>CM034352.1:39815996-39980996 GCA_019925275.1 Mytilus edulis
GGATTATGGGCCAAGTTTTCAAGTTGGCCCTAATCGGGGTCCAAAATTAAACTTTGTTTGATTTCAACAAAAATTGAATATATGGGGTTCTTTGATATGCTGAATCTAACCATGTATTTAGATTTTTAATATTTGGGCCCGGTTATCAAATTGGTCCACATTGAGGTCTAAAGGGTCTAAAATTGAACATTAATTTATTTGATTTCATCAAAAATTAAATTCTTGGAGTTCTATGATATGCTGAATCTAACCATGTATTTAGATTTTGGATATTGGACCATAATAGTTAAATGTCTAATTTAAATTTGAATCTAACCATGTATTTAGATTTTGGATATTGGACCATAATAGTTAAATGTCTAATTTAAATTTGAATCTAACCATGTATTTAGATTTTGGATATTGGACCATAATAGATAAAATGTCCAATTTTTTTTTTAAAGTTTTAAAGTTTAAGTTCTTAGACCACATTCATTCTGTGTCAGAAACCTATGTTGTGTCATCTATTTAACCACAATCCGAATTCAGAGCTGTATCAAGCTTAAATGTTGTGTCCATACTTGCCCCAAGTGTTCAGGGTTCGACCTCTGTGGTCGTATAAAGCTGCGCGGTGCGGAACATCTGGTTTATTCTTAAATTCATAGCCTCTTTTTAAGGAGTTATTATTAATCTAAAACAACAATTTACTCTAAAACCACAATTTTTACATTTTTCCGGTTGTTGGCTTATATTCCTAAAATGAAAAGTATAGGTTATAGTAGAGAGAACATCAAATTGCATAAATTATCAGAAAGCAAAGATCTACAAATTAGGTGTTTTAAGTAGATAATGCCCTAAAAGAACGATGGCTGTTTCCCAATTTTGTCGTTTTTAGTTGAAACAAAATAGTCTTTATGATAAAACATGTACAAAAAGAATGGATAAGTACACGAAATAGACCTATTGTCACTGGTGTTAAACTGATCACCGATCCCAACATGACGGACCCAAAAACAGGTAAAGTCGTTTTTTTGTAATTTCTCCGTGTAGACCCGTTGTTTTAAGAAATTACTCAGACGCTGAGTTGATATGTACGGTATTGTTGTTTATCTTACCTCCCATACATTTCTAGGAATATGATTGGTTAAAAGCGTCCTCGTGAAAACCGTGTATATTTAATATTAGGTTAGTTGACATATGATTTTCTATACGTGTATGGATTCAGCATGCAATCCTGGATATTATGTTAGCTTTTTGTTTTCCTCCGTATATAAGATCATAGCCATTTATTGGAAAATTTTAAAAAGTTGGCCGAAAAAAAGGCATTTTTCCTATTTACCTATGTAAATTTGTCGCCAAAATTGACGTTTTCGTATAAGATTACAAAGAAAACAAAAATGGTGACTCCCATTTTTTAATTAGATATTCCGATGTAACTTAATTGAAAGAACACGTATGCTAAAAATTTTGGAAATCGGGAGATATGCCGGACATGAAACGGATATGGACGGACGTCTAACGGATAAGAACGGAAGTCTAACGGACATGGACGGACGTCTAACGGACATGAACGAATTGAAAAAAAAGTTATCCGTTAAGGTGTGTCCTAGGCTTTAGAAAGGTTATAAACTCTTCTGAGGGTCACGATGGCAGAACTCTTTAACTCCATAGCTATAAAATTAATGTACATGTATGATTTAAGTCGAAGTATGCACATATTATAAATAGTAAAAGTCGCCATCCTCCATAAACAAGTGTTTTGAATAACAATATTTGAATAAGGTGAACATACATATTTGATGGCTACTTATGTCAACACAACCATAGATTTAATAACATGAATAATGGGTATTACATCTATAGCACAACATAGTAAGAGCATGTTAAAACAATAAAAATATGCTACACAAAAAACGGAACTGAATAAATCCTTTAAAAACCTCGGGTGGGATTAAATCATTGAAAGAAGTTCCGAATGAATTCCTTTGACTGACGATTTCGTCGTAAAAAAAATTAGTTACATCTCTTTACCGCACGATAAACTTTCAGGATCGTCGAAGACCCATTTCCATCAGTCGAAAAAGACGCACCTACGAGGTCACCTGCATGTGACCTCAAAGCGGGTTTCTTCAGACCTCCCACGCGACAAAAGAATCAGAAACGGAAGCGCTGAGAGGTTTGATTTTAGGCAGAGTGTATCCGAGTACGTGTAAACAAATCTGAAGTGTATTTGTTTCAATTTTTAACAATTTAATAACTTTCAAGTTGTCTTGATTTGATAAAAAATTAAAAACTAAAATATGTTTTGTAAACTATGCTGTGCGGTCAATTATTTAAAAACATTACGTGCGTGATTCCTTTATCAAAATTTGGCTGCATGTCCTACAATTGATATAGGAAAACTAATCACAAGAACAAACAAGATATCTAAAAAAAAACTACCAACAATTTGTAAATGAGAATCAGTAATTTTTTGTTATCTAAATAAAAATCTAAACCGTAAGTGATTTTTATACAAAGCAAACGATGATTTATAGATGCAGTATGATTATTCTGAATAAGATAAATTGGTCAATGAATGATTGAAAAGTATTTCTTGGTTTTAGTTTAACACTACGAAAGGGCTACTTACATAATTCAGACTCTGAAAGCTAGCTAGAAGGAAACAACTAGAATCAGTTAAAAAGGACTTTAATGTTATTCATAGGTAAAATTTACAAACATTATTTGTCAAAGAATGGCCCTCTAATACACATATTTCTAAAGCGCCCACTCGCCCTAACCTCAAATCCTGGACCTGTAACTGGCATTGCAAGATACATGTTTGGACACGAACTAACGTCGCGTGGGGAAATACCTCAACGAAACACCAACCAGGTCTACAACACAAATATTTGCACCTGTCATTTTATCAAACTGTAATTCCGAGTTCAGAAAAATGTTGATTAATTAAATAGACAACCAACTATCTTCCATTAAAGTAATTTTTCTCATCACGTTCGTCGTCGTAAAACTTTTACAAAAATCTTCTCTGAAACTACTGGGTTAAATTTAACCATAATTGGCCACTATCATCTAGTTTCTAGTTTAAATAGATGACTGATGTGGCTAAAAATAGAACATAGTGCTAAAATGCAAGTTTTATCTATTATTTTTAAAACCATTATAAATAGAGTAAATCTGATGGAGCAAACATGTTTAAAAAAGCTCCATCTACAAATTGCTTTCATCTTTAAAACTATGATAGATAGAGAAAAAATCTAAATACAAAAATGATCAGCAAGACAAGATATATAAATCAGTCAATTTTGGTCAAAATCAGTCAGTCAACTCCTTACTAGAGTTGTTTTTTGCGTTTTTGCCTTATATCATAGAAATTATAATAAAAGTTGAATAGAAACTAAGATAAGCAAAAATTATCAGCAAGACAATATCAACAATTAACCGTCCCACGATACCTTATTGGAGTTATTGCCCTTGAATGAGGATTTTTACCATTTTTTGCGTTTTGTCACACATACTGATACATTTTCAAAAATGATAATAGATAGATAGACGCTTTAAATCACAAGAATTATCAGGATGGGAAACTCTAAGAACTAGTTCAATGTTGCCAAAAGAGGGAGTAGACTATACATTTACCTGAGATCAACCCACTCCAGTGTTTGGTGAGGTTCGTGTTGCTAAGTCTTTAGATTTCTATGTTGTGTCTCGTGTACTATAATCATTTTAATTATTTGTCTGTTTGTCGTGTTTTCTTTTTAGACATGGCGTTGTCAGTTTGTTTTCGATCGATGAGTTTGAATGTCACCCTGGTATCTTTCGACCCTCTTTTATAAGAGTGATTGCCATTCAAATATCGAAAGGAAATCCTCCAATATAACTTTGCACATGCACAAAATGTATTTACAGGAATGTTCATATCATATACATCAAGCACTCATATTACGTTGGCCAATATGTAAAAAATGTAGATTTGATATTAAAAGCAATGTCTAGCTAACTACAATCTATGAACTGTCGGCACTGATTTTAAGTATAAGTATCTAGTTTCATTTTCAAGGCGATGCTGTAAAACTAGATGATAGTGGCCAATTAAGGTTAAACATACTATCCACACTGATCTGTTTCAACACTTGTACTACATTTTTTTTTAAAATAAAAACGAATTCAAAACTGTTTTTGCTGGAGTATGCTATTTTTTTAATACATTAAACAACATTCTGATCCCAGCATGCTTCTAATATTTAACGAATAACCCCCCTCCCCTTTATGCAATTTGCTATGTACATGTACTTGATACTAGTATATTCTTCCCCTTTTCCATTTGACTTTTACTTGAGACTAGTGCAATCCTTCGCTATACAATCTTCAAGTTGACTTTCGTACAATCCTCCCATAAACAATCTGACATTTATAGACACTAGTACAATGCTCTTCTAAACAATATATTATCTACTTGACCTATTTTAGTAAAAGTACAATCCGCTATACAATCTGACATTTACTTGACACCAGTACAGTCCTCTCAAAAACAATCCGATATTAACTTGACACTTATACGGTCCTTTCCTTTACAATCTGACATTTACTTAACACTAGTACAATCCTCACCTAAACATTGTCGTTAAATTTACATGACACAAGTACAATTTTCCCCTGTACAATCTGACATTTACTTGATACTAGTACAATTCTCCCCTGTACAATCTGACATTTACTTGACACTAGTACAATTCTCCCCTGTACAATCTGACATTTACTTAACACTTGTACAATCCTCACCTAAACATTTTCGTTAAATTTACATGACACTAGTACAATTTTCCCCTGTACAATCTGACATTTACTTGACACTAGTACAATTCTCCCCTGTACAATCTGACATTTACTTGACACTAGTACAATTCTCCCCTGTACAATCTGACATTTACGTGACACGAGAACAATTCCCCTGTACAATCTGACATTTACACGACACTTGCTTGGTACTACAAGATTTACAGACACAAAGTTAATTTGTTTCAACTCCCTTTCAAGTATTAACCTACTGCCATAAGTATCATGATTATTATTGTGCTGAGTACAAAAATCACAGTAAAGAACCAGAAAGAAATAAAGTCGATTGCAGAAGAAACATCATTCCAGTCAAATGCATGAACTTTTTTGTCAAGGTCAATGTTCTCCTTTGTCTGTTTGCTCGATTCGTTTTGCACCTGGTTTTCATTTTTACAGCAACGCCTTGAAAATAAAACCAGATACTTGTACGCTTTGTTTGGCTCCCTGTTCGGATCTCTATGACGAATACGCAACTGAATCGATGAGACGACAAGAGCGAATATACCCAAGCAAATTTGGATCTGTATATAAACGGACAACATGGAAATATTATCGGAATTTGCTGGTAACTGAGTACTAACTAATGTCAGAAATACCATAAAACCAAGCGCGACGGTAATGGAGTAAGACATTTTTTCTCCTGCATCGGCTGGCAAAACAAATACAAGTATATTTAGTATTCCAAGAAAAACAACAGGTAAAATAATGGTGGAAACATAGTAGCTTGGCTTACGTTTGATATTTAACGTATATGTAATTACAGAACGTGATCCCGTGTTATCAACGTTTTGGGATGTTGACTCGATCGTCCACAATGCGTTTGACGTGTATTCATCCATTATTATGTTATCTACAGTTGGATTAATACTAACTTGAAAAGTAAAATGTGACCACATTGTAAACACAATATCACAGGTTTGGGAATCAAAAGGAAAATAAGTCACATCTAAGGCACATTTGCTTTCAAATACTTGATAAGAATTCTTGGCCACATCTCCATCGACAGTAAGAATGACGTTAAAAAAACGAACCTTCTTATTCCTTGAACTCGGATTCTAATTGCGCAGTACAAAATCTGGTTTATAAAGTAGAGTCTGCGGAAGTGTTTATCGTCCTATAGAATAAGCCCATGTCAAGAAATCATCACTCCAAGCAAGACCAAGAAAAGCCGTACAAACCAATTTTCCCTCAAACTCGTCAAATTTATTGATACATTACTTAGGAAATTAAACTTGACATCCAATGATATATTTTGCGACTCATCGCTTCTTGGACGTAACGTCTTGTCATACGATTTGGTTTGAAATATTTCAGTTGTTAAATTTGACAATTTAAAAACTACCAAAACATTCAACACTAAAAAAGTACTATATAACACCAGCATTATTTTTGTGTGCATGCAATGAATGAGTCAACCAGTGGTCAGTGATTGGACAATAGTCTACCTGTAAATCAAATCGAGAAAATATATTTTCCGTTAGCAGTATGAATCACGTGCAGTCCGCTTAACGTTCCAATCTGGACTGAAAAATTAAAATCAATGACGTAGAAATCAATCCAAAGTTCGTAAATAGAAGTAAAATCCTAGATTCAAACTTCTAGACATGTATTAAAAATCAAAAATCTGTGTTCCCGTTGATACGTGTTCTACATGACAAAATGTTAAAAGCTGTTTCAATTTATACTTTGTTGGATTTGCAATATAATATTGTGGTATATATTTATTTGTAAGCAGTTTTATTTCCTGTTTTTGACATTTAAAAAGATAATGAAATTCATCTCTTATTCAATCTACAGAGAAGACAAATTCGTGCATTTTTAGTTCACCTGGCCCGGAGGGCCAAGTCAGCTTTTCCCATCACTTGACGTTCGTCGTCCGTCGTCGTCCGTCGTCTGGCGTTTACTTTTATAAAAATCTTCGTCTCTGAAACTACTGGGCCAAATTTAACCAAACTTGACCATAATCATCATTGATGTATCTAGTTTAAAACTTGTGTTTTTTACCCGGCCAACCAACAAAAATGGCCGCCATGGCAAAAAATTGAACATAGGGGTAAAATGCAGTTTTTGGCTTATAACTCAAAAACAAAAGCATTTAGAGGAAATCTGATATGGGTAAAATTGTTTATAAGGTCAAGATCTATCTGCCCTGAAATTTTCAGATGAATCAGACAACCCATTGTTGGGTTGCTGCCACTAAATTGGTAATTTTAAGGACATTTTACTGTTTTTGGTTATTATCTTGAATATTATTATAGATGGAGATAAACTGTAAACAGCAAAAATGATCAGCAAAGTAAGCCTTACAAATAAGTCAACATGACCAAAATGGTCAGTTGACCCCTTTAGGAGTTATTGCCCTTTATGGTAAATTTTTAACCATTTTTCGTAAATCTTCTCCTCTGAAACTACTGGGCCAAATTTTACCAAACATAGCCAGAATTATTATTAGGCTATCTAGTTTAAAAATTGTGTGATTTGTGACCGGGCAAACCAACCAAGATGGCCGCAACGGCTAAAAATAGAAGGGGTAAAATTGTTTATCAGGTCAAGATCTATCTGCCCTGAAATTTTTAGATGAATCGGACAACTCGTTGTTAGGTTGCTGCCCCTAAATTGGTAATTTTAAGGAAATTTTGCTGTTTTGGGTTATTATCTTGAATATTATTATAGATAGAGAAACAGGTAAATAAATGGAAATACATTCAGGCATTTAAGTCTGTCTACAAAACACACGAGCTCATAAAAGTCATGATCGACAATCTACGGTAATAACCAATAATGTTTCCAAATAAAGCTCTGAAAATGTCCAAAATGAAAATAACAAGGCTACAAAACTCAACATAGATGGGTATTTGTCAATAAAAACGTACTTTCTTGTCCCAGCCACTTTTAAAAAAAAAATGAGTTTGATCTTTGCAAGTATATTTTTTTGTGTCAGTCAGTACATTGAATTAGATTTAACATTTTTAAGCAAAGAAACAGTTATTTTTTTAGAAGGATTGATAAGATATTGATTCCCGAATGGTCCAAAACAACCAAAATGACATGTCCCTAGACCGCTTGTTCAACATTTATACTCTAAAATATCGTAAATTGTTTAGAAATAAATGTTATTTTTACTTAATATTAGTTCTTTAATAATTCAAAAGTATGTTTAGAGCCAACATATTTTTATAAACACCTTTTAACATTAGAATTTTAACATAGAATTGTTCATTTCAGAAGGTGTGTCCCTGACAAAATGTCCACTACGAAACGCTAATAAACAGTTTTATAAAAATTAATCAATGTTATTTTTGTTTGCAAGAAATATAAACATTAGGGTCTTACAAAAGAAGTGATGCTTTTATAACGGCAATTTAATTATTGGTAAGAAAAATTGAGCATTTCAAATGACCAGAGTGATACCGTATTTTTGTTAATGTCTACTACGAAACGGGTCAAATCTCCTTCAGTTTCTGGTTTTAAAATTATGAAAAATTACCAGTGTACAGCTTAATATAGGATGTACGTGCTTTGATGAATACAATCAGTCTTGTTACTATTGCAATATAGGGATTGTGGGGAAAAGTAAAACATGTGAATAATGTCCCATACGAAACGGTCCCCTACACAAACATGAATTTCACATCAATCTCACACGAAAACATGAAAAAATTCACGTGAGATACACCTCAATCGACCTTAATATACATGATCATGAAACTCGAGTGAACTGAGATTCCCATGAATCTGATGTGAAACTTTTCACATGATCTTCACATGAAATTTACAACAAAAAAATAATATTTTTCATGATTGTAATTAAATTTTAAAATTGAGATGTTATTTGAATTACTTTATTCTAAAAATTCATGTGAAATTCATAAAATGTTTACGTGTTTTTGATGTGAAATTCACATGAGTTTCATATAAAATTCACATGAGTTTCATATGAGAATCACGTGAAACTCACAAAAATTGTTTCACGTGAGTTTCACGTATAAGCTCGTTTGAGGTGAGATTCACATGAATTCAAAGTACGAGAGAAAAACGTTTCGTAGTGGACACTACCACTACAATGCAATCTTTGTTTACTCCTTTTTCTATTATATTCGTGCAAAACAAATAACAAGGGTTAGTTTCATGTAATTTTTATCATGTATTTATTAACATAGAATAGGGTTGATATGTTCATATGATGAAATCAGAATTTTTCAGTCAGTTTAATTGAAGTCTGGAGCTGGCATGTCAGTTAACTGCTAGAAGTCTGTTGATATTTAATATGTATAATTGCCATTTTGTTTATTTTCTTTGGTTACATCTTCTGATACCAGACTCAAGACTTCTCTTGAATTGAATTTTAAATTTAAGTATTGGTATGCGTTTACTTTCCTACATTGGCTAGAGGTATAGGGGGAGGGTTGAGATCTCACAATCATGTTTAACCCCGCAGACGTTTTGCGCCTGTCCCAAGTCAGGAGCCTCTTGTCTTTGTTAGTCTTGTATTATTTCAA
Source organism: Mytilus edulis (assembly GCA_019925275.1). NCBI lineage: Eukaryota > Metazoa > Mollusca > Bivalvia > Mytilida > Mytilidae > Mytilus > Mytilus edulis. The sequence continues at coordinate 39,825,314 of CM034352.1, forward strand.
TTTAAGTTTCTTGTGTACAATTTGGAAATTAGTATGGCGTTCATTATCACTGAAACAGTATACATGTATATTTGTTTAGGGGCCAGCTGAAGGTTGCCTCCGTGTGCGGGAATTTCTCGCTACATTGAAGACCTGTTGGTGACCTTCTGATGTTGTTTTTTTCTATGGTCGGGTTGTTGTCTCTTTGACACATTCCCCATTTCCATTCTCAATTTTATTGATGTCAACTACGAAGAGAAACGGGTTTGTCAACTAAGAAACGCATCAAAATGTCCACTACGTAACATGAGCTGTACCTTCATATGTGAAGTACTGTCGAATCTTTATCGATAAAAAAATGGTTCCTCAATTCAGAAAAAAATAGATTTTTCTAGTAAAAAAAGTATACAAACTGGAATGTGTAAATGAGAAACATTTAAAATTGCAAAAGCCTAGGATGAACCCTTGTATCATCGAAAAAGGCAAGTAGATTCTGTCGGTACCAAAATAATCTCTGAAAAAGTAAACTCTACGGATACGTTCCCATAAGGGCCTCTAGGTAGATTAGTGAATGCTAATTGGGTCACCCTCTTTAAATAAAGTCATTTATACTTACATATGACGCCCATGCGACAAAACAGTCAACCTTTAAAAGAGCAATTAAAATATTTCACAGGTATATATCAATTTCTTTAATAATAAAGAATGAATAGTATATAGTCATGTCACATGATTGCTTCCCAATAAATGTAGTAGATAAGCGGTTGAGCTACATTTTTTAAGCATGCAAAGGAAGACTTCTTTAGATATATACATAAAGATCGTTTAACATTTTGAAATGTAAATACGCAATATTTCCGAGTGTGTAAGAAATATTAAATTTATATAAAAAAGGAGAGTATATTCACCTTTTACAATTACATTATTATTACAGAACTATAAGAACAGTGAAAGTAAAAGAAGATGTAATCAAACATAGTGTGGTGTGGCAGCTAGTGCAGGTCATAGTGTGTAATATTATTGATTGTAAAGAGTTTGTTAAAAATGGCACAAAGCGAGATCTCAACGAGGAAAAAGGTAAGGAACTTGATGTATAATACATTATCGAAATCAGTTTTGTACAAGATTTCAGTAAATTCTGTATGGTAACTTGGAGTACTTTGAAGTCGATTTTCCTGAATTTTATTATGTGTATGTTGGTTGATCAGCTGTGTGCTTCGTGTCAACCGATAAGTCAAACGATAAGTCAAGCCATTTCCAACCGTCATATTTGTTTTTGTTTGTTTTCTTTTTATTATTTGGCTCATTTTTTGTTTTGCTTGTATTGCTTTAAGCCATTTATACACGACTATGAAGTTTGGGTTTGTTTTATTTTTAAAAACCGTACCATAAATTACTTAGTATATAGGGAAAACGGTACTTTTTATTCTGCGATAGGCGACAATACTAACAATTCTTTAGTTTACCACTTTTTATAATAAAAACCTGGATAAAACAGTTATGCGTGGTGTTAGTACTTTATAATTATTCTATTTTAAAAACCGAAGCCAAATAGTATCATGACCAATTTCCAACGGAGCTTGTTTATGTTATCCATGTCCACCGTCATTTTACACCAAATTTTTTAATAATTCTATAGAAAATATTTCAATAGGTTTTAAAATTTATATTGTAAATTTACACACTTTAGTTATTCATAGATAATTAAACATGTTAAACAATTATATTGTACCCTTACATCCAATCACAGCGCTCCTGATTTGACCTCCTTCACCTGCCTTGGGTACACAAAAGGGTACACAAAAGGCCAACCTAATCATGGAAAAATGTAATACTATTGTTTTCCCTATTATAAAACACGTCATTTGGACAATTATGACAATAGCTATAGTGCTGTGGTCGGAAATCTTACAAACAATTTTTATGTTAAGCCCCGCTTATGACAAAATCAAGGGTACTTTTATTCAAATGATTTGCACCATCCAGTACTTTTCTGTCATGTATCTAAAACTTGTTTGTCTTTAAAAATTTCCTTTGACGGGAAATTACAAAAGATGCTGTGTATTTGTATGGGAAAATGCTTAAGATTTGGCTTTGTACGAAATTGGAAGGTTGAAATCATCATGGTTTAAAAAGAATTTGGCCGAAAACTTAAGAAAGCAGGTAAGTTAAAAGTTATTTAACTTTAAAATTCAACCCACAATGTGTTTCCCTGTATGCGAACAAATCAATATCTTCTTGCATATGAATTTCTGTTTTGAATCTTGCTGATTTTCTATCAATTTTTATGATGATATACTCTTATAGCAATTATACTTTGGTTAAGCTTTCGATTTTAAACTAAAAAGGCCGAAAGATTTCAGAGAAGACAATGTCCATTTGTACACGGACACGAGCCTTAAAGCATGTACAACTCACCTACATGCGAACAAAATGTTCATTCGACATAGGTATTGGCATATTGACATTTTTATTTAAGGGGCTTATACAATACTATTGTAATGGATGCCGTACATTCATTTTCGTTTAATGTCTGTTCAGCGTCCGTTTTATCTGTCGATTTTCGTTAACTTATGTCCGGTGGAAAATTTTGAACATGTTCAAAACTTTCAACGGACGTTCAACGGATGAATTGTCCGTTGTACATTCGTTAGTCGTCCGTTTTTTACGGTACTCGTCCGTTCTGTTTACGTTAAATGTACTCGTTCCTTGTCTGATATTCATCCGTTAGAGGTCCGGTAGACAAATTCAGCAACGGACTTCTAACGGACGTATAACGGATAAAACGGGTGTTGAACGGTTGTGAAACTGACTTTTATCGGATGTAATCATTTATTTTGATGATGTATAACGGATAAAACGGATGGTGAACGGACCTGTAATGGATAAATTGAAATTGAAAATTTGCGTCAGATATGCCAATTATTGGTATGTCATATTTCTTAAGTGTTATGTATGCTTGTTATTCATAATTGATCTTAGAGTAAGAGCAAGTCTTCACCTTCAAGCAGATCTTATCAGGCCAGACACTATCCTTTGGCGGCATTATGAAGACCAAATCAAAACAAGTTAAAGGGATCTTTTTGAATATTTATGCGGTTTACATGTATTATTAGTGTCGCCTTTAAATTTACCGCATATCTTATTCATTCGTTTTATCCGATACGCTTCCGTTAGGTGTCCGTTTTATTCGGTACTTGTCAGTGAGATGTACGTTTAGATATCCGGTTTTTTTTTTTGTTGATTCCAGATTTCCCTCCCCCCTCCTATACCTTATAATGTTAAATATTGAAAAAAAATGCTCGATAGCGTTGAAAAAGTGAACGAAAATGATCGCGCTATGCGAAAAGTTTCCGACAAAGCAAAACAAAAAAAGAAGATAAAATCATAACCCCTCTTGAGTTAAATTGATGCACCTAAATTACTACATAAGGAGGCGGGGCCAGACATTAAAATTTTCGAGATGGTATTTAATGCACTGGTTTAAGCTCCTCTGATTTTATGCTATTCAAAAGTCTCCAACGGCGGGATTGGAACAGTGAAATAACTAGAAAAAAATCATTCATTTAACGCGCTCCTCTAAAAATATGTAAAGTTTACTTATTAGAAAAACAAAGGAAAATTTATCATTCCTGTTACAATGAACCATATTTCACGGGGGGGGGGGGGGGGGGGGGGGGTAGTTGTTGTAATTTACCATTTTAGTCATATCAAGACCATTCATCATTTATAATAGTTATCCTTTAAAGGACTTGGTGTGTCAGTGTAAGATCACTCACCAAGTCCGAATGAGATAACTACAAATGTAAGTAGTTAGTATTTTACATCCCAGCTGTTTTAGTTTAGACGAAAAAAACATTACAATACATAAAATCTAGTTTAGAACGTCACACAACCATTATAATATAATTTATACACTATATAAAGTATAGGTTTTACCCTTTATGACCCCGAACACGATGCTAAAAATATGAAACCATTTTAACTCGCCCTACTGGTCAATCGGCCCACACTAAATCGACACTTTCTAAAAATATCGCCCCACTCTTGTTTACCAGCTCGCCCCATATTTGAAAAAAGGTAAAATCCCATTGAACAATCAGGTCTGACAACTCACTTATTCAGTCATAGATCCATGCACAAGAAAGTGAAAATTTCATATCTTCTCTCAATTATAAAATGGTTAAGTAGGGCTATAAATTTGTCATTTCATACTGATAAGGCGACCGTTAATATCACTTAACAAATAGATGTTTTAAACACAAAATTGTAAAATTTCAAAAGCTTTAGGAAAATGCACAGGCACATATTGGGGTTCTCTGAGCTTCCCCCCATTTTTTTAAATTAAAAAAAAAATTGTTGGGAAATATTCTTTGATGTTGTTTTTCATGACTTTCAAGGTTTATTTGAAAACTAATTATTTTTGTAGATGTTTTTTAAATTATTCATATCTTGCAATTTATTGAAAAAAAAAAACAATTTTGTAAAAGAAATCAAAATCACACATATATATATTATGAAAAAAAGATACTATTCATGATTGGTATTGTGTATTTCATTTTTATTCCTCCTTGCAACAATTGTCACCTATAAATTGAGAGAGAAACCATGTGGTATCTGTGAACTAACATAAAATAATTGATGTAACAGTTTAATTTTAAAATATGGTGTTTTCTAAGTGGTGCAGGAGATCAGTTCACTTTTTATTCAACATCATTTTGATGCAAATTCTTGGGCTTAGATCATGAACTGTATTTACGAAAAGGGTTAAAACTCCACTAAAGGTCTGCAAACTCGCCCCACTTATGAAAATTTCTGGCTTCCTTTAAGGGCATACGATACAGTTACAGGGGAGGTAATGACGTTGCTAACGTAAAATGTATTTTCGCGACGTCAAACGGTGACTAAAAGGGAAAAGATGCATTTTTCGATTGATTTTCATCATTCAAACTGATTTAATTTAAAAACGAGTTCATGGACCCCTATTTTTCAAAACATCAATTCGTTTCATTTTGCATGGAGATTATGTGACCCAAATTTTATAAAACTTTAAAAAGAGGATTTTTTTTAAATTTTGGTAAACATGCAGAAAAAAATGACGTATTTTCATCAATTCATGAACATTTGATAAATATGAGTTATTTCTTAATAAAAAATGTATATTTTTTTAGGATACTTATAAAATACAGAAATTACCGATTATCTAAATAAAAAACAGTTTGTGTTTATCTTTTATAACAAAAAAGTTATGTCTTTCTTTCGAAAAAGAAATTACGGCCACAAATCTGAAATTTAAGCAAATATTCAAAATTTCGACCTCATTTTAAACAAAAGGAAGCACATGAAGGTATAATTTTTATTACATTATTGATTTAATCAGGTTAAAAATAGCCTTTATGGGCGTTTTTCAATAAAAGCGTAAATTTCAAATTACATGAAACTAACCCTTGTTATTTGTTTTGCACGAATATAATTGAAAAAAATATTAAATAAAAGACTGCATGGTAGTGGTAGTGTCCACTACGAAACGTTTTTTTCTCATACTTGTTTCGTAGGGGACCGTTTCATAATGAGACGTATTCGCATGCTTTATTTTTTTCCCGAAATCCCTATATTACAATAGTAACAAAACTGATTGTATTCATCAAAGCATTTATCAAGCTGTATACTGATATTTTTTTCATATTTTAAAACCAGATACTGAAGGAGATTTGACCCGTTTCGTAGTCGACATTATCAAATATACGGTATCACTCTGGTCCATTTGATATGCTCAATTTTTCTTACTAACAATTTATAAAAGCATAACTTTTTTTGTAAGACCCTAATGTTTATATCTCTTGCTAACAAAAATTATATTGATTTTATAAAACTGTTTTTTGGCAAATTTTAATGACTTCGTTTCGTAGTGGACATTTTGTGAGGGACACACTTGCTTAAATTAAAAAACCTATATTGAAAGCTGTTTATTAAATTTGTTGGCTCTAAACATACTTTTGAATTATTAAAAAACTTATGTAAAGTAAAAAAATATTTATTTCTTCATTTTTTTACGATATTTTAGAGTATGAATGTTGAAAAAGCGGTCTAGGGACATGACATTTGGTTGTTTTGGACGATTCCGGTGTCAATATCTTATCAATCCCAATGATCAAACACATTTTTTTTTAAAGTGGCTTGGACAAGAAAATACGTTTTTATTGAAAAACGCCTATATGCAAATTTTCACGAACTTGTAAAAACAGGATCAAAACTGTATCGTATGCCCTTAACTATGTTAAACTACTGATAGTTGGTATCCTGTCGTCCTGGTGTAGAATATGTGATTATGTTTTAGAAGTTTAAGGAGTTTGAGTAGGAACATTTCAAGAAAAACGAGATATCTTAACCTGGGATAATAAAATCAGACCCATTACTACTGTTTTAAATTTATGGAAACGGAGACATCCCCCACTTCATGGTAGATTTGCTGTCAGAAATACGGTATATACTTACAGTGCAGATTATGCCTTAAAATGGAGAAAGGAAATGGGGAATGTGTCAAAGCGACAACAAACCGGCCATATAGCAGACAACAGCCGAAGGCCACTTCTAAGTATAATTTACAAATTAAGTAAATATTTGTTAATTTTTTTATGGAATTTTAAATATTTTTTAATCTTTTAGAAAAATCTAAACTTTAAGGTGGTCTGCATTTTCCAGACATAATGCTCAAAATGTTTGCCTATATTAGACTATTAAATTCGGATTATTTTGCTCTGTGGAAAAATATTTTTTCAACAATAGAAATATGAATCTTGGCAAAGAAATTTTACTTTGTGAATTGAAACAGTCGTCTCATTCAAAGCTTCCATTTTTCGTGCGAGAAATGAAGCTTGCATAGAGCAAAATGAAGACTTATGTTGCCTAATTGAAGCGTTTGAAAATAATATTTATGAGACAAAATTATTTTTAAACTCTATTGTTTCAAAAGAAGGTAGATTACTAAATTATAAACCTTTCACTTTTGCAGTATAACAAAAGTTAAACATTTAACGTATGAAGTAAATTAAATTCCTGGTTTTCTGAAATTTATTGCAATCCATGAAATTTTATTTGAGAAAGATCCTGATCTAAAATATGATGATGTCTGCAAATTTTATAAAAATGTGCTTGTTAGTCTTCTTCCTGAAAGGGTACATTTTATCGATGAAAATATTAATCAAGTTTCAAAGAATTTTGAAATAACTGCAGATTGTTTTTCCTTTTCTGTTGAAGATAAAGAAGTTCCTACGCCAAAAAGTACTCGAACCTTTTATTATGAATTTGTATATATTTGAATAAAATTTAATCAAGAGAAAAAAAGTGTCGTGGGTTGATAATCTAAAGGTCTTGAGTTCGAATCCCAGCATAGACACTCGATTTTGTTCTACATAAATTTTGATAGATATCCTTTTCCGTATAAATAATTCCAAGTTTTATAGCGGATTTGACATTCCCTCCAAAATGTTACAGAGCAGAGGAAAGCATGCAAAACAAAGACTATCAAGCTGGGGTGATCTGGTAGGGGTAATCCGGCTCATATCACCCAAAAGGAGCTGGGATGTCAGAGCATGAATTTCTTTTTTGAAACTCGATGCTTTATTTGTTTCCCAATAATCTTCATTTGGAAGAAACTATTTTCCATTTTACTTTTGAAACAAATTATTTGTTATTAAGACGTTTAAAATGATGATACTTAAACCGAAAATAAACCTGAACAAAAACGACACTAAAACAAATATGCTCCACGTTCGTCTTGTGTAAAAGAACTTTAGCCAGAAGATCGGTGAACACAAGAAATTCCAGAAACCTATAAAGATTTATAAGCAACACTTTTACAATAGTTATCAAGGGTACCAGGATTATAATTTAATACGCCACACGCGCTTTTCGTACAATTTACATAAAACTTGCTCTCCGTTTTTACTAATTCGACCTAATAAAATTTGGGTCGAATTGCATAAGAAGGGGAAGGGTTCTGTAGTGGTCATCAAATGTCTCTTGTAAAACCTGATTTTGGCTACTTTTCACATTTTTTTCTCGATTTTGAACCAGAAGAAGGGAGTTCGTTTGCACCTGTCCTAAGTCAGGAACCTGATGTTCTTTGAGTTTCGTGTGTTGGTGTGGTTCATAAGGGTTTCTCGATTTTGATACATATATATATATATATTAGACCGTTAGTTTTCCTGTTTGAATGCTTGTACATTTGTCATTTTTCAGGGCCTTTTATAGGGGAGGGGGCTGTATATATAGCTAATAACATATGCTTATTATTTGAATTAATCTGTTTTACATATATAGTTTACACAAACAGTGTAATTTTATGGAATATTTTTCTGGGATAATTGCGAAGAATTTTTTTTACAGAAAAAAGACGACAAATGGGAGCCAGATGTTGAGGGACATCATGAAAACCATAATTTTAATTCGAAAACTGATGAAGAGGCAAATATAAAGGTTTATGATAATCCATCTGAAGATCCTAAGTATGATACAAAACAAGATTTAATGGACGAATGCAAAAAAATATTAGGAACCACGTTGTCCGGAAGAAGACCTCTAAATATTGCCGTTTTAGGGCCACCTGGCTGTGGTAAATCTTCATTCCTTAATACAGTGTTTGCCAGTTTGAACAACGACCGGTGGATAGAGAATGCCAATCATGGAAGTTTTGAATCAAATGGTAAACAAGTTACCAGACGACTCAAAAGGTGAATAACTTATAATTAGTTTACCTAAGTAGGCATTTTCAGTATAAACATATACAATTATTGCTCATAAATTTATTATTTTACTAAATTGTCCGAAAATGCTATTGACCAGTTAATAGCTTCACAAACTATTTACTGGATATGAAAAATAGGAAGATTTGGAATGATTGCCAATTAGACAACTACGGGTTGACTACCATCAGAGACCACATGACGTAGAAGTTTCCTGATTTTATTGATCATTGTACTCCTTTAACAATGAGCAAAATCCCTGCGGCGCAGTCAGCTATAAAAGGCATCGAAACGACAAAGTTAAAACAATTTAAGCGAGGAAACCAACGTCCTCATTTATGTCTAAAAAAATAATGAATGTAATATACAACAACCCCTGAATTTAAGGCTCCTGGCATGGGCAGGCACATACAGATTTTGCAAATAGAAAAACAAAACATATTTTTATATCTTTACTCATCTCTTGGCGTCCGTCGTCCGTCGTCGTCCTGCGTCTGTTGTCGTCCTGCGTCTGTCGTCGTTCTAAGTATGTCGTTTACTTTTACAAAAATTTTCTCCTCTGAAACTACTTGGCCCCATTTAACCAAACCTGGCCACAATCATCATTTGGATATCTAGTTTTAAAATGTGTCCGGTGACCCGGTCAACTAACCAAGATGGCCGCCACGGCTTAAAATAGAACATAGGGGTAACATGCGTTTTTTGGCTTATAACTCAAAAAACCAAAGCATTTAGAGCAAATCTGACTAAGTTAAATTGTTCATCAGGTCAAGATCTATCTTCCCTGAAATTTTCAGATGAATCGGACAACCAGTTGTTTGGTTGCTGCCCCTGAAATGGTAATTTTATGGAAATTTTACTGTTTTGGTTTATTTTCTTGAATATTATTATAGATAGAGATAAACTGTAAACAGCAATAATGTTCAACAAAATAAGATCTACAAAAAAGTCAACATGACCAAAATGGTCAGTTGACCTTTTTAGGAGTTATTGCCCTTTCTAGTCAATTTTTAACCATTTTTCGTAAATCATAGTGATCTTTTACAAAAATCCTCTCCTCTGAAACTACTGGGCCAAATTAATCCAAACTTGGCCACAATCATCATTGGGGTATTTAGTTTTAAAAAAGTGTCCAGGGACCGGGTAAACCAACCAAGATGGTTGCCATGGCTAAAAATAGAACATCGGGGTAAAATGCAGTTTTCGCCTTATAATTCAAAAACCAAAGCATTTAGAGCAAATCTGAGTAAAATTGTTTATCAGGTCAAGATCTATCTTCCCTGAAATTTTCAGATGAATCGGACAACCAGTTGTTGGGTTGCTGCCCCTGAAATGGTAATTTTATGGAAATTTTACTGTTTTGGTTTATTTTCTTGAATATTATTATAGATAGAGATAAACTGTAAACAGCAATAATGTTCAACAAAATAAGATCTACAAAAAAGTCAACATGACCAAAATGGTCAGTTGACCTTTTTAGGAGTTATTGCCCTTTCTAGTCAATTTTTAACCATTTTTCGTAAATCATAGTGATCTTTTACAAAAATCCTCTCCTCTGAAACTACTGGGCCAAATTAATCCAAACTTGGCCACAATCATCATTGGGGTATTTAGTTTTAAAAAAGTATCCAGGGACCGGGTAAACCAACCAAGATGGTTGCCATGGCTAAAAATAGAACATCGGGGTAAAATGCAGTGTTCGCCTTATAATTCAAAAACCAAAGCATTTAGAGCAAATCTGAGTAAAATTGTTTATCAGGTCAAGATCTATCTGCCCTTAAATTTACAGATGAATCATACCCGTTGTTGGATTGCTGCCCCTAAATTGGTAATTGTAATAATGTTTAGAAAAGAAAGATTTACAAATAAGTCAACATGACTGAAGTGGTCAATTGACCCCCTAAGGAGTTATTGTCCTTTATAGTAAATTGTTTACAATTTTCATAAAATTTGTAAACTTTTACTAACATTTTCCACTGAAACTACTGGGCAAAGTTCATTATAGATAGAGATAATTGTAAGCAGCAAGAATGTTCAGTAAAGTAAGATCTACAAACATATCACCATCACCATAACACAATTTTGTCATGAATCTATCTGTTTCTTTTGTTAAATATTCACATATATCCATGGTGAGCGACACAGGCTCTTTAGATCCTCTAGTTATCTATACGACCTATTTCCATTATTAGTATATACATGTATTTATTTTTTGTTTCTTATAATAATTGTAAAAGATGTTCCATCAAGTTGAGTTGACACTTTTTAATATTTCAGCTACAGAAAGGAAAAATATTACAGAGAAACGGATACAGTTTTAATGCCTACCTTTATAGATATGACTGGATTTGAAAACGATGATTCCGAACTGAACAGAGAACTTTTAAACATAATTTTGAAAGGAAAAATGAAAGAAAATGAACCCCTCTCAGATGTTATTGAATACGGAAAGAAATACGGAGGAATTGTCTTAAGAATGAAATACAGTTCTAGACCTGTTTACAAACGGGTAGACCGTATTATAGCTGTCTGTTCGTGTAACCCGTTGTCTAATTTACCACGTACTTTGTTTGAGACGATAGCTGAAATCGCCAGTAATAGAGGTAAGTTTGATATGTAAGTCAGATGCATGCAAATTCTGGACGCAAACTATTGCCTCTTTCAATTGGAAGTACAGATACGATGCTAACATTTTCTTTTCTTCACAGCATAGGCGAATCCAGGGGCTTGGGTGCCCGGGCCAACCTCAGAGGAGAGTACTCTTCACGGTCCTCGTACGCGTGTAATAACTATTTTGATTTGATTACAAAAATCTGACGCAATGATTTGGATGATGTAAACAATTAATTGAAGAATAAAAACAATGAAATAAAAAAACTATGTTCATTGTTGGAAAATAAAAAAATGTATGTGTAATCGCTTCGAAACATGAGTAAAAGCTCGGCGAGCCTTGTTTTTGTCCTGTTTCTGAAGCTCGTATCAATAAATTTTATATTTTCTGACAGTTTACATAAATTGCATAATATATGTATAATGGTTCAACTTACTAAGAGGTGTTTAATCATTTATAGACATAACCGTGTATGGTGTCATGACACATGCGGATGCGTGTTCAACAGAGGATACCATTACAGAAAAAGAGGCAAACTTTCGACATTTACTTGGTATACCGGATACAAGGTTTGTTCGGATTAAGAACTATTGTTCTGCTGTGGACCCTACACATACATACCTTAAAACTGTAATCCCGACATTGGATGTTCCAGTCCTTAAGCTGATGACACAGGTATATTAACTCAAAATTAGTTTACATTAGTTGAACATGAAAAAAATAATGTTCAATGAATATTAAAAGGGTCAAAAAAATTGTTCAATTTTGATTTAGATTATTTATACCCTTGAGTTGTTTATATGTGCAAATTTTAATATATGGTTTGACTGTCAACGAGACAACTATCCGCCATTTTCGCTAGCCAAGGGTTACGATCCACTCCCTTTCGCTCTTTCTATCATTCTTTCGTAACTCTTGGCTAGCGAAGATGACTATCCACTAGAGACCAAAATGTTGTAGATAATATACTATATAATGATATATATGTCACCAATGAGCAAAACCTATGCAGCAAAGCAAGCTTACTCAATCATGTAAAAGGACCCGAAATGACAAATGCAAAACAGTTCAAACGAGAAAACCTATTTGTTATGGTTCATTTACTGCTAGTCTCTTCCTTTTGTTCAAAATGTTTTAGAAAAAAAGTGATCTACTTGTTTATTTTAATTTGTATCGTTTACATAGTTTTTGTATTCAATAAATAAATGTTAAGTTTAGAACGAAAGCAATTCACGAAAATTATTCTACTCTTTTAGGTTTTACCACGTGAGGACAATGATGACGTAGAGCCCGAGCCTGATCCTCAAGATATTAAACTAGACTTCTTGAATAGATATTGGAAGCCGGGATTAGCACTCGTAATATCAACACTGTTCTTACTGTTTGGAACATTTGGCATTATAATTTTTATTTTACTGATAATTGTATCATCTCTAGTATATTTTTGGAAGGGCAAGAAGTACTGACTCATGCAGTTAAACTTCTCTGAATGAGTTATCGAAGCCTAGATCCATCATAAGTGATAATAATTGTTCATTTCTGCTTATGTTATTGTTGAGGGTACTATATGATTGGGAGTTAACAGGATAGAGAGTAAAGGACAAAGCATAAAAAGAAAAGAGAATACAAATTTAAAAAAAAATAAAAAATAAAGAACAATAACGATTGAATTGCACGTCTCTGTAGAGGATAATGTGGTGCTTTTAAAAAATATAAGAAAGAGAGAATAAATGGTCAAAAAGTAAAAAGAAAATAGAAAAATGGCATAAAGACTAAAGAATACAGAATTGAGAGACCACCCATCCAGACCCTCATTGTTGATGTGGTCGAAATGCCATTGGCAAAACACAAAATGTCCATCGGTATTTGAATCAGTCTCATTAAAATAAAACCTCTCAGCGATCCCGTTTCTGATATGTCGCGTGGAATATCTGTTCTTTTTATTTATTTGGCTGTTGTGATAGTAGTCGTTTTTCGTAATTTTTCTTTTTACTTTCTGACTTTGTTTTTGAACATGTTAAATTGTAAGCCTTTCGCACACCACGTTTTGTGTTATTCGATTCTTTCTGTAATGAACTTAGCTCTTCTTGCAGTTTTAACACTTTCTCAATGTGTCTTTGACATTTAATGCATATGTGAAAAAAAAAATATTACGGCGTGACATTTGTTTCGCCGGAACAAATTTCATAGGAAATATGTTCCATCGGAATTTATATCACAGAAAATTTGTTCCAGCATTGTAAAACTATTTTTTTTACCAAATGTAAAATAAGTTCCGGAACAAAAATCATAGCTCCTTGAATTTTGTTCCAATTAATATCAAAAGTTTAAAAAAAGTTAAATTAGTTCCTATGACATTAGTTTTAAACGAACATCTTCATATTTCATAGAAATCAACGAATAAGTCCTGCTGAATCCTATTTCACAGAAAATAAGTACCTTTGCAACATATTGTAGCTAACTTCTTACATGCTTTATATTTTAGAAGGTGGAAGACCTAGATGCTTCATACTTTGTATATAGTTGCCTCGTGTTAAGAAGTTTACGTCAGTCACATGTCTTAGTCCTTGATCTCATTTTCAGTGACCTTGAAAAAAAGTTAAAAACAATTTTAATATTAAATTCTCTCTTATTTTAAGGAATAGTATAAATATATTTAGTATGCGCGTACTTAGCAAACTCCTCGTGCCGGTCAGAAAGTTTTCACTTGACCTCGACCTCATTTCATGGATCAGTAAACAAGGTTAAGTTTTGGTGGTCAATTCCATATATCAGATACTATAAGCAATAGGTCTAGTATATTTGGTGTATGGAAGGACTGTAAGGTGTACATATCCTACTGGCAGGTGTCATCTGACCTTGACCTCATTTTCATGGTTCAGTGGTTATAGTTAAGATTTTGTGTTTTGGTCTGTTTTTCTTATACTGTATTCAATAGGTCGACTATATTTGGTGTATGGAATGATTGTTATGTGTACATGCCTAGCTGGCAGGTGCCAACTGACCTTGACCTCATTTTTATTGTTCAGTGGTCAAAGCTAAGTTTTTGAGTTTTGGTCTTTTTTTCTTATACTATATGAAAAAAATCAACTATACTTGGTGTATGGACATATTTTATGATCTATTATATATGCTAGTCGCTCATGTTTTATTTGACCTTGGCCTCATTTTCAGTGGTAATGTTTTGTGTTTTGGTCTGTTTTTCTTAAACTATAGGGCAACTATATTTGTTGTATGAAAAAAATCATAGCTACATGTATACATATCAGCTTGGCATGGTTCATCTGACCTTGACCCCATTTTCATGGTTCATTGGTCAATGGTTAGTTTTCTTGGTTAATGTTAAGTTTATGTGATAGTTTGTAGTGAAGCTTTGCATTTAGCACTTTCAACATAATATCAATGATTAGTAAATAAGGCGAGACATTTCAGCGTGTGCACTCTTATTGAAAGTCTTGTATGTTCCTAAATCGTAAGTTCATTTTTATGTTATTGAGTTAGAACTAGTACAAAATTTATGATCCAATCGTCACCGTGATTTCAATCCTCCCGACAAGCACAAAAACACATTCACCTAAATTTTCAAGTATTCTTTCTTTAGCAAATCGTCCAAAGAGCTAATAACCATGGCACGAACAAAGCAAACTGCACGTAAATCCACCGGAGGTAAAGCTCAAAGAAAACAACTTGCCACCAAGGCCGCCCGTAAGAGCGCACCTGCAACCGGTGGAGTCAAGAAACCACATAGATACAGGCCAGGAACAGTCGCTCTCCGAGGAATCAGGAGATACCAGAAGAGCACACTGACAGAGCTCCTCATCAGGAAACTCCCCTTCCAGAGATTAGTCCGTGAAATCGCCCAAGACTTCAAAACTGATCTCCGATTCCAGAGTTCAGCCGTCATGGCCCTACAGGAAGCCAGCGAGCCTACTTGGTCGGTCTCGTCGAGGATACCAACTTATGCGCAATCCACGCCAAGAGAGTGTCCATCATGCCAAAGGATATCCAATTGGCCCGAAGAATCCGTGGAGAACGTGCTTAAGATGTGTGATTTTTTCACCAAAACATATAACGGCCCTTTTCAGGGCCACCAATATTTTTCAAAAAGAATCTATAAATTGTTTAGGGGCCATCTGATGCCCACCTTTGGGTGAGGGATTTTCTCTCTTTGTGAAATTCATGTACCCGTTGGTGGCCTACGACTGCTTTCTGCTCGTTTGTCATGTAACTATCACTTTAAGGTAGCACAATACAAAGGTTTTTGGTCCCCAATCAGACGTCTTTAAACTGATGTAATTTCACTCATCTTTCTTTAAATTTTATAAATGAGGTACCAAAAGAAAGAAGAAGGATTAATCTTTCAAATTGTGATAATTTCATTATGACATAATTATTACGTAATTAGTTGCCATATTGTGATGTCCACACTTGAATGAATTTAACGTCTTTATTCTTCATAGCATCAAATATTTTATAGATTCTTGTACAACACAGCTGACCTCTAAAACTGTCTACGTTACCACTTGCTCATTATGGAAGTGGGATATCAAAAGTACAATTACAAATAAAACAAAACAAACTATTTGTGTACAGTCATGTTATTTGTACTTAAGTTGGCTGGTAGAATAATTAAAATGGAGATATGGGATATGCAATTTATAAGAATGCAACATCTGGGCAATTAACGACTTAAAACCAAAGACATCAGGAAAATCGGGACTAATGCTAGATCATGCTAATTGGACGAGTAAATTTTAACTTTTAAATTGTAGTTTTAGTACTACGTTAACGTTGGTTCCCTAAATTGGAAAGTCAGTTGGATAACTTTATGTGTAGTATAATTACCACAGTAAGATTTCAGTCTCTTAGTACCTTTTTGTTTAAATCTTAAAACTTTCGTTCTTCTAGAGAAAATTCAAACCATAATAAAAGAAAGAGATGTCGTATAATTGGCAATTAATCAACTGACGAAAATGACGGAAATGTTAGCTTCCTTACATTGCTACTACATTTTAGATCTCCAAATTACCATTTCATTGTATGAATTGTATATTCAAAAATATGTATTGTCTCCAAATTTCTTACAGAGTATGTATCATCATATTGTTTAAGTCATATTCGTTCGACGGTCAACCCTGCATTTTTTACAGCTGTATACTAGTATATAGGGTTTATACGGCTATTTTTTATGAATTCAGTCGTTTTGCTTCAGCTTTTAAATTATGTTCTTGGTGTCACTACTAATTTAAAAGGTGCGCATATTGTCTGGATTTTTGTCGAGCCTGCAACTTTTGTTGCAGAAAGCTCGACATAGGGATAGTGATCCGGCGGCGGCGGCGTTAGCTAACTTCTTAAATGCTTTATATTTAGAAGGTGGAAGACCCGGATGCTTCATACTTTGTATATAGATGACTCATGTTACGAAGTTTCCGTCAGTCACATGTCCAATGTCCTTGACCTCATTTTCATGGTTCAGTGACCACTTGAAAAAAAAGTTCAGATTTTTTGTAATGTTCAATTCTCTCTTATTATAAGTAATAGGATAACTATATTTGGTATGTGTGTACCTTGCAAGGTCCTCATGCCCGTCAGACAGTTTTCCTTTGACATCGACCTCATTTCATGGATCAGTGAACAAGGTTAAGTTTTGGTGGTCAAGTCCGTATCTCCGATACTATAAGCAATAGGGCTAGTATAGTCGGTGTATGGAAGGACTGTAAGGTGTACATGTCCAACTGGCAGGTGTCATCTGACCTTGACATCATTTTTATGGTTCAGTGGTTATGGTTAAGTTTTTGAGTTTTGGTCTTTTGATCTAATATTAGATGCCAAAGGTCAACTGTATTTATGCAAATATTTTATGATCTATATGTCAGTCCCGCATGTTTTATTTAACCATGACCTCAATTTCACGGTTCATTGCACAGTGTTAAGTTTTTGTGTTTTGGTCTATTTTTCTTAAACTGTTAGTAATAGGTCAACTTTATTTGTTGTATGACGCACTGTTAGCTGTACATGTCTGCCTGGCATGGTTCATCTGACATTGACCTCATTTTCATGGTTCATTGGTCTGTGTTTAGCTATCTTGGTTAATGATAAGTTTATATGACAGTTGTAATAAAGCTTTATACTTAGGACTATCAACATAATATCAATGATTAGCAAAGAAGGCGAGACATTTCAGTGTGTGCACTCTTGTCTTTATTTGTTTCGTAACAGGTTCCTGGATTAGTCATTTTGATAAAATATAAAGGCAATCAGAGTACAGACGCCGGCTTACATCTCCTTCATATGGAATGTCAAGCTGGAACTATTATATTTTGCAGTTTGTGTTACTTCTATGAAGAATGCATATAATATGATCTCAAGATTTGTTTTGTAAATAATTTTTCACAAGTGACAGAATGTTACACTTTGTGAAATTTCGCATACAGTTTGCAAGGTTTGTCCGACTTGCTGAACAGACAACTCGCACATTTTCACCACGCAGAATACACTATACTAATGTATGTATCAAGTCAAAATTATGGCAACTGCTTTTCATATTTTTTTTAATGTTTTTGAGCTTATGATTTCGTCATTTGATGAGGAACTTTTTTTTTTATTTTTCCTGGAGTTTTGTTAATTTTTTTTTCAGAATGTATATTTTATCAGGATCTTTATTTTCCCTCATAATTTTCACAACTTACAAAATGTTTAACCTATTTGACTGGTGCATCAAATGTGTCTTTTATAAACTGTGTTCAAAATTGTTTTGTATCGTCCCGAACATGCATGAACTATTTGCCACTGAACTTTAAACAATCATCAAACCGACCAAATAAAAAACTGTTAACTGAATCATGGATGCAGCGATGACACCACCATTGTCTGAAAAATCAGTAATTTGAATGAAACTCGCGTAAAAATTTTCATGTTATTTTTACGTAAACTTTACAAAACTATGAAGGTATATTTCACGATTTTAATTAAATTTTAAAATAAAGATATTATCTAAATAATTATGTTTCAAAAATCGACGTGAATTTAACATGTACAAAATCCGTTGATTTATGCATGAACTATTAACCTAAGAATCACGTGGAAACCAACGAGTTCACTCAAGTTTCAAGTATATGCTCGTTGATGTGAAAATCAAACGAGATTAATATTATCTCGTTAGAGTGAAATTTTCATTTGCAGGACGAAACAAAATTATATCAATAGAATTTTACATCGCATTACTTGGAAATATACGAACCCCAACAGCAAAAATAAAGACTGACAAAAAATCATTCAGATCCCGACACATATTTTGTTTTCCATATCTCTGAGTAGGAATAACGTTAATATTATATTCTGTATACTATATAACGTCACACGTTTTATGTCAAATTCTAGGCGTATCGATCAAGTTTGTAGCCATTTATCTAAAAAACAAGGATGGTGACATATGATTTTCTATACGTGTATGGATTCAGTATGCAATCCTGGACATTATGTTAGTTTTTTGTTTTCCTCCATATCTAAGAACCTAGCCATTTATTGGAAAATTTTAAAAAGTTGGCCGAAAAAAAGGCATTTTTCCTAAAGTATTTTCCTATGTAAATTTGTCGCCCAAAATGACGTTTTCCTATGAGATTACAAAAAAAACAAAAATGGTGACCCCATTTTTTATTAGATATTCCGATGTTACTTAATTGAAAGAACACGTATGCCAAATATTTTGGAAATCGGGAGGTATGCCGGACATGAAACGGATATGGACAGATAAGAACGGACGTCTAACGGACATGAACGAATTGAAAAAAAAAACAGTTATCCGTAAGGCGTCCGTTCGAGCTATCCGGTAAGGTGTGACCTAGGCTTTAGAAAGGTAATAAACTCTTCTGAGGGTGGCAGGACTCTTCAACTCCATAGCGATAAAACTAATGTTCATGTATGATTTAAGTCAAAGTATGCACATATTATAAATAGTAAAAGTCGCCATCCTCCATAAACAAGTGCTTTGAATGACAATATTTGCATAAGGTGAACATACATATTTGATGGCTACTTATATTAGTCAACACAACCATAGATGTGATAATGGGTATTACATCTATGACACAACATAGCAAGAGCATGTTAAAATAATAAAAATATGCTACACAAAAAAACGGACCTAAATAAATCCTTTAGTAACCTCGGGTTGGATTAAATCATTGAAAGAAGTTCCGAATGAATTCCTTTGACTGACGATTTCGTCGTAAAAAAAATAGTTACATCCCTTTACCACACGATAAACTTTCAGGATCGTCGAAGACCCATTTCCATCGGTCGAAAAAGACGCACCTACGAGGTCACCTGCATGTGACCTCAAAGCGGATTTCTTCAGACCTCCCACGCGACAAAAGAATCAGAAACGGGAGCGCTGAGAGGTTTGATTTTAGACAGAGTGTATCTGAGTACGTGTAAACAAATCTGTATTTGTTTCAATTTTAAACTTTCAAGTTGTCTTGATTTGATAAAAAATTAAGAACTAAAATATGTTGTGCAGTCAATTATTTACAAACATTACGTGCATGATTCCTTTATCAAAATTTGGCTTCATGTCCTACAATTGATATATCAAAACTAATCACAAGTACAAACAAGATATCTTTAAAAAAAACTATCAACAATTTGTTAAATGAGAATCAGTAAATCTAAATAAAAATCTAAACCGTAATTGATTTTCATACAAAGCAAACGATGATTTATAGATGCAGTATGATTAGTCTGAATAAATTGGTCAATGAAGGCAATGAATGATTGAAAAGTGTTTCTTGTGTTTAGTTTAACACCACGAAAGGGCTACTTACATAATTCAGACTCTGAAAGCTAGGTAGAAGGAAACAACTCGAATCAGTTTAAAAGGAATTTAATGTTATTCATAGGTAAAATTTACAAACATTATTCTCAAAGAATGGGTCTCTAATACGCATATTTCTGAAGCGCCCAGTCGCCCAAACCTGACATCCTATAATAATAATAATAATAATAATATCTTTATTTAGAGAGAGTAACTTATTTGGATTACACCAATTTTCAATAAGGCTCTCTTAATACAATAATAATTACATTAAAAATAAACAATGCATCAATAATAATGATAAATAAAGATTATATACAATTTAAAATACAATAAACAATTATGATATGGCATTACAGTACAAATATGATGGTATAAATGTTAAAAGTACATAGATTTGTATTTATGTTTAAATTCGGATACTGTATTTGATTTCTTTATTGAATTAGGAAGAGCAGTCCACACTTTTGGTCCAGTGTACGAGAAACTAGACTTATACAACTGTGTATTTGGTTTTGGAATAATAAAATTATCTGAGGATGAAAATCTGGTATTATATTTTTGGTTTGCAGAAGCTGATACAATAAGACTGGACATATATTCTGGAGCTAACTCGCAACTCGACTTTCCTAACTCGCAACTCGACTTTTGTAACTCGCAACTCGACTTTTGTAACTCGCAACTCGACTTTTGCAACTCGCAACTCGACTTTCGTAACTCGCAACTCGACTTTCCTAACTCGCAACTTGACTTTCCTAACTCGCAACTCGACTTTTTTCACTCGCAACTCGACTTTCTTAACTCGTAACTCGACTTTCTTAACTCGCAACTTGCAACTCGACGATAAGAAACCCTCAACGGTGTCACAGTGGGAAACTCTAAAATCTAGTTCAATTTTGTCAAAAGAGATAGTAGACAATACATTTACCTGAGATCACCCCACCACAGTGTTTGGTGAGGTTCGTGTTGCTTAGTCTTTAGTTGTCTATGTTGTGTCTCGTGTACTACAATAATTTTAATTATTTGCCTGTTTGTCTTTTTTTCTTTTTAGACATGGCATTGTCAGTTTTTGTTCGATCTATGAGTTTGAATGTCACCCTGGTATCTTTCGACCCTCTTTTAAATGAGTGATTGCCATTAAAATATCGAAAGGAAAGCCTCCAAGATAACTTTGCACATGCACAAAATGTATTTACAGGAATGTTCATATCATATACATCAAGCACTCATATCACGTTGGCCAATATATAAAAAATGTAGATTTGATATTAAAAGCAATGTCTAGCTAACTACAATCTATAAACTGTCGGCACTGATTTTAAGTATAAGTATCTGGTTTCATTTTCAAGGCGATGCTGCAAAACTAGATGATAGTGGCCAATTATGGTTAAACATACTATCCACACTGATCTGTGTCAACACTTGTACTACATTTTATTTTAAATAAAAACGAATTCAAAACTGTATTTGCTGGAGTATGCTATTTTTTAAATACATTAAATAAAATTCTGATCCGAGCATGCTTCAAATTAAATATTAAACGAATACCCCCCCCCCCTTTATACAATTTGTACATGTGCTTGATACTAGTATATTCTTCAATCTTCAAGTTGACTCTCGTGAAATCCTCACATAAACAATCTGACGTTTACATGTACTTGACACTAGTACAATGCTCCCCTAAACAATATATTATCTACTTGACCTATTTTAAAGTACAATCCTGTATACAGTCGGACATTTACTTGACACCAGTACAGTCCTCTCAAAAACAATCCGATATCAACTTGACACTTATACGGTCCTCTCCTTTACAATCTGACATTTACTTAACACTAGTACAATCCTCACCTAAACATTCTTACATTTACTTGACACTAGTACAATTCTCCCCTGTACAATCTGACATTTACTTAACACTAGTACAATCCTCACCTAAACATTCTTACATTTACTTGACACTAGTGCAATTCTCCCCTGTACAATCTGACATTTACTTAACACTAGTACAATCCTCACCTAAACATTCTTACATTTACTTGACACTAGTACAATTCTCCCCAAAACCATCTGACATTTAATTAACACTAGTACAATCCTCACCTAAACATTCTTACATTTACTTGACACTAGTACAATTCTCCCCTGTACAATCTGACATTTACTTAACACTAGTACAATCATTACCTAAACATTCTTACATTTACTTGACACTAGTGCAATTCTCCCCTGTACAATCTGACATTTACTTAACACTAGTACAATCCTCACCTAAACATTCTTACATTTACTTGACACTAGTACAATTCTCCCCTGTACAATCTGACATTTACTTAACACAAGTACAATCGTCACCTAAACATTCTTAAATTTACTTGACACTAGTACAATTCTCCCCAAAACCATCTGACATTTAATTAACACTAGTACAATCCTCACCTAAACATTCTTACATTTACTTGACACTAGTACAATTCTCCCCTAAACAATCTGACATTTATTTAACACTAGTACAATCCTCACCTATACAATCTTACATTTACTTGACACTAGTACAATTCTCCCCTGTACAATCTGACATTTACTTAACACTTAGTTTAGTACAATCCTCACCTAAGCATTCTTACATTTACTTGACACGAGTACAATTCTCCCCTGTACAATCTGACATTTACTTAACACTAGTACAATCCTCGCCTATACAATCTTACGTTTACTTATCACTAGAACAATCCTCGCCTAAACATTCTTAAATTTACTTGGCACTAGTACAATTCTCCCCTGTACAATCTGGCATTTACCCGACACTTGCTTGGTACTACAAGATTTACAGACACAAAGTTTATTTGTTTCAGCTCCCTTTCAGGTTCTAACCTACTGCCATAAGTATCATGATTATTATTGTACTGAGTACAAAAATCACAGTAAAGAACCAGAACGAAATAAAGTCGATTGCAGAAGAAACATCATTCCAGTCAAATGCATGAACTTTTTTGTCAAGGTCAATGTTCTCCTTTGTCTGTTTGCTCGATTCGTTTTGCACCTGGTTTTCATTTTTACAGCAACGCCTTGAAAATGAAACCAGATACTTATACGCTTTGTTTGGCTCCCTGTTCGGATCTCTATGACGAATACGCAACTGTATCGACGAGACGACAAGAGCGAATATACCCAAGCAAATTTGGATCTGTATATAAACGGACAACATGGAAATATTATCGGAATTTGCTGGTAACTGAGTACTTACTAATGTCAGGAATACCATAAAACCAAGCGCGACGGTAATGGAGTAAGACATTTTTTCTCCTGCATCGGCTGGCAAAACAAATACAAGTATATTTAAAATTCCAAGAAAAACAACAGGTAAAATAATGGTGGAAACATAGTAGCTTGGCTTACGTTTGATATTTAACGTATATGTAATTAAAGAACGTGATCCCGTGTTGTCAACGTTTTGGGAGGTTGACTCGACCGTCCACAATGCGTTTGACGTGTATTCATTCATTATTATGTTATCTACAGTCGGATTAATACTAACTTGAAAAGTAAAATGTGACCACATTGTAAACACAATATCACATGTTTGGGAATCAAAAGGAAAATAAGTCACATCTAAGGCACATTTGGTTTCAAATACTTGATAAGGATTCCAGGCCACATCTCCATCGACAGTAAGAATGACGTTATAAAACGAACCTCCTAATTCCTTAAACTCGGTGAATCCGTTGCGTAGTACAAAATCTGGTTTCCACACTAGGGTCTGCGGAAGTGTAAATCGTCCTATAGGATAAGTCGAATAGTCCCATGTCAAGAAATCATCACTCCAAGCAAGACCAAGAAAAGCCGTACAAACCAATTTTCCCTCCAACTCGTCAAATTTATTGATACTTAGGAAATTAAACTTGACATCCAATGATATATTTTGCGACTGATCATTTCTTGGACGTAACGTCTTGTCATACGATTTGGTTTGAAATAATTCAGTTGTTAAATTTGACAGAAGTTCAAAGGAATATGCTTGAACATCGTGAATGTCGTATATCATCAGGTACACTAAGTACAGCATGTAACATTTCGCCATTATAACTTATTCCAAAGATTTCCCCATTACCATTTAATCAACTATAATTATTGTATTCCAATAACTTACTAAATGTTTTCTTTAAATTGCAAAGGTTATCAAATATATAGATTTAGTGTCAATTTCAGTGGTTCGTTATAATGAAACAAACTTATTTAAATTCTTCACCTGTAAATTAAATCCATTTGTTTAGTCATAACGTCGGTGATTTAAATGAATTATTACAATGGAAAGGATTAAGAAAGGAATAAAAAATTGAATTTCTTTTGTTTTTTGTATCATAAACGTTTCATATTTTTTAACATGTTTATTAAAGGCAATAAGTTGACACGCTAACATAGATTAACTATAATATATACCACTTTTGTTTATCTATATCAACTGAAAGTACATGAGAACTGTTTATATGAAAACAAATGCACCAAATTGACCAAATTCCTGTTCCTTACATTATTTGATACCACAAATTATCTTCATACTTACTGTTATATATAATATGTTCTTTACTCAAATCATTTTTGAATGGTCGTCCTGCGCACAATACATATTATATACAAGACAAAACCACATAATCCAGGAAAAATATTAGTAACAATGAACTATTTTATATCGGTTAAGAATTAATTAGTTTCTCTTATCTGATAACAAGGGCAACATGACATTCTTTATTTTTTAGTAAACAAATTTATTAGTCTATTACAATAAAAAAAAACCGAGCAAACAAAGTGGTCCTTAACGGACTTTGACATGTTCATGACCAGTCAGTGGGGCGTAGTTTCTGTGTTTAGAGTGATGGCAATTTTGTTTTTAAGTTGTTGAATTATTTACCAAATTTTCTTTAATTGTAAAATTACAGAAAACATTAAATTGTATTCATTTACATGTACTAAAAAATGGCAGTGACTTATAATTATCACTATGACTAGTCTTAACTCTTTCCTATAGAAATCGTACTATAATAACTCAACTTTCAATTGCTTTGGACAATTTGAATTTATGAGAATTTTTAAAAACATGGTTCCTCCCATCTTCGTTAGCCAATGGTTACGATCCACTCCCTCCTCTCCACACTTGGAGGATTGAGATAGAATTTCGGAGACACAAGGTAATGATTTGCTTTGGCTGCAGTCGAAACTCGCCGTGCATCTGTAATGATTTTATAGATATAGTGTATGCAATATATTACCTATAATATTACAATCCTAGGCTTGAGTCATTAGCTATCTTTTAGGCCGCTCGTCAACTGGGGACGTCCGATCTGGATAACAACTTGGGTAATGACTGTCAAATATACTATGGGAAACCCCGGAATTCCTTGATATGACGTAGTCGTCTTCCGAATGTACATGGGTAATAGTTAACACAAGTCTGTGCAGTTCCGAGTATACTGGTGTTATCCCATATTCATAACATTCCTCCCTCTTTCATAGAAATG
The DNA here is from genome assembly GCA_019925275.1 of Mytilus edulis. Classification (NCBI taxonomy): domain Eukaryota; kingdom Metazoa; phylum Mollusca; class Bivalvia; order Mytilida; family Mytilidae; genus Mytilus; species Mytilus edulis. The sequence continues at coordinate 39,850,976 of CM034352.1, forward strand.
AACCCGTTCTGCAGAATAAAGCCTTGGCATTTTTCTTTATATTTCAGCACTGATTTGTATGAACTGTTTGAAGTTAAGTGTATATAAATAAATCCTTTAATTGAAATTCACTATAGTCAGTAGAGTTGTAGTTGATACACGTAGAAATATAGTCTCCATTATAACGTTATGTATAATCATTAAATTTATGAAACGCAGATAACCTTTCCTATCTGTACACGAATATATATACAAAAGAATCTCTATTTACGAAATTGGTTATGAGATTCTGAGATATACTGTATTGTCAATGTCTGTTTTAAAACGTCATGATATACAATTATATTAATTTTCATCACAGTATCTTGTGATTGCTGAACAAGTTCGTCTATCCAGAGGATAACATATATTGGAAGTAGAATTGTCCAAAAAATACAGGATGCATGTCTCTTAAAACGTTAATGCAAAATGTGACTATATATATCCTTTCTACTTCCTCTCCCTTCCATAACACAAAAACATTAGTTGTGTACGCTAATATAAAATAGGCTACTCTGTCATTGTACATATCCTACCAGTAGAATTCTTGGAAGATATGATATTAGAAAGAGCCACATAAATGATTAATATGAATAAAATGATTGTCGGCATAAATCATGGTAAAGCTTAAATTATTGTAGCTTTCGTGGAGAAACATCAGTTTAAAATGTATGTCCAGTGACGAATATCAAAAGACATGAATTTCAAAAAATTATATATACATTTAGAATATAAATTCAAAAAACTTATACACTAGTATTCTGAACCAACACTTGTACATAATTATATACATGGCAGTAACCATAGCATTCAATATAAATGTAATTCTGATATAATAAATACAGCAACTTTATACATTTCTTTTAATCAAATAAAAACATTAAAACACAACTCAAGAAACTAGTGTTTGCATGGCAACAATATCTCCATCTTCGGTTGCAGAAATATCAAATGATGTGTCCGTCACCAAACATTCAGTCTGACCATCTTTTCTGTCGCAGTTCAAGTTCCAATCTGATCTCACCAATGTTTTACTATGGAATCTTTTAGCATTAGGTATCTTCCATCTAAGTTTCAGGTCTTTACCCCAACTCCTCGTCTTTGGTAACACACTCATTGCTACAAGTTCATCCTTTCTTTTTATTGTGCTCTTCATATTCCTTTTACTTGTATCACTTTCTTTTTTGTCGGTGATCAACTTGTGCTTTATCTTTTTAATCTGTTGTTCCTTTTTTATTCTCTTGTATTTTGACGTTTTAGTCTTTACGTAAGCTTTCTTTTCTGTATCTTTGAAATCATCTCTGACCAGATTGTTAGTTTCGTATGCTCTTGCACCTCTCTTTGCTTCCTGAATTTTTTCTGTACATGTTTTTCCTTTTAACAGTGTTCCTTCAAGGAAACCAGGATCAATATGTTCACCTTCTGCTTTGACAGTATTGCGATGGTTGATGGCTGTCTATGTAAAATGCATGTTCCATTTATGTTCTTGATCAAAGTGTATTGGAGTTTGTTGATCATCTGTTGTTTGTGTACTCTGATCTTTCCCCTCTCTTCTTTTTATAAGACTGGATTCTTCTCCTGAAGATAAGTCATAAGTTTGTGTCCCTTGTTCTGTCTTCATAATTTGTCTTTTAAGGCAGTTACTCCAAGTATCTTGAAGACTTTCCCCCTCTTTATTACAATATTGTTCTCTATCTTCTCCTTCATCATGATTATGGGCCTTCTTATTGTCATGTGATGTCATCCAGTAACGATAGTGTTTGTCCTTAAGTTCAAGCGTCAACAGGTTATCTTGGCGGTATACAGAATTTGGAGTAAGGCGATCAATGATGTTGCTAAGCAATTCTAGTTCTGACTGACTTAACTGTTTTTGATATGAATTTCTGTTGATTAACTGTTTTAGGTCTTTATTTCCTCCTTCCTCGTGTTTGAGTTGAGATTGTATGACCTGGTCGTGTTTTAGTGTACACTGTGAATCTTCATTGGTATTCCTGTTTTCTTCTGAAATATGTTCCTGTTTGTTTGTTGACCTCTTTTTATCTATGTCATTGTTGTCTTTTACCATTGCTTGAACAAGTAGATGGAGTTTGTGTCGAGTTATTAATCTCGATGTTCCTTTGTATGGTTGAGCTGCACTGACTTTACTTTTATTGATTTTGTTATCACAATCACGTTTTTGTTCGTTGGAACATGGGGAATTGGTAAGTTTTTTCTGTCTCTTTTCGTCGGTTTCACATATTGCATCTGACTTGTAGTTGGAACTAGGATTTTCCTCTGTTTGGATTTTATCATCATCAACTTCACCTAAACAATTTGTTTCGTACTTGGGAGAGGAACTTTCCTCTGTGTGCTTTTTATCATCATTCTCACCTAACCAATACGCTTCATGATTGAGATTTGGACTTTCGATTGTGTAAACTGCATCATCCTTCACAACGTTGGCATGGCATGGTGTTGCATGGTGTTCTATTACTGGGTCTGATACTTTCTCTATTGTCTTTCCTTGATGCGCCGTTTGCTCTGTTCCTTGTCCAATCATAACAGGACAGTGGACTTCCGTCTTTTCTATCAAATTGATATCAGCCCCTTTCTTTCCCATTGCCCCATTACATTCCACTTCAATCAAATGTTTAGAAGGGGTATACAGTTCTGGCTCATCGTTATGCACTTGCACTGTGTCAACTTTCTCGTTTAGATCAACAATTTCCTCTCTTCCCTGGTTTCTAACCGTTGTATCTTGGTCTTCATTCTTTTCAATCTGTAAATTGAGATCATCTCCTTTGTTTTCCATTTCAGATTCCATAAACTATTGAGCTTTAAATATCTATTACACTTTGCCAATACACAAAGATAACTTTTTGCTACATAAACAGAACCTTCGGCGACTGCTTTCACTAACTCTCTCCCTTCCTTATCACAAAAAGCATTAGTGAGGTACTTTATGACCAGATGTTCTTTTGCATTTTCTGATTCATTTTGAAATGCCACTTCTACCAATTCTTCAATCCTGTCTGTAAATTCATCCAATAACTCATCAGGATATGGGAAGATATTTTCTAGATGTTTCAAAATGAGTAATGGATAGCCCATTGTGTCAAATCGGTCGTTAAAGAGTTCGCACAATATTTCGTAGTCTGTCTGTATCGTGTATGACCGGTTCTTATAGAATTTCAGTGCTTTTCCAGTAATTCTCGATAACAATGCTTGTAATTTTTTTTTCACTTTTCCACCCTTTTTCAAAAGCTGTAGACTCAATATCGGCTTTCAGCAGAGACCATGTGAGGGGCACTGTTCCATCAAAATTACTTGAGTTACTCATATTTTGAGTTGAGTTGTGATTTACCAACTAAGATTACAATAAAAGCTTTTAAAACCGAAAATTACAAGGAATGATACAAAAAACATATAAAATATATACAAACTGTGTAACACTACATATAGGAAATTCCTAAAAAAAATCCTTGCACTACAATATACAAAAACGCTGGTATACTGATTTTATTCTGATTTGAAAATGAGAACAAATTTAAAGTATAGCAAAAAAAAAAAAAAAATCTGAAGACACCTATGACATCAGAGGATCTGACGCGCAAAGCTGCTTCAGAAATTAATTGATTTTAATAACCCTGTTTATATCATCATATAAGTCAAGGGACCTAAATATTCCAAACTTTCACATATGCATATGATACATGTAAATAAACATATAAGTGACACAATCAAATATGTTTATATTTGTCTTTCTTTTTAATATCAAATATACAAATTCATAAACTCAGAAAAAAAACTTTTTAAACACAGGTATGATATTGTAAACAATGACGTATGTATACACAATTCACAACAAATAGTAGTACAAGTTTATTATCAACACATTCTTTCATGAGTGAACACTTTTCAAACGGTAAAACCGACTAAGCCAATTAAACAAAATGAAAAAAAAATGATAACAACTATGACATTTGAAGATCTGACGCACACAGTTGTATCAATAATTAATGAAAAACAAAAGAAAAAAATGTAAATGATATCTGACATAAGAAGATCTGACGCTCAACGTAATATCAATGAATGAACAAAAAAATGTGTTGATTTGTATTAATATAAATAAACAAAACCTGATATAAACCAAATAGATAATCAAAACCTATCCACTAGTAGTTTGTTTATAAGGTTATTTTGTCTTATTCTCAAGGTGAATGCAAATCTGTGTATTTTATAAATGGGTTACAAAAAGGGGGATGGGAATTTTATCACACGGAAAGTCTGATAATCACAATATAACTATAAAACGAATATATCACTCGCGCCAATATCAATTACATTGATAAATCAGCGCGCCATAAAATAATACAATCGCTGGAGAGAAGAAACAAAGATTTTCCTCTCGCGAAAACAAAGAAAAAATATGAAATTCGGCGGGAATAAATGTCACCGATAAACCGCAGTGGAAATCAGTGGAATCGTGCCGACTTCTGACACCACTGTAATGATTTTATAGGGATAGTGTATGCAATATATTACCTATAATATCACAATCCTAGACTTGAGTCATTAGCTATCTTTTAGGCCGCTCGTCAACTGGGGACGTCCGATCTGGATAACAACTTGGGTAATGACTGTCAAATATACTATGGGAAACCCCGGAATTCCTTGATATGACGTAGTCGTCTTCCGAATGTACATGGGTAATAGTTAACACAAGTCTGTGCAGTTCCGAGTATACTGGTGTTATCCCATATTCATAACACATCCAATCAAAAAACGCTTATAACATGATCACGTGTAAATGTAGAAAGTGTATGTAAACAATTGCCACGTGTTTATTGTGCAACAAGTCTTTACATCTCTAAACATAAGACTATATTTAGTGACAGTTTGAATGTTTTTAATCAAATTATAGAAGTTCCTGTGTATGTTTCTTGTACAAATGCATGAATGTCAACGTTATCCTGGTTCCCGGGACTACGTTCCCGGTATTAACTATTAGCATACTTTCTCACTCACGAGGTTATATTGGTATATGTGTAACATACTTAATATTGCGATCGGGAACCAGTCTATGTCAACGTTAACATGTATGTTCTTTTCCAGTTCTACAATGTCAAACTCCGAAACAGCGGTTACGTCCTCGATGCTAGTTTATCGAAGCAACGTCACCACTGTTTCGGAGTTTGCTACAATATGTGTAGAATTTAGACGCTACCGTGTTTTGACCTCCAAATTGAAGAGTTCAAGTGCTACCATTGAGCAATAATAATGTATTCGGAATGGACGTGACTTTAATCTACCGATAGATGGCACAACATAGTTATCACAAATGTTGGCTTAATCTGCCAAGGGCGGAGAGGAGGGAAGTGGATCGTAATCCTTGGCTAGCGAAGATGGGTTCCTCCATGAAATAAACATTATAGTTATTGGAGAACAGGTCATTATCGTGATACTTGGACTGCACTTTGAACAGTGATATTATCTGCGACAGCGATAATGACTAGTTTTCCAATAACTATTATAGCATGAATAATTAATATTTTAACGTTCATCATTGATTAACAGTTTTGAAATACTGTAAAAGTAAATATGACAATTTTAATTGGATATTTGTGGCATAATAAACGCGAATTCAAATTTAAAAAAATACTTGTTTACAAGCAACCATTACATTTTAATGAACTCGTCGAGCCTTTAGAATATAGCTGCATTGTTTGAACCATTACTAGATCGTGTAAATATCTGTTTTTGAAAGACCAACGATTTTTACAATTAAAAAATGTATATATCTCATGTTATGAATGACTACACAACTGTTTAGCCCTTGAATGCCAAGATGAAAAAGTATCATAAATCTATTGAATAAACATCATATAGAGGTTCAGAAGACATATTGGTATTTCAGATAACAGTAACATCCTACAGATATGAAGGAAACATAACAATAACATTCCTATAGATGTCTCGGAGACATATTGGTATTTCAGATAACAATAAAATCCTACAGCTGGTAAGGAGACATATTGGTATTTCAGAAAAAATGATATCCTACAGATGAAAAGCAGACATATTAGTATTTCAGTTAACAATAATATCATACAGATGATCAGGATATATATAGGTATTTCAGATAACAAGAAAATCCTACAGATGTTCAGAGACATTTTGGTATTTCAGATAAAAATTATATCATATGTTCAGGTGACATATTAGTATTTTAGATAACAATAACATTCCTACAGATGATCAGGTGACATATTGATATTTCAGATAACAATAACATCCTACAGATGCCTAGGAGACATATTAGTATTTCAGATATTAATTACATTCCAATAGATGTCTATAGGAGACATATTGGTATTTCAGATAAAAATGATATCCTACATATGATCAGCAGACATATTGGTATTTCAGATAACAATAACATCCTACAGATATGAACAGCAGACATATTGGTATTTCAGATAAAAATAACATCCTACAGATGATCAGGTGACATATTGGTATTTCAGATAACAATAACATCATACAGATGTTCAGGAGACATATTGGTGTTTCAGATAACAATGAAATCCTATATATGTTAAGGAGACATATTGGTATTTCGGATGAAAATAATAACCAACAGATGATAAGCAGACATATTGGTATTTCAGAAAACAATAACATTCTACAGACGTTCAGGAGACATATTGGTATTTCAGATAAAAAATGATAACCTACAGATGATCAGCAGACATATTGGTATTTCAGATAACAATAATATCATACAGATGTTCAGGAGACATATTGACGTTTAGATAAGACGTGGCACGGTACTTGTCTATCCCATATTCATGTATTCGGTTTTGATGTTATATTTGTTATTCTTGTGGTGTATTGTCTGTTGCTTGGTCCGTTTCTGTGTGCTGTTGCGTTTCGGTGTTGTGTCGTTGTTCTCCTCTTATATTTAATGCGTTTCCCTCATTTTTGGTTTGTTGCCCCGATTTTGTTTTTTGTCCATGGATTTATGAGATTTGAACAGCGGTATACTACTGTTGCCTTTATTTATATTGGTGTTTCAGATATCAATAATATCATACATGTACAGATGTTCAGGAGATATTGGTATTTCATATATCAATAACATTCCTACAGATGTCTAGGAGACATATTAGTATTGCAGATAACAATAACATTTCAAAAGATGTCTAGGAGACATAATCTGATGTACAGAAGTTGTCATTTGTTTATGCAACATATACGTGTTTCTCGTTTTGTTTATATAGATTAGACCGTTGGTTTTCCCATTTGAATTGTTTTACTCTAGTAATTTTGGGGCCCTTTATAGCTTGTTGTTCGGTGTGAGCCAATGCTCCGTATTGAAGGCCGTACTTTAACCTATAATGGTTTACTTTTTAAATTGTTACTTTGATAGAGAGTTGTCTCATTGGCACTCAAACCATCTCTTCCTATATCTATGTATTGGTATTTCAAATAACAATGAAATCCTACAGATGTCCAGAGACATATTGGTATTTCAGATAAAAATGATATCCTACATATGATCAGCAGACATATTAGTATTTCAGATAACAATAACATTCCTATAGATGTCTAGGAGACATATTAGTATTTCAGATAACAATAACATCCTACATATGTTCAGATGACATATTGGTATTTCAGATAACAATAACATTCCTACAGATGTCTAGGAGACATATTAGTATTTCAGATAACAATAACATTCCTATAGATGTCTAGGACACATATTAGTATTTCAGATAACAATAACATCCTACATATGTTCAGGAGACATATTGGTATTTCAGATAACAATAACATCCTACATATGTTCAGATGACATATTGGTATTTCAGATAACAATAACATTCCTACAGATGTCTAGGAGACATATTAGTATTTCAGATAACAATAACATCCTACATATGTTCAGGAGACATATTAGTATTTCAGATAACAATAACATCATATGAATGTTAAGTAGACACATTGGTATTTCAGATAAAAATTATATCCTACGGATGATCAGGATATATATTGGTATTAATACTTACAGTAGTCTTAACTGTTTGCTCTTACCTCACAGATTTATATGAGGGTTTCAAAAGTTTTGAATTATTAAAAGCTGCAAAAAATGCAGATTTCATTTTGAGCTCTTAATTATTATATTTTTTAATACGTGTAAAAGAGAGGCAAAAGATTCCAGAAGGAGATTTAAACTCTCAAGTCGAAAACAAAATGATAATCCCATCGCATTAGAAGAAAAGAAAAAGGATTTTCACGAGAGACATTTTCAATGTTACCGTTAGTTAATATATTTTGTTAAATTTTATGGACTGCCTTATATTTGAATTTATCTTGGAGTTTGGTAATTTGTTGGTCCTTAGTGTGCCTCTTGGGAGTAAGTTTAGAATTTGTCACTATACACAACATGTTAACGTCTGCCAGTTGCCAGAAATCAAACCTGAATATCACTGTGTCTGTTCAAAAACATTTTAAGGGTTGTTAACTTTATTCCATTTGGTAAAAACTTGTCAGGATATTGAATACCGAGAATTACACTTTTTACCATTAGTTTTATTCAAAAGTTTTAATTTAATGCGTATTGAAACATGTTATATTTTTCATGGTAAAAAGTAAACATATCTGGAAGTCTCATAGATATTAACCTACAGAGGCGTAGAATTCAAATTTTTCAGGTATGATAGGAATTTAATGGGTCGTCAAGCGACCCTTTACGCCTCTCAGATGCGGTTTTTCGACAGAGGATATGGGGTCGTTTTAGGTACTGGGAAAATATTGGATAAATTGTGCAAAATCTTGCATTTTGATCTCTCCTGTCACTAAAATTTCATTCCTGAAAACCTTTTTTTTTTTTTAGCAATAATTTGGCAAAATATAGTCTGTAGAAAAAAGAATTTGAGACATAAAATGTGTCAAAAAGACAACTTTCCAACTGGCTTTGCTAGATTTTTAATACTTTCACATTGTGTCGGCAACTTTGTAGGTTTCTAGGCATCCTCCGTTTTGGAAATTTTTAAAAAGAAAAAGGGAAAATGCAGGCGGTTCTGTTAAACGGTTGCAGAAAATTAAGAAACTAATTTAAGACTTTGAAGAAAACTGTATTATTATTAAGCTCCGACGGCATCAATTAGGTGATTTGATGGTCGCAAATTAAGTTTACTGGCGACGCGTTAGCGGGTGTACACAGCTACTTTTGCATAGGTACTATTTCTGTGCTAAAAATTTGTAGTACTGAAAATCTACTTTTAATATTCAGTACTATTTTGTTACTTTAAAATTATTGTAATATTTAGGTACCTGTATTTTACAGTACTTGAAATTTAGGTACTACAGATTTTTGGTTACTACTAGTGTTGTCAAATCGTACACTTTTGCCTAACCGGTTACTCGGATAATCGTTACTACAGTTACATTTTCAGCATTTTGAAAGTTTTTCTATTTCAAATCTCTTAAAATTATGATTTTCGAACACGGAATATTGTATTATTTCTGTACCAAATATTTAGTACAAATCAAGTACTGTAAAATACAAGTACCTAAATATAACAATGATTTTAAAGTAAAGACATAGTACTAAATATTAAAAGTAAAATTTCCAGTACTACATATTTTTAGTAAAGAAATAGTACCTATGCAAAAGTAGCTGTGTATGCGACTATCAAATTACCGATTGATGCCGCCAGATCATCTATGTGCATTGTAAATATGGTCACACAGCAATAACAATTAATAGTTTCATGATGAAAACACTAGAAATTTTGAAGCGATGAAATATAGTAGCAACATAACACTGTTTAAACAACTTAAAACAAAGACTATAACGAAGTTGGAACATTTAAGCTGAACTAGAGAGAGACATCTCAAATTTACCATCATTTTTATATTCATCGTGATTAGGGTCGAAAATTGCATTCATGTAGTGTTAAGCTGCACAAAAATCTCGTATATCGCAGGCTAATGTTTCATTATTTACATAAGAAAAATAAAACAAAGAAATAACAATGTAGATGAAGGAAAGAAAATAGTCCACGTAAAAAAGAGTTGGATCAGTTTTCATAATATATTGGAATTACATTTTCCTGTAGCGTTAAATGGATTTGTAACTCATATGAGGCCAGCCATGGATTCAGCCACTCATTTAGAATTTTATTTGTTTGTTTTTTTGCTGTGGGTGACCAAAAGATTATATAAAAAAAGAGAAACTGAGACCAAGGCTGGTTTATCATTGCTTTTCAATCTAAGGATTGGGTAAAAGTGCAAATCAGAAATATGACTGCTTGACTAATATCCATGCACAGCGTATGTTCGTAATGTTTGATTTAAATTTTAGCGTCACGGAAAGCTTACCTTTAGCCTTTTTCGATATCACACTGTAGATCATAAATTTGTAGAGGGTGAAACTCCAATACCGTAAACAATAATAAATAAACTAGGGCCTTTCGGAACATTGAAATATTTGGTAGAGATAAGAAGATGTGGTATCAGTACCAATTATACAAATCTCCATCCAAGTCACAATGTGTAAAAGTAAACCATTATAAGTCAAAGTACGGCTGTCAACACCGAACCATCAAAGTTTGTTCACACTAAATAGAAAGCAAAAGGGCCTTAACAATGATTAATGTAAAACTATTCAAACAGAAAAACCAACATTAAAATCTTTATAGAAAACAAGAAACGAGAAATACTTTGGAACCACATCAACAAACGACTACCACTGAACATCAAGCCGATGTGTATTCTGTTGCCCCATCATGTCGCACTTCGTTTCAACGTGACGCGATTATCTTTGCGTTTACTCCTTTTTTGAAGTCTGCACTTAATTTGACAATTCAAACATGCTGTACGGAATGAACTCACCCCCGAGCTCTTAAGATATTATGACTGCCAAAACATTAAAAATACAAAAAGAAAAAAATATAGTAACAAGCAGTTATCTAATAGCTTTTCGTAAAGTTTGATTCTGAACCGGATTGAGGTTGGGCTGGTTTGTTGCAATTTTAGGACAAAACAAATTCATAATTTTCATTTCATTTTAATAAAGGTACAATAAAAATAAATTTAAGATTACATTTTCACTTGAACCACATCATTCTATTGTGTATGATTAAACTCAATGTCTCACTCAATCAACTCACTAGACTTCACGATATGTGAATGTAGCTACAAATCATATTCCTTTTGCACATTTATAAAAAGTAAATCTTGTCTTAACTACAAAATGTAGCAAAAGAAGTAAGATTATGCAACTAATACAAACGATGATATAGATTAGTACTGGTTGTTCTGGCATGCCTGTTGAAAAAAATAAAAACAGGAATTAAATGCATGGTTTACTTAATACAATTGTACATTTAAATTATATTAAATTCTTGTTACACATTATTTCAATCAATTAAAATCCCCATAAAAACAAGGTTATAAAACTAGAAACTAGTGAAACGATAAAAGCGTTTCCAGAAAAGGCCTTGGCATGCATATGTCTGTATCCTCCCAACCGGGAGAATATTAAATTTCTACCCTTTGAATTGCATATTAGTCTCGGCTTTCTTACGTTTGCCTTTAATTGGGAAGGCATTTATTTACCCTTCGTTTCTGTAATTCGAAATATTGGTATGCCACTTTTTTTTTTAAATAAAAGAGTTGCCTAGTTTCTTACTAGTAATAATCAAAGCGCTTTTTGCATGTTTAGAATCCTTGCGATATTGTTTTAGTGATCCTTAGGTGGTCTGTATAGCAAGGTTAAGTGCTTTTCATATATCCAATATACTCTACCTTTTTCAACTGGAATTATTTTGTTTCGTTAGTCATTCCTTTCGATTTGCTATTGGGTGAGTCACCTTAATTATTGATAATATTTGAACAAAGAATATTGGGTATCCATGCATGACACAAAATCAGTCAATTTACAGAAAAAAACCCACAGAAAAGCAAAAGAGCAGCTATTGGCTGAGAACAAAGTCCGTTTGATATGCTTTCTAGGTTATTACATGTATAACATCGTATTGATCTCAACCAAAGGCCATTATTGTTATATAATTTATCAAAACCTATTGCAAAAACAATATCAAATTGGGGATTTCTAGAATGTTTATTCCACAACATGTTGTATGTCTTGTGAAATATTTTTTTCCGCATACGTAAAGCTAAACACAACAGTATTGGCGTACAATCTTAGTAAATACAAATGTACTTGTGATCAAGTTTTAACGAATCACAAATCCTTAAAAAAAATCGATTATTGACCTACATTTATAATGATTATATTAACCTAATTCAATGTCGCAACCAATAACATAGCTGCATGTATTTACAACAAGGGTTTTAAGGAACGGCACAAATATTGTAATCATGTTCATCATCTTTCTCACTTCTTTTTAATGTTTGGTAAGGATTGATATAGTCATCATCCGTCTGAACTGTTGGTTTGTCTTCATTGTCGTCTGACGAACTTGTTTCAGATAATTCAATGAAGTTTGACATCGATTCAGTGTTTTCTTTTCTTTGGACGAGTAAACGATTGTTTTCGTCGACTTCATATCTTTTTAAACATTCTTTGATATCTTCACCTACACTATACTTGACGGATATATCGTCTGCCGGATCAATTTGGATTTTAATATTCATATCTGAACTTTCTTGAACTTTAACTTTGTTATCATTGTCACTCGACTGGTTCCGATTTTGTCCTGCACAACAAATAGTACCAGTATCTGGTAATGCTACTTGATATTCCGGCGAAGAGATTTTCTTCAAATTATCCGTTTGTTCTTGACCTTCAGTGGTATGACACGGATTAAGATAAATGTTGTCACCATCAAAAACTTCGAAGTATGGCTTATCTGAAGTTGGAGAGTTGTTCTGGAACTTCTTTTCAAAAACAAGAGATTTTTGTAACGAAGCATTTGTATTGAGTTTGATTTTTTCAAATGGAAGCATTTCACTTTCACAGATTACTTCGTAGGTCGATGAGCTGTCATCCGGTTCTAAAGAAGGTTCTTGAATTACAGTGACGCTGTTTACATTCGGAACATTGTTTTTTGTGGCCAAATTTTCTGTTCTGCATTTTCTATTGATACAAATATTACACACAATAGACAAACACAGCACCAACACAAGACCGGCAGCAACTAGTCCATAGAATAAAAACTTTTCATCTGATGAAAATCCTGTTAAAAAATAATTGATTGAAAGAAATAATTGCTTGTCTAATTCTTATTCTGCACTTATAAATAGCTTTTACATATCACCAACAGACACAATCAAAGACGATAATTTCTGATACCCGAATCATGGCAACTAAATGTTTGTTACTGTATTCTGTAATTTGACTGCGTTAGCTGCTGGAAAATGTCATTTCGCATTGCCTTTATCATTTTTTCTTTGTCAAATTGTATATTTTAATCCATTCTTATTCATCGACAGTAAATCGTGACTCTTTGTATATTAAGTTGTCTTTTCACATATGTTTGCAGATATATATACATGATATATATATATTTGTAGTACAATTGTTAACAGAATAATTGATATGGAATAATGCCTGTAACCATCGGATGAATTCGCAAATGAGTTATTTGTTGCCTTATGCTATGATTTTAGACTTGTACAACGCATTCTTCTTTTTTTATACAGTGAATCAGACACGAGTGGATAATTTGACCCTTGATCCATTAACTATTACTAATCCATATACATGTATGTGATTTAGTTCTTTTTGTCAGTAAAACTTGTCGTTTTACAATGTTCGAACATATGGGAGGTTAATGGTTCGGAAAAAGCAGTTTCATATGGTACATTTGTACTTTTCTTTTTTTCATAAGCTTTAACATGAAGTATTTGCATGTCCATGTCTCATCATACAACATATTTTTATTTTGTTAAAAGATAGACGACAGGCGAAAGATACCAGAGGAAATTTCAAACTCATGAGTCGAAATTAACTGACCACGACATAGCTTAAAAAAAGCTCAGTAGACAATAAAGGCAACAGTAGTATACCGCTGTTCAAAATTTATTAATCGATGGAGAAAAAAAATCCGGGTCACAAACTTAAACTGAGGGAAACGCATCAAATATATGAGAACTAACCATAGTACACAAAACATTACATAGAAAACTAAAAAATGCGCAACACAAACCCCACCAAAACCGGAAGCTCAACATGTGGCAAACGTCGTGTTGCATTTGTTTGTAAACTGCAACAGACGGACAGTTATCAACATTGAAATTTTTATCTGATAATATATAATATTCATATAATAAAAAACTTTCGAGATGTGAAACGTTTATCTGGAAGGCCGTACGGTGACCTATAGTTGTTAATGTTTGTGTCATTTTGGTCTTTTGTGGATTGTTGTCTCATGGGCAATCATACCACATCTTCTTTTTTATATTTAGTGGAAATCATCTACCAAATCCGACGCGCTGACACGAAAGAATTGTAATTGGTAGCAGTGGATTCTTCTATGACTCTGATTGATATCTAAGACTTGATATTAAGATTTATGCTATGTATGAAGAAAAATCAGTGCATTGTCTTTTATTTAAAAACGACATGACCCTTTGGTATAGTTTGACTCTTTTTCGCGATATCGATCCTTATAATTGTGTAGTGACATTAATATAAACAGTTACATCCGCTGCTAATTGATACTGTGACAGTTTCTATGTATCTATCATTTCGACCACACACGGGTTCATTATCTGCACATAGTTTAATAAGGCTTTTAATAGGATTATAATCATTCTGTAACTGTAGTTCGATCGTTTGAGTTGTATAATAAATATTAGTATTTACTTGGATTCTACTTTATATATATGTAGCATAAGATGCCACATAAATTGGCGACGAGGATTTAAAACTTATTTCTATTTAGTGAATACATTGTGAACATAACAATGGGAGACGAAGCTGCACCACCTATAATAATTCCAACAAATTATGGACGTATTGACGAATTTGATGACATTTCCGAAGATTGGATACAATACACCGAAAGACTTAACCATTATTTTATTGCAAATAACATTGAAAGTATGGAAAAGCAACGAGCAATTCTTTTAAGTGCCTGTGGCAAAAAGACATACAAACTTATGAGGAATTTAAGTGCTCCGCAAAAGCCTGGGGAAAAGACTTATGACGACATTGTTAAGTTAGTTACGGATCACCAACATCCAAAACCGTCATCTATCGTACAGAGGTGCAAGTTTAACAGCAGATTGAGACAGCCAAACGAATCGGTGAGCCAGTTTGTAGCAGAGCTTAGACATATATCTGAACATTGTGATTACAAAGCTACTCTTGATGATATGTTGAGAGATAGACTTGTCTGTGGAATAAAAGAAGACCGTATTCAGAGACGTTTGTTAGCTGAACCTGGATTGACATTCAAAAAAGCAATGGAAGTTGCAACAGCAATGGAAATGGCAGCTAAGAACGCACACGATCTGCAAGTTCAGGAACCTAAGCAAGTGCACAAAGTTACAATTCGTAATGAGGAATGTTACAGATGTGGAGGATCTCATAATGCAACGGATTGTAAATGGAAAGACGCAAAGTGTTATGTGTGTGATAAGAAGGGACATTTAGCAAAAAAATGCCGCAATAAGGGGAAGCAAAATCCTAAAGAAAAACCGAAATTTAAGCAACAAACACAGCAAGGGAAAGTGTACCCTAAGCAGCGTCCGACTAAAACACATTTTGTTGAGGAGGATAGTGACGATATGGAGGATACCTATACAATGTATCAATTGGAAGATACAAAAAGGAAACCGTATCTAGTGTCCGTTAAACTCAACAACACTGAAATGAATATGGAAATCGATACAGGTGCATCAGTTTCAGTGATAAGTCAGGAGACATGTAAACAAGTATTTGGAAGTGACAATTCATTAGAAAAATCACCGTGTAGCTTGCGTACATACACAGGAAAGAAAATTGATGTGTTAGGAAAACGGAATGTTACCGTTATATACAACATTCAAAGTGTTGATTTACCGATCACCGTGGTTAAGGGAACGGGACCGAGTTTAATGGGGCGTGATTGGCTTCATAAACTACAACTCAACTGGAAATCAATATTCAAAATTGAGCAATTGTCACACAATAAGGAACCGGAAAAGGACAATGAGTTACAAGACTTGTTACGTAAGTACCCTCAAGTATTTAAAGAAGAACTAGGTACATTAAAAGGGACTAAAGCAAGGATTTATGTAGATAAAGACGCTACACCTAAATATTTCAAAGCAAGGCCAGTGCCGTACGCACTCAAAGAAAAAATTGAAAAAGAACTCGATAGATTGGAAAAAAGGGGGAAATATCGAAAAGGTTGAATTTTCCGAATGGGCTGCTCCCATAGTGCCAATAGTAAAACCAGACAAATCAGTAAGGATTTGTGGGGACTACAAAGTAACTATTAACCAAGTGTCTAAACTTGACAATTATCCGATCCCTAAAACCGATGATCTCTATGCAACATTAAGTGGGGGACAAGCTTTTTCCAAGCTAGATTTGAGCCAGGCCCATCAACAAATTGTACTCGACGAGGAGTCACGTAAATATGTAACAATCAACACGCATAAAGGATTGTATCAGTATAATCGTTTGCCGTTTAGAGTTCCATCCGCACCGGGAATATTTCAAAGAACAATGGAAAATTTGTTACAAGGAATTCCGAGAGTTGTTGTGAGAGTAGACGACATTCCATTCTTATCACTGGAAGTTCAAAGAGTGAACATTTAAACAATTTAGAAACTGTATTACGCAAGATACAGGAATCAGGTATGAGACTCAACAAGGACAAATGCGTATTTCTAGCACCTGAAGTAGTGTATTTATGTCATAGAATTGATCAATATGGAATATATCCTGTTGAAAACAAAGTCAAAGCGATCACAGAGGCACCGGAACCTAAAAATGTTACCGAGTTAAAATCGTACTTAGGAATGCTTAACTACTACAACAGATTTCTGCCGGATTTATCTTCAAAACTAGCACCGTTACATGAACTGTTGAAAAAGGAAAAACAATGGGAATGGGTCAAATCACAACAAGAGGCGTTTGAACTATCAAAAACTTTACTTAAATCTTCTAAAGTGTTGGTACATTATGACCCGAACAAGGACATTATTCTATCGTGTGATGCTTCAACGTATGGAATAGGAGCCGTCCTGTCGCACAAAATGGAAGATGGATGTGACAGACCGGTTGGATATGTTTCGCGCACGCTAGCACCCGCCGAGAGGAATTATAGTGTTCTTGAGAAGGAGGGATTAGCCGTTATATTCGCACTAAAGAAATTTCATCAATATTTGTTTGATAGAACATTCACAATTTATACAGATCATAAGCCATTGATAGGATTATTTAACGAAAATAAGTGTATTCCACCAATGGCAGCCGCAGGAATTCAGCGTTGGGCTTTGACACTGTCCGCATATGAATATAAGATAGTTTACAAAGAAGGAAAGAAGAATTCTAACGCTGACGTACTAAGCCGTCTACCGTTAAACCGAGTAGGGAAAACGGAAGTACCCGCAGAAATGATCATGCTAATGGATCACATGGATTCTACGCCGGTTACTGCCCAGCAAATTAAAGCATGGACACGCAAGGATCCGATATTGGGACAAATAACTAACTATGTTTTGAAAGGTTGGCCAAATTACAGAGATAATGATGAAATGAAGCCATATTTTAGTCGAAAAACAGAGTTAAGTGTATTTGACAGTTGTCTTTTGTGGGGAAATAGAGTTGTTATTCCAAACCACGGAAGAGAAATTATTCTTCAAGAACTACACGAGGGTCATCAAGGAATTTCACGTATGAAAGTACTTGCGAGAGGTTATGTCTGGTGGCCGAATATGGACGCAGAAATTGAACAGACAGTTCGTGCATGTCACCAATGTCAAGTCAATCGACATGCTCCACCAGAAGCTCCAATGCATCCTTGGGAATGGCCGTCAAACCCATGGTCAAGGATACATGTTGATTATGCAGGGCCACTGTATGGGAAAATGTTCTTAGTATGTGTTGATGCACACTCAAAATATTTGGATGTACATGTAGTGAATTCTGCAACCAGTGCAAACACTATCGAGAAATTGCGCACTATGTTTGCAATTTATGGATTACCAGAAAGCATCGTGAGTGATAATGGAACACCGTTTGCTAGTCAGGAATTCCAGGATTTTGTTCAAAGAAACGGAATTAAGCACATTCATTCTTCACCATATCAACCTAGCACAAATGGGTTGGCCGAGCGTGCTGTTCAGACATTTAAAGAGGTTATGAAGAAGGTTACCGAGGGAAGCATAGAAAAAAGAATGGCGAAATTCTTATTTACGTATAGACTAACACCACATGCCACAACCGCTATTGCTCCAGCTGAAATGTTAATGGGACGGAGACCAAGATCGTTGCTAGACTTAACATATCCGAACATTAACAGTCGTGTTCAACAGAAACAACAACGACAAAAACAATCTCATGATAAGACAGCTAAAGTGAGAAATTTTGATGTAGGAGATAGTGTGTACATTTTGAGTCACAACCGTGAAGCTAAATGGATTACAGGAACTTTAGTTAAAAGAACAGGACCAGTTTCGTTTGTTATTGAATTAAACGATGGCAGAACTGTTAAACGACATCAGAATCAGATCAGACACAAATATGATCAGTATAGTGACAATAAATTATCAGATATATCTGAGATTCCAGATATTCAGATTCCAGTCGTATCCGACAATCACGCAGATGTAGAAACACCGTCTGGTTCTAGTGACACTAGTGACAATTCAAAATCCGTTGTAAAACCTACCGCTGAGACTCCGAGACTAACCAGAACACGGAAACCGCCAAATAGATATGGAGATTTTGTGTATAATTAAAATTGAACGAACTTTGGTTAAGGCAATGGTTAAAATGTTAAAGGGCAGAATAATCCCTTATAACCATTTTATGCAAAGAAATAAGGCAGTCTACCTATTCTTTGTTTTGCATGCTAAAATAGATTTACATATTGCTTATTTTCAATTACTAGTAGGATTTAGGAAATACACTATAATTGTAAAAGTTCATTCAGTTTAAAATTCTCGATAAATATATGTGCAGAATTTCATTCATAAATTTAGAGTAAAAACAGCTGATTGTGTTTTCATTCATTCAGTGATAAATGAACTATAAACATTAAGGTTATGTGAAATCTAAGTATGGAGGTGTGTAGTGACATTAATATAAACAGTTACATCCGCTGCTAATTGATACTGTGACAGTTTCTATGTATCTATCATTTCGACCACACACGGGTTCATTATCTGCACATAAGGCTTTTAATAGGATTATAATCATTCTGTAACTGTAGTTCGATCGTTTGAGTTGTATAATAAATATTAGTATTTACTTGGATTCTACTTTATATATATGTAGCATAAGATGCCACAAATGGCGAGACATATGATTATATTTTCGTTTTCCATCTTCCATTATTTTCATGTTGTTAGTTGTGGTATGACTTTACGTTTCGAATATTTAGATAATAATGGATTCGAATGAATGCACGTTATATGATTTCTCTTAGAATACATTCGCCGTGTAAACACATGCTAAGTGATGCAATTTTGATTTCTTTTCTTTTACGTAATTTGTTATTTTAAAAATATATTGTGTACTTTACATAAAATATAACAAAGATGACCAAGAAAAAACGTTGTTTAAATGTTGGTCATAGTGATGCTGTAAAGACAGTTACAATTTTGGTTTCTCCTTTCATCTTAAATCACTTAAAATATTAATTCTAATTTGATGCATTTATCATTATTAAAAGTTAATACCTGTGTCCGGTCTTGTGTCTTCATTTTTCTTGTGGATAGAGCTTGTTGGTGAAATGTCCATTTCTTCATAAGAATAAAATTAATCTATTTGTTCAAATATTGTCCTGTCTTTGTGCACTTCATAGTATATTTGTTGAAAGATTTTATGCTTTAATTTGAATATATATCATATACAACTGTACACTTTTCCTTTATCTATATTCATGAACGAAAACCTACAGAAGCTATCATTTACAACTATGCTATACCAAATTTGTTCAAGATGCAAATATGTAGAGCGATTAGTCCAATGCCTGAACATGGCAGAATTTTGGGATGCCATACTCGACGTATTTCTAATAAAACTTCTGGTCAAATTCTTAAGAAAAGGGATTTAAAATCATGACTAATTGCATTATCAGCAATATATACCGTCTAAATGATGGGGTTAAATTGAACGATTTGTAAAAGGATGTTCTTAATTCGTTGCACCTAGTAATTGATATCTCATTCGCAGAATATAGAAAGCAAATATGTCGTTATGAAACAAACAATCATTGTGTATCACTCTTTGAGTACGGTCATCGATAGAAAAGATTTACCTAATGCCTTACTTTCTCTTTTCTATTATTATAAAAGAGGAGCGAAAAATACCAGAGGGACATTCAAACTCATAGATCGAAAATAAACTAACAACAGTATGGCTAAAAAAAGAAAAGGACAAACAGACAAATAAAAGTACACAAGAAACAACATAGAAAACTGCAGACACGAACACTACAAGAAACCGGGGGTGATCGCATGTGTTCCTAAAGGGTAGGTAGATCCTGCTACACATGTGGCAGCCGTCGTGTTGTTCATGTATTACAAACTCTGTCAATAGTCTAAATTCGGTAAGTCACATTCGTTAAAAGGTAATGGAATTGTAGTTACGACATTAGGAACATAACGTATGATGTTAGTGCTCATATTAATCACAAATGTAGATGTATGTTTCACTCAATAGAAGAAATGATTTACCATAAACATCACTTATATGAAAATGGGGAGATGTGGTAGGAATGCAACGATTCATATATCCACCAGAGTTCAATTGAATTGATAACAATTTATTATTGACCACTGGAAAAAAAAAACAATGAGAAAACCTATCCGGGATAGTCGACTTACTAACTTAAAGTATACTTCAATAGTAGACAGTTACACTTTACCTACGCTCAATTCTGTCTGTGCATGAAATTTTATTCACAGATATGACGGTATCAAAAGCTGGCATATTTAGGAGATATCTAGTTGTTAATAGGATCAAAATAAAAATAACACTTTATGCACTTGACGCGTTAGAAATGCTTTTCTGGATTTATCTTTATCATGAACGCTCACACCATATAGTTTTTAAATAGGATTAAAATAAAATAACACTATGCACTTCACGCCGCGTTAGTAGTTATCAAAGGTATCAGGATTATAATTTAGTATGCCAGACGCGCGTTTCGTCTACACAAGACTCATCAGTGACGCTCATATCAAAATATTTATAACGTAATGTTGAAGAGCATTGAGGATCCAAAAATTACGTCTCAGGTTATCTATGCCTAAGATTTTTCGAAAAATTCAAAGTTTTGTAAACAGGAAATTTATATAAATTACAATATTATTGATATTCATGTCAACACCGAAGTGTTGACTACTGGGCTGGTGATACCCTCGCAGACGAAACGTCCATCAGCAGAGGCATTGACCCATTGGTGTAAATAGTTATCAAAGGTACCAGGATTATAATTCAGTACGCCAGATGCGCGTTTCGTCTACATAAGACTTATTACTTCGGTGTTGACATGAATATCAATTATATGGTCATTTTTATAAATTATCTGTTTACAAAACATTAAATTTTCGAAAAAATAAGGATTTTCTTACCCCAGGAGTAGATTACCTTAGCCGTATTTGGCACAACTTTTTGGAATTTTGGATCCTCAATGCTCTTCAACTTTGTATTTATTTGCTTTTTAACTATTTTGATCTGAGCGTCACTGATGAGTCTTATGTAGACGAAACGCGCGTCTTGCGTATATTATAATTATAATCCTGGTACTTTTTTTTAACTATTATTAGTGACGCTCGTATGGAAATATTTATAAAGCTTAACAAGTACAAAGTTGAAGGGTATTGAGGATCTAAAATTCCAAAAAGTTGTGCCAAACACGGCTAGAAGTGCTTTTTCTTGATTTATTTTTATCATGAACACTCAAACATTAAAGTTTTGAATAGGATTAAAATATAAATAACACTTTAATCATCGTTCACAATGTAATGGAATTTGATGCGACTGTCATAAAAGTCAGAGGTTTAGCTAGCTATAAAACCAGGTTCAATCCATCATTTTCTACATTAGAAAATGCCTGTACCAAGTCAGGAATATGACAGTTGTTATCCATTCGTTTGATGTGTTTTTCCTTTTTGAATTTTCCTCGGAGTTTAGTATTTTTGTGTTTTTACTTTTATTTACTTCACGCGTTAGAAGTGCTTTCTGGATTTATCTTTATCATGAACACTCAAATCATCTAGTTTTAAATAGGATCGAAATAAAAATAACACTTTATGCACTTCACGCGTTAGAATTGTTTTTTTCTGGATTTATCTTTATCATGAACACTCAAACCTAAAAAGTGAATAGATACAAAAAAAGTCATAAATATAAAGGTAGCTTAAAATAGAAAAATACTTTAAAATAAATAATTCGGTGCTTACTGTGTGGTATGGGTTTTATTCGTTGTCGAAGGTGTTCGATGACCTATGCATATATATCATTTGGTCATGGTTTCTTCTTCAGTGTGTTTAATTGACAGTCATACCGCATCTTGTTTTTTTGAATTCACCGAAAATCAAACAATTGCTTATAGAGTTTTTTATGAGTTCCCGTGTTCATCAACGGAGACCCATAAGGCAGAGGTTCTCTTTTGACCAGAATTGGCAAAACAAACCCCAATCATATAGAATGTAAGCTGATCATTATCATAAATTTACGATGAAAACATATAATCAAATACAAAAATTAAGTAGCTGTTACACACTTCGTCAGTACTTTTAAAATGATTTTTGTTATCTTCAAGGGCGAGTTAAATTTTCTAATCAAATTTAACATTTGTTGAAGAGAAATAAAAAGTAAAAAAATAAAAATACCTAACTTCAATAGAAGACAACTGTCATATACCTGCGGTGGGAAAGGCAGTACAGGCATTTCCTTGTGTAGAAAAAAGGTGGATTAAAGACAAATCCCTCTATTGTTTATGCGCATATACAAGCGCAATAGTACTATGCCGTCGGCGTTTTATGACGTCGTGATTTCTGCGAACTCGAAACTTTTATGAGAGTTATTCCTCTTTGAGCCGATGAAGAGAGTGACAAATGTTTTGACAAGTAAATTTTCCGAGAAGAAAATAAAAAATGTTTTTATATAATAGACATGTTCCAGAATTGGATATATACATTAATTATGTGAATTAAGTGTATCTGAAACAAACAACAAAACAGCAAATGATAATATATATATATGAATAAAAAGAGAGTCAACTATACAGCAATCTAATAACTGTCAAGAAACGAAACAAAATCTGGATACTCGACATCAAGATGGAGGGGGGATAGGACCTTTATCGGGACTCTGGGATCGGCTGTTTTTAAGCTCGGGATTTCGGTATTGACCCTTTCGGGATCCGGGAATAATTTTTTATTTTACTTTTTTTTAATTCGGGACCTCGGGATTTCGTTTTTTTTTCAAGTAGGGGATTTCGGGATCAGGACCCTCCTATCACCCCTCAAGATGAGCCAATCATATTATAATATAAAACTAATTTCCATAATTTGCTTCGTGTAAAGACTTAACTGATTTATAGAGTCAATCTCTTTGGTAGGTTTTAAATTGTATTTATATTTCCACAAATCATTCAAAAAGTACGAAAATCTTCAATCATGTCATCAAAATTCAATGCATGATATCTATAGAAATAGATGTACGTGTATTTTGAATGTGTAAGGCGATTACATTTTTACACAAATATAATATTTAGGTTTCTGATAAACACCAACAAAACAGTAACCCAACGACGCATACGTGTAAAATAAAGTCCAGCTAGAGAAGTTAACATATACGGTTCTAACATTGTAGGTTATTGTATTTGACCACTCCGAGTATGCTCTGATTTGCCAAATTTTATATTTATGTACTAGGTGCGCAATTTTTATTTAAAAAAACAACATAATCCTGCTTGTGTTTAAAAGTTGTCAGAATGCAGAATAAAAGAGGAGTGCATATGAAAAAAATCAATAGTTGATTTGAGATAAAAAAAAAAAGTTGGACTAGGTTCCATTCATAATCACGGTATGGTAACTATATGAGTATGCTTAGCCGCTACGATATTGAACGGAACCAGGTTCATGAAAAAAATCGATCTTTTTAAAACTACATTTGGAAGTGGTATTTTTAAGTCCGATGAAGATCGATCTTTCTCATATTTGCAATACTACAGATCGGCGATCTTTATTGTTAGGGGTTTTAGATTTCTATTGATTTCTATTGATTTTAAGTTGTTATAATCAAAATAAAAAGGAACAACATTCTTAACGGAAACTAGAATTCATGATATCGAAAGCAAAGGTCTGTCTTGTCTTTCAGATATACTTTGACTGAACTATGAAATCATATAAATTAATATGCATGTATTGTAGTTGAAAACAAACAAACAACATAACAGCAAATAACGAGAACTGTGTTGTCCGTAATTTTTATAGGAATATCGCCCAAAACGGGCGGAACGGCTTTTGACGTTGTTTTAGAATTGGCGCAATGTATTCCCAAAAAATAGTTAACACTTTTGTAGAAATATCTCTTTTTCCATTCCAGTGACCCCATCTTTTTATTTCATGATTTTATCTAGATATAAACAACGCATCGAGAAATTATTGGTCAATTTTTATTAAACTTCATTCTTTTATATTTATTTCACAATGCATTAAGGCGGGAAAATTATTATAGCTACTTATCGCTATTATTTTCCCCTCAGAAATTGGTAATATTATTAAAATAGTTTGTATTAGCAACTTGGTTAACAGAACAAACAAGTTTTATGGGAAACCAACTTTAAAAAAAAATATTACACTGCTATTGACTAGAAGTCCCGATTTCCAAATTCCACGAAAAAGACGGCGTTGTCAATCGAAAACGAGGTCGGTGACCCCATTTTTTTATTTGCTTATTTTGAAGCTTTTTCCTAACCTAAAGTAAATATAAAATATAAAGAAGATATTATTGGTAGATCTGAATAGAAGGATTTGTCTTTAAACCTGGTAGTAAAGCTAGCTAAACATCTCACTTGTATAACAGCCGCACAAAATTCTATTATATTGACAATGTGGGAGTAAAACAAACAAGACATTATAGGTAAATATGTAAAAAAGTAAAGCAATCTAGATTCAATTTGTGTTATAATCATAAATAAGTACTATATATAGTACTATAAAAAAAAATGACATATAGACAAAGCACATAAGCCAAAAAAAAGGAAGACAAGAACACATTAAAAAAATTACCACAGCACAGCATATTTGCGGGATGCATATGTATGCCAAAAGATTATTAAAAAAAATGGTTTAGCAATAGGATCGGTAATTTATAAAGACAAAGAAAAGAACACTATAACACTATAACTAACGTATAAAGAAACACTTTGTGACATCTATATATTTTAGATAATTTTGTAAAAAGTATGTTCAATGTTGCCTGGCTGTTAAGTACAAGTACTGCTGTGATAGGTGACGAAATGAACAAAATCTATTTCAAAAAAATAATATATAAAACAAAAATACTCTCCAGATGATTCAGACCAATCTCATAGTTATCGAAGAAAACAATTTAAGGTAACAAACAAAAACCTAAGGGATAAAAGACAGTTCTGTTATTTTTGTAAAATTGTGTTTATTAAAGACGTTGAATGCAATAAGATTTTTAAAGCTTGACGTGGTAATAAGAAGGCGCCTCAGAAAGCAGAAACTCTAATCGGCTGTTATAAATGCACTATACGCATGGGAAATAAATATATACAGGGTTTCCGCTGGCAATAATAATTGTGGCGATAAAAATTCGTCATTTGCGAAAGAATTTTAGCGAAAGAAATATATTTAACGATTTATTTTCCTCCATCTTGTTTAATTTTTTTCGAGTTTCTCGGACTTAACCAGATCAGACAATACCTCGGAATTCACCTTGACCTCATTAAGATTTGGACAGAAAAATATATAATCAGCTGATTGTATGTTATAGCTATCGAAAACAAAGGACTAATTAATAAAGGTGTTGATCGAATTGTTTGACAAAATGATATGGTTAAATGGCTTCCGCTAAATGTCACATTCAGAATTTATTTACCACTTCGCGACGCACGTGTTTGAAGCAAACTTTTAAAGTCTCCTCTCCTTTAAAAGATAGTTTAGAAAAGAAAGCTGTTGTTGCGACGAAAAATGTTCAAAAGCAAGAAAAATTTCCGATTTAAAACTTTAATTATCCTTTGACTTTAATATAGGTAACTGATTAGGGAGACTATTTTAAAGTCGTTTGAGTGACACACGTGTTTCAAGCATAGTTTTACGTCTCAATTGTTTTATTTACGATGGCCAAGAAAAGAAAACTGTCGTTATGAAGAAATCTATCCAAATTTTGGGAACAACCCCTCAAATGAGAGTAACCATTCAATGTAATGACTACACATGCGACGAGGGATCAATTTCATGTGATACAAGCTTTTGTTTTGTTGTAAAACCCACTTCTTTGTACAAAAGGGCACATCAGTATTTTTCTTTTAAAGAAACTTTTCCTACGAACTATACTGGTATTATATGATCATTACATGTCCATTAATTTTGTAATATTCCAGGACTTATATCTTCTTTATTATTAAAGGTATAGCGGTCCCCTCATTTAAAAAAAGTTGTTATATTATCCCTTTAAATTAAAATAAATATTTTGTTGTAAAGTAAATGATTAGTGTTTATTCATTAAAATGTAGACTCTGAAATAAGTTTGAGAGAATCATCATAGACACAATGGGGCAAAATTATCTTATTTAAGGGAGGGGGGAGTAGAAAAAAAGGTAAAGTTTAAACGAAAAGTATATTTATGTTACTTGGCGAAAAAATAATAAAATGGCGAAAAAATAATAAAGTGGCGAAAAATATATTGTTTTGGCGAAAGAGGTGGCGAAAAAAATAATTAACCCAGGGGAAACCCTGAATACAGGTATTGTTATTCGTTCCTTTTGATTTCACAACAGTACTGAAATTTATAAAAGTGAAGTTGTTACACCTTTTTGAAACTTCTATTAAAATATAATGCAAATAACATAAATGTATTTCAACTAACTAAAGACGGCATTTTGATGAAAGTGCAAGGATCATAAATATCTAAAATAACCTGGAGGCTTTTGTTTTTAATTGTTCTGCAAATGTACAGATTTCGAAAGTTAAGTCATCAGTTTCTTTTCAAATATACAAGTTTTGCTTTTTTTCTATATACTTCAATCTAAAAATGATTTTTTGACATAAGCACATATTAACTTTAAATGTACTTTGCTTGAATTTTTCAACACAACTAATGATTTTTTTTTTATGAACCTGCTTATATAACTGGACATTTTATTATTCGAGACCTTCCGGGAAATATAAATTTTAAAGTACAAATAAACAACCAAAAAACAATTACTCTAAACATAGTACTTCGTATTGCTATTTTTTTTTCATTAAATACTTCCCGTTTGAAATTATAATTTCGATACAATTTTATGTAATGACTGCTACGAACCTGTTGACATTTCCGGCTGCACCAACACTGTTGACTCTTCATTTCGATGGTTTGTACTGATCACACCTGAAATACATTAGGAAAATCCAATAAATTGAATATATTTCTATCAGATGAAAACCCACATTATCATGAACTTAACAACAGTCTTTTACAAGATCACTCCAATTGTACCATTCGCCAGAGCTCGATATAGTAACGTAGACGATGGAGAAAATTTACGCAGAAGAATTAAATAAATCATTAAAGAAGAAAAAAAAGACAAATAACAAGTAACTGCAAAAAAAGTAAACAGTTTTATTTAGCAGCTATAGATGAGTGAATATGGGTGAAATAGTCTGACAGGAGATGGTCGTAGCCTAGTTACGGCAATTTTCCTAAGAGACGAAATCTCTGAAAGCAAAATTGACAGGTAGATCAGACTCGTCAGCCTAGGAAGGCATCTATCTATTGAATGGAAAACAATAAACAAATAACCCTGGTACACAAGGTTGAAGATTCAGCTAGGGGCTAATCTCCCCTACTTATAAAACAACATCTGATTACAGAAATAAGGATTATAATCTAGTCTCCGGCCATAATAAGAACTACGTAGCTATAGGTATGTATACTAGATGATTCCCATGGAACTGCCCTTACAACAGGTTGTAGAATTATGATGCTCCGAAAGAGAAATGTTTGCCTATTTACTATAACTACGAATAATAAATAATACAAACTATGTGGTTTTGTTGAAATGGCGGTGTCAGTATTGGATGCCACAGATACATATCTTGTGGACGCGTCATCTAGAAAAGAAATTATCCTTTACTATAATGTATATAGTACATAAAATAGTTATTTTTTTTAAATGCACATGCATTGTGTACACAAGTGAAATTGATTTGCCTGGTATCATTTGTTATATAATAATTACTCATCATTGTCACAGATTGACATATTAAAACAAGTATCGTTGACAAACGTGCTAATCATCACCCAAAACAGAGGTTGGATGACGTAATGCTATTCTACATTTCTTCTCCTTTTTCTTTTTCTTTGTTACTTTTTTTCTTGTAAACATTTTTCATGTTTTTGTTCACTTGAAATGGACTTGATCCAAGTTGATGGAATTATACAATAATGCATTTTCAATATGGATCCCATTGCCGTAGACACAGCAAGAAATTGGTTAAAAGGAAAGTGTTCCAGACTAAGTTAATCTTTACTGAAATGGTAACAACCATGTGTAGGGTTGCAGTTCGACTTTTTTTTTTTAAATCATATGACCACTGTTTGTATGGAAACCATGCCAAAATGAATAAAGTGATTTAGACTTGATGGCACTTTTCAGAAATATTTATTGACATGTGCAAATATGACATTTGACTTCTGAATTTCATAAATGACCGAAGTAACCATGAAAACACAAAAAAAAAGATAAATTAAAAGTGCTTCAAACCTTTTAAAAGATTACATGTCTTATATATTGAAATAGATTGCTTATATTACAGGGTACTGACACAAGACTTTCTTAAGCTTGGCCTTACAAAGTTTTTTTTGTTTATTATGTAGTATATAATTCTTTCTGTACATCAAATATGTATTTCGTAGGTTGATACTTAACAATACCTTTGACTGTGCTTTTTGCTGTGTATAATTCTGTGACAACTGTTCTTATGTTATCTGAAAAAAATCAAAATATGAATGTTAAGCGCTCAAAACTGGTGCAGATTTTGAAAGAAGATAAGATACCATTAATGTTGCGTCTACAAAAGACTTATTAGTGTCTCTCCGCTCTCGAATCAAAACAGTTAAAAGTTCAACTTGACAAACTAAAGTGGAATATTACCATTAATACCCATCATTTTCAATTAAAGTTACCAAACCCTTTTTATGATAGGGGAAACTCTATGCTAATACTAAATATGCAAATATGACATCCTTTTATTTGTATCACAAAGTAAGTAAAGCCGAACACAACTAGTCACAAAATGTGATTTGGTTCTCACCTGCAAGCTTCAAGACGACTTTATTCTGTACGGCAGTATTTGTAATCTGAAATTCACACCAGTACAATCCCAAATCACTCTCAGTTATGTTAGATATTTCCAAATTGTATTCTCCTATTGTTTGATCACCTATAATTCTGAATCGTTCTTTTCCGTTGATGTCCATGTTAATGCGATAACCATCTGATATGATTATATTTTCATTCCTTTTCCATATCAAAGTGAATACACGAGAGTCGTTGAATGGAAGTACTACTGTTTCACCAAGATTGGCATAAACTGTGTGTTCTTCATACTTAAAACTGTGCGATATATCTAATAACAAATGTCAAATTTGTCAAAAACGTATGATCAAATATGCTATTAACTGCAATTAGTTTCAATACAATTAAAGAATGAGATGTATTCTTATTTTTTTCGCATTAAACATATCAACTAATATCTATAGAATTTCCGATCTACGTGTTTATGATATTCATTGTTCACAGTTGTGACTGGCTGCATCCAACCAAAAACACCTTTAAGATGATCATGTGTTTATGCAGAAAATGAAAATAAACAATTGTGATGTGCTGATTGCGCAAAAAATCTTTACTTCCGAAACATATATATGACAATTTTAAGTGACTAGTTAAAAGTTCTTTATCAACTATTTGTAATTCTTGGGTATGTTTTAGCTCAAATTTTGGAATGTCAACGTATATCTTCGATTCTGCATATTGTTTGTATTATTATCTATGTTAAAAAATATGTTTTATACATTTTTTACAACGATCGGTGAAGTCAAATTTCTTAAAATTCTTCTCGCAGAATTACATTCAAAAGTTTTCATATCTACAAAAACAACATCAACAGTTGCAATGTACATGTTGTAGTTATTTTGTTGTCTTTGTGGATACAATTCTTTATTTTTCATTACCTTGAATCCAAATAAATATGTTAAAAATCAGAAAGCATTTCATTTCACTGATTATTTTCTGTAAATATAAAGAACAACATACTGAGTGTAATAAATATACAAATTGGAAACGAAGAGTATAAATCAATGCTTTGACGTCCATCCATATTAACTATGGTTTCGTTTATAGCATTCAACGGGGCTGCGATCATATTCAATATAAAATTGAGTATGTGACACTAATCGTGGAATTGGAGAATTGAATTTTTTGTTTTGTTTATTTCAGTAATATAAAAGTCACTTCAAAATAAGTTCAAATTCGCTTTATTTTGTCAAAATTAATATGTTTCAAAATCTTTATTTTTTTCAATTTTTGTAGTAGTTCATCGAGCCAAGGTTGTATGCAAAATTTTAGCAAAATCTGCGACAAAGCCCATTCACTGTTCTTAAATTCAGAGATCTTGCGGTTTTGTATAAATGTTCGTCTACGATTGAATTCACCACCTTTACGGTATACATTTGTACCTCTCGTTAAGAGCGATTCTTAAGTGAATGATTTTTCAGAATACAATGGTCATTTCACCATTCTTATAAAAAAGGTTTTAATTTATAAATGTACTTTATTTTTTATATAAGTCGACACAGCAAAAGTGTAAGTACGAGATACAAGGGATTGAGTTTGTTAACCTAAAAAAAGACATTCAATTACTCTTCGTGTTGTAAAACGTTTTCACGTGAGTGTATCTTTTCCTTGCAAATACAATGTTCAGCTGTTGTTGTTACCCATCATATGCCGGTATACGTTTATCCATTTTTTCATAGACTTGATAATATTTGATTTTTACAAAATTAATGTTATGCTATCGTACATAAGCACCAGATATCATTTCTACCAAAGACAGATAGGGAGGATCTTTTGAAAACAATTATCAGTTCAATGTTGTCATGTCTCATTTCGAAGTGATTTACAAAACATATGATATAACGCAATCGAAATTATCAACAGTTTCTGTTTTGTTTTCTGTGGCACATTTGATATTTTATCAATGTACATATATCGCGCGTTTTGTAAATAACAAATACAACATACCTTAATCTTTGTTCATATAAAGATGATATTGTTTATGCATATGCTCAGACCTTTTCGCTGATCGCATAGTAATACTGTACAATATGAAAATTGTATGTAAAGTGTTTCCATTTCCGATTTCTAAGTACAAAAGCTATTGTCCATTACATTGAAAAACAATTGAATTACAAGGAAAATATTAAAAAATGTATTGACTAATTTTAACACATAATAGATTTAAATATAGATGAATTTTGTATCATTATATGGATTTTGTATCTACCAGTTCTTATAGAGTACATACATTTGTACTTAGTTATTACAGACCGTTTTACTTGAAATGTGTTTTTTTGGGAATCTAAAGGAGAAAATATATAAAAAAAACCACAAACTGTGTTACAACAATAATAGTCCCCTTAAGCTTGATGTTGCATTGTTGTTTTTTTTTTTTATATATTATAATTATAAAATCACTCTACGCATTGCATTAAAACAGAGAAGTAAACCGCTTTTTTATATACGATATGTATCCTTGAATATCCAAAACACCATATACAACATTTCCAACGATCTTTTGTCTGATTTATTTTTACGTTATCTTTCTGTTGAGTTGGACTTCCCGTTATGTAAATTTTCACACGAATTTATTTAATCTGTGTTGCTGTATGACCAGTTTCCTGATAACAGCATTATGTTTTTCTTCTTTTGAATCGCCTTGTTATTCCATAAGAACCACTCTAGAACAGTAAAAAAGGTCGTCATTAACAGATGTCACTGACTTTGTTAAACAAAAAGGAGTTTACCAAGATTATCGGAAATAGTTCAAATGTATATCTGAGGAGCTAGTCTAAATAATGGATTGACTTGTGTTGTATGCACAAATGTATATTATAATGTATTCAATTATTTCCCTTTTCTTTATACAGTCCAATGGAGAAACAGAAATAGGGAATATGTCAAAGAGACAACAAGCCGGCCACAGACCATATATCAACCGAAGTTTACATTATGGTTCTTCAACACAGCAAGAAAAAACCGCACCCGGCGGAAGGCCTCAGCTGGTCCCTAATAAAAATATTAAATATTTTATGTGTACCAGCCATAAAAATTACATTTACTTTAATTTCTCAAAAAAACGCAGTTAATTTACTAATAAATGCACTAAGCAATCTTTTTTTCAGACACTAGTAAAATAAACATTTCTGTGCAAACATTTATATAGTACAATCATGTATGTAGTATAGGAATTTAAAATATTAAAATACTTTTTTTAAAATAGAGCATTTTGGTACCTTTGAATTATTTTCACAGCAATGCAAATAACAATTTTTTTCACGTATTCATGCGGAAAATTGATATAAAGATTGGTGAATATTCTGGAAAAAATATGAAGGTAGGGATAATCCGTAATATAAGTCTAGTAACTAACAACCATGGATAGGATGGTGACAACAAAGAAAGACTTTGGCAACCGGGGAAGACAAGTATAAGGCATACAACGGTTTGGCAGACCTGAGTATAACTCCACCAATGGAGAAGCATAGAGCATTGCTATGGAAAGATATTATAAGACACCCACTTGGTCGTGCAAGAGCGGGGGCGGATGATCGACCAACAGGAGGAACAACGGAAACAACTGGAACTGAAACACGGGCAACGAGACAGGAAATGGACATATCTAGAGTTTGTAGTTGCGGGAAGATATGTAAGAATAAGAAAGGACTTGTGTCTCTTTGACACATTCCCCATTTCCATTCTCAATTTTATTGATATTCATCGCACAAAGATGGGCTGTTCAGTGACGACAATTCTTAAACGACGCAAAGGGCAACCTAACAAGACGGAGGAGATGAACCGAGAAAACACATCACAGTGCTCAACACCTCCATGTATAAGAGGAGGAGGTAATGGAAGAAAACGGAGCTCATGATCAGTTAGGAATGAATCTTAACAGTCAACAGGAAAGAGAGAAACATCAAGGAAAAAGCAGGAGACCCACCAACACCACGAACTAAGTGGCCAACAGCAGCTTCAAAGAAAGAGTTGATACAGTTTGATGAAGATGCTTCAAAAGTGTTACAAACCGCATTGGCAGGACATGTAGACAGAAAAAATTAAAGCAATGAGTACAATTATCTTCGCAATTGGGAACGACAGATTTACAGAAGAAAGGTAAAAGTCAGGCCAAGAAAGAGAACAGAAGAGTAGTTGAAATTGCCAAACTGAGGAGAGAACAACGCAACCTCAAAAAGCGCTTCAAGAAAGCAGAGTTACACCAACAGAAGACATTAAAAGAGTTTAGGGATGTCAACAGGAGAAGGATACAAATGCTGAGGAGAGCAGATAACATTAGAAAGAAGGGAAAGAGCACAATTTACAGCTAATCCATTTGGCTTTGTAATTAAAAGAAACTTCTAGAAGATAAAATATCAGGCCGGTTATATTGCCCAAAATAAGAGGTTGAACAATATTTGAGAGATATTCATAGTGACCAAGACAGAGAACAACTACCACTGTTTTCTGTTACAGAGGAGTTTAAAGTCACCAAAACCAGACAAGTTATGATGCTAAGAGACAGAAAAGATGGCAAGGTGAAAGAAGCAAATGTTGATGTCAGGACAGGAAGACAATGGGTGGCCAAGACCGCTGTTAAAGATGCAGAGAGTCGATTAAGACATAGATACATAGTGGGAGTGGTAACATCAGGGCGACTTTGTTTTGGCAACATTCAACTATTATGGCAGTCAGCAGATGAAAGGCAAAGAAGGAAACTTGTTCAGCAGGAAGTTCGTCGTGGAGAAGAAAAGGATTGACAAGTAAGAGCTGTCAGTATGAAACAACGAGGGCAATGTATGAAATGTGTAATGGCACGAGCAAGAACGATAATTTGGCATGAGATGTGGAGAATGGACCGCCAAAAGATAAGCTTCTTACTAAGATCAGTATACGACGTACAACCAACACCCACAAACCTTACAATATGGAAACTGATTGAAGACCCTAGTTGTAAGTTGTGCGGTAAGCCAGCAAACATAGAACATGTTTTGTCATCTTGCAGGACAGCTTTTAAAGATATTAGATACACATGGCGCCATGACCAAGTTGTTAGAGAAATAACAGCAGTCTTGGACACTTAGAGAAGGAAGAAGACTAAGATTGAGAAGGGGCCAAAGTTCACCAACTTCATCAAAGGAGGCGGAGAGTCAATAACAAAACACATACAGCCATGCCAGCGGTATTCTAGAAACATCAAATGAATGGCTCCAGATGCAATCCGACGTAGAGTGAAAGACCACCTTCCCAAGAGAGATCATAACAACAACCCAGACATTGTGATGTGGTCCAGAATATGCAGACAGGTCATACGTGTAGAGCTAACAGGGCCATGGAAAACAAGACTGGAAGAAGCCTATGAGAGAAAGCTTGCCAAGTACCAGGAATTGGTAACAGACATCCAAGAGAAGAATTGGAGGACATGGTATTTCCCAGTGGGGGTAGGCTGTAGAGTCTTTGTTTCGCATTGTGGAGAGCCTTGGGGTCCCTATGACTAACTGGACCAGTAAAGAGAAGCTTGGTTGGAAAAGTTGGGAAACAGGAAGAGGAAGCTTCTGGTTGGGTATGGAGGAAGAGAGAAGAGAAGTGGAAGAGTTAGCTGGTTCCTGGCTGAGTCTGATCAACTCAGTCGGTGCAACCCTGGGGATTGTCGTGGACAGCGCCGAAACAGTCGACGAGAGGGGAACCAACTGGTGATAGAACCATCTGAGCAGTGGCAACACTGTATTTAACTAGGCATAATCAGGTTTCAGACGGGTTTTAGGACATATAAACCCTAGGCAGGAAATGTCACATTATATACCATGTTTGAGATCTGAATAACATATAATACACACAATATACAAAATGTGTATATAGACATGCATGAAAAATCCAAAAAAGAAGACGTGGTATGATTGCCAATGTGACAACTCTTCACAAGAGACCAAATGACACAGATATAAACAACTATAAGTCACTATACGGCCTTCAACAATGAGCAAAGCTCATGCCGCATAGTAAACTATAAAAGGCGAAATGACAAATGTAAAACAATTCAAACGAAAAAACTAACGGTTCAATTAATGTACAAAAAATAAGTCGAAAAACACATATGTAACACAGCAACAAACGACAACCACTGAATTACAGGCCCCTGACTTGGGACAGACACAAGAACATATATAACATGTGATGGTGTTATAACTTGTTAGCGGGATCCAACCACCCCCTTTTTCTTTGGACAGTGGTGTAACAGTACCATATAAGAACGAACTATAAAAACAATGTTGAAAAGGCTAAACTTACCAGTCATAAGTTGTCTTTTAATCTAGCTATCTTTGCAATTTTATTATTTGGAGACTGTGAGTTTATTGCTAGGTCTTTGGTAATCTATGTTTAATTTGTTTACACTTCTGTGCGACTCACAGTGTGACATATCGTCTCGACAAGGCATTCCCCTGCAGCATTTCGATAAAGATGAGTAAATACATTTCTATCTTTTAAAGCAAAAAATAATACACTTTGTTCGGGAAGAAGGCAGGGGCCACAGTATCCTATCTTAGTAAACTAGAACGACTGATAGTTCTCTTATCGACTTTTCGGAGTTAACGCTTTTGATTTTTGAATCGATATAAAAAGCAATCGGTGCGTTTAATAGAACACTTGAAAATCATACTCAAATTCAATACTTGTTTTTATTGTTTGATCTTATACATGTAGCACTAATTGTTACCCCACTATCCACTGTTGGCATGGCAAGAAATCCTAGCTAAAATTCCGGTGGACCTCCTACGGCACCCATTATAATTTCATTCAACAAATTAATTTATGACCTTTATGTACGTCTCGCTAAGAACACGACCATATACCAAATGCATGGTTAATATTAATCATCCATGTAATTTGCTCTATGGGATATCTGAAGAATTTCAACGGAGGCAATTTCTTGGCATGGTTAAGTTTTATATTTAGTTAGGAAAGTTTTTATTTTATTTTATGTTCTTTGTCTCGGCTAGGTTGTGGCGTCGCGTGACGATACTTTATAATAGCGAAAAAGGTATATTTCTTTCTTTTTAAGTGGAGACGTTAGACAGACAACATATATGTATATAACTAGTAAATACACACGATGTATATTTCTTTTGTCTTTGTAGGAAATTGACGTTTCGATCACAGTTCACGAGCAGTGCATGCTTTGGATTTAATTTATCCTATGTAACTTTAAAACACGATCATTGATTATTTTCTTACAATGCGCATTTCTCAATAGCAGCTTGTAACACAGATTTTAATATAATATAGGAGCAGACATTTTATTGTAGGATTTCATTGAGATTAACGGACCTAGAGAGCGATTTTTACGGCATTGCAATTTCTTTTCTCTACGGAAATTCTTGGTAGGTAGCTGCACCACGTTGTTTTGTGAAGTTTTAATACATGTATGCCCTGCTGACTGCAAATTTCTAAGTCGATTGGACTTGTAGTTTCAGAGTATATCATATAACAAGCATGTGGATTTTTTTTCAGAAGAGATCAATGTCAATACAATATTAAAGAGACAAAAAAAAAGGAGTTGTCGTTCTTCTCCGTTGAAAGGAAAGTTAGCACACAGCCTCATTCAACAGTTGTAAGTGCAGAGGCGAATTTAGGGGGGCAGGGGGCCCGCCCCCCCCCCTTTTCTGAGAAAAATTTGGTTGATTATATAGGGAATCACTGAAGCTGGACCGAAGCGGGACCCCTCTTAGGCCAGTCAGTGGGCCCCCACTTATGAAAATTTCTTGATCCGCCACTGAAGTGGAGGGTGAAAACAAATTAGGGGGGTGGTAAAAGGAGGTCCCAGGGGGGGGCACTTTTTTTTTTGTCAAAAACGGTACATACAAATGGTTTAAAACGCCGTTTTACAATATAAATCAATTGCTTAAAAAAAGCAATTGTAAACGGTCTCCCCCCCCCCCCCCCCCCAAAAAAAAAAATAATAACCCGAACAAACATGTTTGATTGCTTAATGTGTGTGTTAGTGTGTTTGTTTGTTTGTTTGTTTCTGCAAGGGGTTCATATTTTTGTGTTACCCATGCGGCCAAGAAATCCTAGCTATAATCTCCTACGGCACCCATTAGTAGATGCAGATTTAATTGCATTCAACAAATTAATGTATGACCTTTATGTAGGTGACTGGTCTCGCTAAGAACACGACCATATTCCATATGGTCAATATTAATCATCCATATAATTTGGTCTATGGGATATTTGCAGAATTTCAACAGTTCAACGGAGGCAATTTCTTGGCATGGTTAAAGCCTACCGCTATACACATGTTTAAACCCGCCACATTCTTTATGATCCTTTGTATGTGCATGTCTACATTTTTTCCGTATGTCTAAATCAAGCTCGGTCCAAAGTCTATCTGTTATTGAGTGTATGTCGTTTTTTGCTTAATATACATGTATCATGTGTATGGTTGTCGTTGGTACATTTTTGACATACTTGTTTCTTTGGTAAAATGTTTTGTTATAAATAAGGCCGTTATACTGAGTTTTCTAATTTAATTGAATAGTTTCATATTTTTCCTGTTAAGCCTTTTATTGCAGACTAGACAGTATGGAGTTTTCGTCAATGATGAAGACCGTATATCATTGCCTATAATTTCTTGCATGATGTCACTTCATTTGAACATGTGGATAGTTGTCTCAATCGTGCTATTTTTATTTAAACTTATTCTCATTATGGTGTCTAAAAGCTCATGTTTGTAATTGCTTGCTTATACCGACTCTAAATAAAGCTTTATGTCTTATGTCTTATATTTCCGTATAAAAAAATGAGTGTCTAAAAAGATATGTACCTTCTTTAATCTAATCAAACGAAACAGTTTTGTTATCACTGGATTGTGTCTTGCAAGTTTTCAAGTAAAAAGGTTATTATCAGAATAAAAGATTAGAGAAAAAGATAAAAGAATATAAATCTTTCAAAATTTCTTTTTCGTGCACGAATTAAATTATAATTGTTTTGAACAGTCATGAAAATAACTTTTATTGCCTTTTTACAGAGGATGACCTTGAGGTCACTCCGATGTATTGTTATCGCTTAAATTTCCGCCATTCATAAATTATAGTCAAATTAGTTTTGGGTTTTCAACACCAGTGAAAAAAGTGCATATTCATACCTGCGATTTCTGTTCTCCGGTTGTACGATGTTTCAACAAAATATGGAATCATTTCAGTTGTTGATTTAGGTCATTTAGTGGTGAAAATTTGACTTAATAAATACGATTTTATATGTTTAATTGGTGTTTCAGAAAGAGGTCAGGTGCTCTTGTTCATTCATAAAATTATCGTTCATTCATAAATTTATCGTAAAATAAAAATCACTACACAGGTTATACGTGTAGTGTAAATGACCACCTATAATCTAAAAATAGCGGTCTGACTAATAACGACAAGAAGAATTTTAGCGACAAGAAGCGTCAAGAACGGACAAGAAGAATAAATTAAGCGACAAGAAGACTATTTAGCGACATGAAAACTTCTCGTATCACATGAGGATGACACATATCAAATGAACAATTATGTGTGGGACTTAGTTTTAAGAAATGATGTCAAAGTAACACTATGAAAATATTTTTAGAAAGCTGAAATATATATTTAGTTTTTACATGTTTATGTCTTGTAAGTTGTTTTATTTCTGTCCCATTTTTCAACATTAGCGTCTCGAAAGGTGAAATGTTTTAACTGAATGGTTAATTTAAATTAATTATGAAAATTGTTAAAATTAAATAAATAAAAGTAATTATTGCCCAGTTACAAACACTTACAGGGGATAATCCATAATTACCCCCAACTTTAGCCTGGTAAACTTGTTGTCTCCTTGTGATTTCCTGCTTAAGTCTTTTATTGATATAAAGTCAAAACCTTCTTGCTTTTCACTAGACAACCATGTTCTGTCAGGTTTAATTCTTATATATGTAGATGAAAAATAAGTCCCCAAAACATTAACATGGCAGCAATTGCTTTTACAGCCTTTAAGGCTTTGATTTTTTTACAGAAGAGTGTCCACCATGCACTTACACTGCACTATAATAATAGTAGAATACAATTATCATATACAAATAGATGAAAATTATATATACATGCAATCGTAATATTAATAATATATATAACAACAAACCAGTGTATTCTCTACGACTATTATTATATAAGTATAATAGTCCAAGGTATACTGATTTCTTGCACTACAATATAATAGTTATTACGGTGAGGTTGAATTTCCTGTCATTTATTCATCATCCAAGCACGAACTTCTATCAGAAAAAAATATCTCTGTAAATTAACCCAAGTTTCAGGTATACATAGAGATGTGATCTGTTTCTGTGACATGCGCTTTTGACCATCCACAAGAACCTGCGGTCATCCGATGTTCAGTACTTCAGTACTTTGATTCCTGTTATTATGGTTATGTCAACATTTATTGGGGGCAGTTGTTATAGAAATTAAACGTCAGTCATATATCACAAGTAAACCTTTGATAATTTGGTCACCTGAAATTACATAATCATTTACCTGTTAAAATCACACATTTTTGTTCCGGGAAGATTTAGAAACAGAACAAATAGCTACTCTAGCCGTGGTTTTCTCTTCTTTCTCAGCGAGTACACATACATTTAGTATTTCCGACAATGTACATCAATTGTTTATATTCTACAATTTACAACTGAGGCTTTAAAGTTTATTTTTTAAATCCAAGTCTCTGATTCTTAACATTTT
This sequence comes from Mytilus edulis, assembly GCA_019925275.1. NCBI lineage: Eukaryota > Metazoa > Mollusca > Bivalvia > Mytilida > Mytilidae > Mytilus > Mytilus edulis. The sequence continues at coordinate 39,891,432 of CM034352.1, forward strand.
TCAAAGAAATCTACATAGTTTAAACGCAGACCGCGAAGTGGTCACGGCAGAAACAAAAATATTCTCATTACCGTTTGCTGATCTTTGCTCAATATGGAGTTGGAGTAACAAGAGACTTTATTTGTACATTTAAGAAAAAACAAACTTTATTTTTCAACTTTCGAGTTCGTCCGTCACCGGCAAAAACTCGTCAATTATGCACGCCTTTAGGTAGCAATACACAGTTAGGAAAAAAACTTAAAATTGACACTCATAATTTTTAAACACCCTCTTTCCCCTCCTGTCTAACAAAGAAGGATTTATATGTGTGTTATGCATGTATATACTTATAGAAAGAGAATCTTCCATAGATTTGATTTCTAATGGTCATAAGGGTGAAATATAATCCCTCTTGGGTGTAACCATGGCAACAATCTGCATTTCTTAGATACAAAATATAGCAAAAAAGGGGGGTGAACATGTCACAAAAGTCTCCAAAATTTGGTCTAAAGGAAAATTTCAATCAATTACTGTAATACCTTTCCTGAATCCATAGGTTTATATCTATCAAGTGGTTCCAAAAAAATCATATGCTTATCTGCTCGTTTTTCCATAAAATTGAATTGAAAAGATCGAGCGCAAAATCTTTGTTGATAAACACTACAATAATGTATGGACCTATGAACGGTACGGATAGGAAAATACGGACTGTCAATCATATAAATGGCCTATAAAACATGTTAAAAACAATCTTAATGTTCATATAAACCCACTAAGAAGGCTATATTATTCTTCAATTATCTAAAAATCAATTTTATTGTACAAAAACTTTCATATTTAAAAAATTCACAGGGGCCATAATGCGAAACTAAACTTCTAACTGTGTATTGCTACCTTATGACGTCATTTACCAGATAGAGGGGCTCGCCTGTATCCCTGCACTATTTACGTTCATCAAGCGTCTTAGTGATCGTCTTTGTGCAGGATAAACTAGAAATAATGGTTGCTATGTAGGTACTTACTGACAATTCCCTAATGACAGCAGTGTTGATTGTCTATTTTTAGAATTCAATTTGCCGAATAATTCGTACAAAATAGAATTATAATTTTCCAACCACTCGCTCAACATTGTAGGGAAGTGACGACGCCCCTAAACGCACAGATGACGGTGATAAAGGCGCGTATAATTGAAGAGTTTTTTCCGGTGACGGATGAACTCGAAAGTGGTCTATTGGCTGATTGTCGGATAAAAGCAGGTCTTTCGTAGATGTTTTTGTTATTCATATTTTCCACCGATCTAGTTCAGCTACATGCTTGCAGTAAGGTATGGTCATCGTAAATAAAAGCGCTCAAACAACTCTTATATATAGGTGGCGTATTTATTAATATTAGAAAATGATTTTTTAATATTAAAAAATCAACCTGAATATTTAATATTAAATATTTATTTTTTAATATTAAAAAATAAGACCATTTATTAATATTAGAAAATGATTTTTTAATATCAAAAAATGATTTATAAATATTAAAAAATGAATATTTAATATTAATAAATAGGATCTATTTTTTAATATTAAATATTATTTTTTAATATTAATAAATCGAATATTTAATATTAAAAAATTATTTTTTAATATTAGAAAATAAAACCTATTTATTAATATTAAAAAATGACTATTTTTTAATATTAAAAAATATTTATTAATATTAAATATTCGATTTATTAATATTAAAAAATAATATTTAATATTAATAAATGATTTTTTAATATTAATAAATAGGGAATAAATTCCACAACGGCTTGCCATATTATATGTCTATGTTAATCAATGTTCTTTTTCCTTATTCCTGTATTCTCTGTATTCTCTGTATGCCCCCCCCCCCCCCCCCCCCCCCCCAACAAACTGCCACCGTCTTGTTCTTGTTCATTTTAATATTGGGACCTGTTACCTGTTACCTTTTGTAAATCCCTTCTCTATCAGGAGAACCTATATAAAACCAAATTTTCAATAATTATAAAATTTACATGTTTTTACAAAAATGAAGAAAATTGATTTTGATTAATTCAAACTTACTAAGTGTATAAACCATAATTAAACTAGCTCGTCTTATTTGCTCGACCCTGGACTATACAATTCCTTGGGTCGACTTTGGCACTGATAGTTCAATAATTTAAATTTTAACCGGAATGTCCGCTCCAAACCCTACGTGTTTGTACGATGTTATCATTTTAAAATTCCCCCTTTCTATATTTAGAATTTCGTCGAAAGGGCAAGTTCAGGCCGGAGTGCTTCCAAATGATTGTTAATTTAGATAAGTAAGAAACGCGACAAGAGGCTGCAACTGCATCATTTAGCTAGAAAAAGAAATTACTTTTTAAGATTATACTATATTAATTCATTTCCTTATCAGGTTTATATGCATTTTCATTATTTTATGTTAACTTAAGGTGTGGTACCGTACATTTTGCCGTATGATCTAGTCCAAATAATTATGACGTCTGGCAAGGATATTTAAAAAAATTTTGACGACTTCCTGCCCCAGAAATTAGAATAGCCTTGCCAGATGTCATAATTATTTGGACACGTATGACCGAGTTTTAACAGATTAAGAGTGAATAGACCACTTTCGAGTTCATCTGTCACCGGCAAAAACTCGTCAATTATGCACGCCTTTATGACGTCATTGACCAGATAGAGGGGGTCGCCTGTATCCCTGCACTATTTACGTTCATCAAGCGTCTTAGTGATCGTCTTTGTGAAGGATAAACTAGAAATAATGGTTGCTCTGTAGGTACTTACTGACAATTCCCTAATGACAGCAGTGTTGATTGTCAATTTTGAGAATTCAATTTGCCGAATAATTCGTACAAAATAGAATTATAGTTTTCCAACCACTCGCTCAACATTGGATGGGAAGTGACGACGCCCCTTAATGCACAAATGACGGTGAAAAAGGCGTGTACAATGTATAATTGACGAGTTTTTTCCGGTGACAGATGAACTCGAAAGTGGTGTTTTGCATCTCAACCAGTCAGGTTTCTATATAAATTTCTAATGCAATTATTTTGTAACAATTGTTCTTATTGAATGACAGCAAGCATAAAATTATCTATCTCCATGTCTGTAACTAAGGAAGCCGACGTTTTGAATTTCAGAATATATTGACATGTTATTTCTACAATAATAAACAAAAAACTCACTTGTTGCGCCTAAACAATCTTCTTTTTATCAAATTGACTATTACATTCTAAAGTGGCACAGAAGCCAGAAAACGCCCGGTATTTATGTTTGACACTGGATCGAAGCATACAATGTACCTATGACGTCATTGAAATTTAATTATAAACTTGTTTTGCCTTAGAATAGAGATAACTGTATTGTATTTGAAGCTTTTCGGACGTCCATCGGTAGTTTTACTGTCGCAAGTACCCGTTTACCTGTCTCCGCTCCCCGTCGCCAGGTAAACTAAATTTGCGACAGTAAAACTACCGATGGACATCCTTAAAGCTTCAAATACAATACAGTTATCTCTTAAATATTCGTCAATTGACGTGCATGTCAATTTAACTCTTAAAAAACGATAAATTTATTTACATAGCATTCATGGGGAGATTCTCTTTCTACAGTGTATATAAAGATTTATAAGAACACACAGGTGTCTGGTTGTGAATGAAAGAACATGGTCGCAAGAAAATTTTGAGAGGAAGATTCGAGAGAACATTTTAGATTTTATTCGTTGTTGTCTACACTTCAACTCATTCTTTTAGTTCAATACCATTTACACATTGTATAAACACAAAACTCATCCAATAACTATTCCTGAAAACCTGTTCCACAGCATTTTGTCCAATCACAGAAAGAATTTTCGAGCATGAGTATTCTGTTGCCATAGTTAAGCATCCTTATTTAAGTTTAAAGGGCACAAACCGAAACGATACCGACGGTGGAAAATTTCTGAAAAAGAAAATTACCTGAGATTACCTCTGAAAAATCAAGTTCTCCAATCCTTATCTCTGATAGCAAAGGAAATTATTTAAAAAATCATATTGAAACTCTGTACTTACTTTGGTAAAGAAAGTCCCTGTGCCAGACTTTAAAAAAAATAACCAAAAGCAAGGCACTGCAAGGTTTTGTAAACATGGTAAAGCTTGTAAAGCAGTTTGTTGTTGGATGTTTCATTTTATTTCAAAACAAATACCTGGATATTTCTTTTTAAAGTTTTAGTCAGAATGTCAATTTTTAATTTGGGTTTGCATATGCTTTGCAGGCGCGTTTCCAGCCATTTCAAAAGGGAGGGGGAGGGGTGTGGTTCCCAACCCAGAGTAAAGGAGGGGGCGCCAATATATGCTCCTATTCAAATGCATTGATCGGCCAAAAAAAGGGGGGGTTCCAACCCCCGGACCCCCTACCCTGGATCTGCCACTGCTTTGCTTATATATATAAGTTTAAAAAAAATACCAACATATTGTTTACAGACTTCCTATTGAAATACTTGAGTATCATTTTAATACTATTGCTTTTTAAAAATGTTTTTAAAAGACATGTTTTAGAGATTAATTTAAATAAAGAATATGAATTCTAATATGCACCCTTTGTATAAAGCCGGGTTTTTACAGAAGATCATCTGTATAAATGGTATAGATCTTTCTTTTAAAGTGCATGTTTCTAAATTTTGTATACTACCGCAAAAATTGAAGACATTTGTTTTTTGCACTATCATGACTATTACTTTAGTTTAGGTGAATAGAAATCTATGAAATTTAAAAAAAGGTTTCTGACCACAAAAGGAAGGTTGTGATTGATTTTGGGAGTTTTGGTCCTAACAGTTTAGGAATTAGGGGCCAAAAGGGCCCAAATAAGCATTTTTTTGGTTTTCGCACTATACATGTAACTTTAGTTTAAGTAGATAGAAATCTATGAAATTTTGACACAAGGTTTATGACCACAAAAGGAAGGTTGGGATTGATTTTAGGAGTTGAGGTCCAAATAGTTTATGAATTAGGGGCCAAAAAGGGGCCCAAATAAGCTTTTTTCTTGGTTTTCCTACCATAACTTTAATATAAGTAGATAGAAATCTATGAAATTTAAACACAAGGTTTATGACCATAAAATGAAGGTTGGGATTGATTTTGGGAATTTGGCCCCAACAGTTTAGGAATAAGCGGCCCAAAGGGTCCAAAATTAAACTTAGTTTGATTTTAACAAAAATTGAAAACTTGGGGTTCTTTGATATGCTGAATCTAAAGATGTACTTAGATTTTTTTATTATTGGCCCAGTTTTCAAGTTGGTCCAAATCAGGGTCCAAAATTAAACTTTGTTTGATTTCATCAAAAATTGAATAATTGAGGTTTTTTAACTTTTTTAGTTACTTTATTTATATACTATCAATTTATAACATGTATAATAGTCTTTTATAAAGCTTGTTATTTTGTAACAGAGTAGCAAACATTCTTAAATCAATGGTATTTGTTGGTCATGGCTTAGGCAGATTGGTAATGAACAACATCCCCATGCAAAATATATATATATATATCATTGTATTTTGGAAATGTGCTTTTGTTAGAATTAATTTATTTACAATTCTCCCTTTTGAAAATATTCAATTAGTATGAAAATAGAAAAGTACAACTATATAAATAAAAAGATATTTGGATATATACACAAATAAGACAGCAACCCAATAATACACCAAAATTAAAAGTCCAAAAGAATATATTTTGTACTATAAAATCTTATTGGCTTGAAATATATATATATCATGTATATATACAAAGTGTGCATGTATCAATGTTCATGATAAATGAAAAAACAAGATCATCTTGAACTTTTATGAATATATATGTAATGACCTTTGTTATTCTAATCTAGAAAATCATTGTTCAAGCCTTGGTCACACCTTACCAGATAGCATGAACGGACACCTAACGGATGAAAATAAAAGTTGTCCGTTGACAAAATTGTTATCCCGTTTGTTGTGAGTCCCTCGATGTACTGACCTAATAAATAGGACAAGTAAAGGATACCTAACGGACACACACCAGATGTGCAACGTACTGGACAAAACGGATGTAGAACGTACATCCAACGGACGAGTCACACATAAAACAGACACATAACGGTAGTGTAACGGACAAAACGGATGAACAAGATATACAGAAAAATTAAAAGCGACAATAATAATACATGTAAATCACATAGATATTAAAAATGTTTCTGTGTTACTGGTTTCGGTTTATTCTTCAAAATGCCGCCAAAGGACAGTGTCTGGCCGGAATAAGAGCTGCTTGATTGTGAAGATGTGCCTTTACTCTGAGATTGATTATGAATAATAACAATTTATGAACCTTAAAAAATCTGACATACCAATAATTGGCATTTCTGACACGAAATTTTCAATTGTCATTTATTCATTTCAAATCCGTTTTATCCGTTATACGTCCGGTAGAAGTCTGTTTCTCATCCGTTTAACATCCATTTTATCCTTTACACGTCCGGTAGAAGTCTGTTGATGAATTTATCTTCCAGACCTCCAACGGATGCATAACGGACACGTAACAGATACCGTACAAAACAGACGCCTAACAGATGTTCAACGAACATTTTATCGGTTGGACATCCGTTCAAAGTTTTGAACATGCTAAAAATTTTCCACCGGACAGAACGGACGTCGACGGATAAAACTACGCTTAAGGGCATACAATACAGTTACAGGAGAGGTTATGACATTGCTAACGTAAAATGTTATTTTTCGCGACGTCAAGCTGTGACATATCGGGAAAAGATGCATTTTTCGACTGATTTTTATCATTCAAACTGATTTAATTTGAAAACGAGTTCATGGACCCCTATTTTACAAAACAGCAATTCGTTTCATTTTGCAAGGAGATTATGTGACCCAAATTTTATAAAACTGTAAATAGATGATTTTTTTTTTATTTTGATAAACGACATGCAGCAAAAAATTACGTATTTTCCTCAACTCATGAACATTTGATAAATATGAGTTATTTCTGATTTAAAAAATGCATAATTTTTTAGGATACTTATGAAATACAGAAATTACCTATTGTCTAACAAAAAAACAATTTGTGTTTATCTTTTATAACAAAAAAGTTATGTCTTTCTTTCGAAAAAGAAATTACGGCCACAAATCTGAATTTTGAACAAATATACAAAATTTTGACCTCATTTTACTCAAAAAGTAGCACATGAAGGTAAATTTTTTATTACATATATGATTTAATCAGGTAAAAATTAGCCTATATGCAAATTTTCACGAACTTGTAAATACAGGATCAAAACTGTATCTTATGCCCTTAACTGACATGCAACCGATATGGATGGACGTCTAACAGATAAGAATGGACGTCTAACAGACATGAACGAATTGAAAAAAAGTTTTCTGTTAGTCGTCCCTTCGAGCTATCCAGTAAGGTGTGACCGAGGCTTTAGCAATTGTTTAGTCTATGAATTTTTTTTTTGGAAATTGAGCAATTGAAACAAGATAGTAAACTTTATAATTTTAGACAACTTTTTTTTATTTTTCAGAACTTGAAAAATTAAGAATGACAGTAAACATATTATGGGTATCTGTTTGGATGGTTTTCATGCTATTTCTGTCAGAAGCTAAAGGTAGGTTTCACAAGTATACTTGTACCATTGTAAACATGTATGATAAAAACACACAGGCACTTGTCTCAGAAAAAAAATTCCTATACTTGTAGATTATCGTTGATTATCTCAACGAGATTGGTTTTCTCCCTTGAGCTGGTACAGCGAAAGTGAGAAAAGCAATCGAGTTGAGATGATCAATGATAATCTGTTTATCACTATTTTACTCAATTTCAATGTCAATTTCATTAGCAACGCACGTGGCCTCCTTAGTTTCTAGCGATAATTTTTCCATCTCAAGCGAGAAGCATGATCATGATTATATGAAAATTATCACAAAAAAGATCAAAGGAAAAATGCACAAAATAGCGATAAACCTGATTACAACACAAGGTACCTAACTAGCATTTTAGAAAAATGTAAGGTGGTGACGAAGTTCCGTTATATGCCGCTTTATAGGCTGTTAACCCCACTAAAACTTGTTATATCGTAAATCTAAATTGATGGTGTATAACATGCCTACATTTGTTGTCGGAATCATCCGTAGCAATCCTACCAAAGTATGTCAATCGTAATAATTTTGCAAACCGCTGAAGAATTGGCAATACACGTCAGCAGTAAATGATTTATTATAAGAATTGTTCTAAAAAAAACTGTTAGTTATAATAAGGTATATAGGATTTTTTTTTCTGAGACAAGTGCCTGTGTAAAACAGTTGATTTTTATACCCTGTTGAACAAAGTTCATTAGGGTATAAATGTTTTTGACCCATATCAGGCTGCTGTATATTAGATTATCATGATTATCTATGATTGATTATCAATGTTTTGAGAGAGAAAAACAATATTTATTTGCACAACCTTGTTAAAAAAGATTTAATGTCTTAAAATTGGTGTACAAACAAATAGAATGATTGACAGATGTTAAGTTTTATCAATTGGGCAGAAATGACAAATTTTGCGAAATGGTTGTCACCATTATTAGTTTCCTTTTAGTGGTGATAGAAAGAGGGAGATCAACCAAAGGCTGTTTGAATGACACAAAAATAGTCATGATTTGCAAAATGTATATTCTCAATGATGAGAGAGGTTATTAGTTTTAAGAGGAGAAGTGCTTTTTTTAAGACCACCAAAAAAATTTTGGATTGTATAATGGTATGATGTTGTGGTCTGCGTCGTCTGAGTCGACATCGTCCGAAGACACATTGGTTTCCAGACAATAACTTTAGTTTCAGTTAAAAGATTTTTATGATTTTTTTTCAAAAGGTTCATGCAATACCTTAAAAGGAAGCCTAGGATGAATTTTGGGGATGATTGCCCAACCGTTTAGGAATTAGGGGCTCAAAAGGGGCCAAAAACAAGCATTTTTCTAGTTTCAGGATAATAATTTGTGTATAGATATTTCTATTGCTCTGAAATTGTACCACAATGTTAAATACCACAAGTAAAAGGTTGAGATTTTTTTTATGGGTAATGGGGCAAAAAATTTAGGAATTAAGAGCCAAAAAGGGGCTCAAAACCAACATTTTTTTTAGTGTCCAGACATGACTAGTGTGTAAGGGTATGGATCTCTATGAAATTGTACCACAATGTTTCATATAACAAAGGGAAGAAGGGGGTTGAGTTTAGGGTTAATTGCCCCAAACATGTAGGAATTAGGGGCCAAAAAGGGTAAAAAAGAAGCTTTTTTCTAGTTCGAAACAATAACTTATGTTTAAGTGTATGGATTTTGCTGAAATTGTACTATAAGGTTCCATACTACAAAGGAAAGGCTGGAATTGAGTTTTGGGGTTAAAGCTCAAAAGAGGGGTTTCAATAAGTTTGGGGGGGATTTTTTGTTTACAATTTTTAAGGGATGCATATATTTTTTTTCCTTCAAATTTCAAATTTTTTAAAAGTTTTAAAGATGAAATCTTCAATTTCACACTGACAGTAATGAAAGATTTGCAAGATTTTTTACCACATTTATTTTGTGTCAGAAACCTTTATTATCGTAACAAAATTGACCACAATCCAAAATCAGACAGTATCAAGCTTGTGTCAATGTTGTGTCCATACTTGCCCAACTGTTCAAGGTTCGACCTCTGCAGTCTTATAAAGTTGCGCCCTGCGTAGCATCTGGTTATCACAGCGCTAACAATCGTTTTTTTTTTTACAAATAAAAAGAGCCATATGCATTTCATTTTTTCATGATTCGATCCTGTCTTATTTCTTATTTTTTAAAGAGTTAAGTTTTGTAGATTTGTGTATTATATTCCCTTTGGACAGATTAAATATGTGCAACATTAATTGGGAAAGGGATTAATATAAGTTGCAATTACTTTGTTCCCCATTCACTTTATACCAAATTATGTTTAAACTAATTAATTTGGAACATTAAAATGCTGTTCTTTTATAATTTCAGTTACATGGAACGTTACATGGAACGTAGTGAAACAAATAGCATATGGTGAAGATTTAGAATTGTTTTGTATATCTGACGATTATAACATGTCGTCATCAGAGAGTAAAAGATGGTATAGGGGACCTGAACAGAAGTTGCTTACATTGAATGATGGGTCAATGAATATTAAAAAGTACAATGCCTCTATCGAAAGTAAAGGATTCAAGTTAATTATCAAAAACTGCACAGAAAATGATGTGAATGTAACATATCAGTGTGAATATGGGTTTACAAAGTCTGAAAAATTACTTCTACTGGCTGAAGATGTTTTTAAAAAAGGTTTGTACTAAGATTATTCTTTGGTGTAAACATCAACAAATTTAGATTGGAAGGTCATTTAGCAATAAGCTTTAAGTTTTTAAGTTTTCATACGCCCATCAAAATTTTGACAGGACGTATTATGGTATACAAATGTCCTGCCTCTGTCCTTCTGTCCGTCTGTCACACCGTTTCTAAAAAGTGATTTTTTATTATTGCTTAAAATACACACTTCTTAGTTATATTAATCTTAAGATCTGCATACTTTTTGGTGATGATTCAATTCATTTTTGAGTTATTGAGTATTTTGTGAAAAAGGGGGATTTTTTTTTTTACATGTCATGCTGTATCTCAAAATCAATTTATGATTATTGCTTGAAACTTTACACACTGCTTTGTTGTATTTATCTAAAGATCTGTTAACTTTTGGTTTTGATTCAAAGTTTTATTTTAGTGATATTTAGATTTTTGTAAACAAAGAGGGGAGTTACACATGTCCTGCAGTATCTCAAAAACAATATCAGTGGGATTTCCAGTGACACTAGAACAATAGAAAAGTCACTCTTCTTATGAAAGAGACAGAAAAGGTCTAAAACAGTAGAGACGATTTACACATAAAATCCGATATGCATAGGGATGAATATCTCTTTAAACTCAAAACCATTGTATAAATTTTATACAACCACTATAAATAAAGTATATTTTAAAGCTAAATTTGTTAATATATGATTTTTTAATTGCCAAACACGCTGTTAATTGAACAACCTATTGGAAGTACACCACTAATTCATGGTCCCATTGCTTTCTATGTTAAATTCCTCCGTTTCAAGCAGGCACACCTCTTTTATTTTAAGTTCAAATAAAGTGGCAATCATTGTATTTCAAAGCAACACTTTATGGTGTCTTGTACTGAAAAAATCAACATACCTTACATGGCATATAAGAAAGAACTGGTTCCCGGAACTTCAGATGTACCAAAACAGGTACTTCAGATCTGACAAACAGACAAAATGTACCCTCTTTTTAAAATTTAGTGCAGTTTTTTTAATTTTCAAAATTAACAGTCCAAAGTGTTCTACAATGATCACCAGTCCTTCAGCTTTCATTTGATACCAAAAATACCTAAATAGTCTACTTATTTTGAAAGTTACACTCATGCGTAGGAACTATTTTGTGTTAAATATGTACTACTTTCTGGTATGTGCTTTCTGGCCGGGCCTGAATTAGTGGTGTTACACCTATAACAGAACCAAACTTGCTATATCATGTATATTGACTTGAGCATTACTTTATTTCATTCTATGATCTATTTCAAGCAATAAAAAACATATAAAGCTTTAGTCCAAATACTATTTGACTAATTTAAAGCTCAAATTGGACTGGTAGTAACATATGGGTTATTCAAAGAAAATGGATATGTATATTACCATTGGCAAATATAATTTTTTTATTCTCAATATCATTGTTTTATTTATTAATTTCTATTATGAAAGCTAAGTGCTTACTAATAGTCATATTTTTATCAGAGGTTCTTCATTAAATAAAAATATATTAGTCCAAACTTAAGACATAAATGAGAAATTATCCCCCTTTTTTCTTGAAATTGGAAAAAATAAGAGCAATTTATATATCCCTCAGCTAGATAACTTACTAAACTGGTCAAAAATTGCATGTACAGTGAGATTTTAGAATTCTTATATGGGACAATACCCCTAATGCGCCTTGAAATGAGGAACACAAAAGTCACGTGTAAACAAAAAATCTCTGTGTAGTGATATTTGACACATTTCTATGATAAACAAATGACTGAGCTGAACCATTAGTGTTAATTTAGAAAGAAGGGGAACACAGAATAAATGTGTAAAAACCATGGAGCTATTAAATGTGTTCAAAGTATTAAAATTTCAAAGAACTTATTGTGTTAAAAATGGGATTTTTTACCATGAGGAGCCACATCGCAAAAGGATTCTCGGGGTTTGCTAAATTACGGAAAAATGAATCACACTTCGTACCCCGAAAATTTAACCACATATGTAAAAATGTCTCAGCTTCGAAACAAGCCATCATACATATACAAGTTTACGATATGGGCTGAGCAACAGAAGAAAACGTTACCATTACGGCCTATGGAGAAACAATTGCGCATATTGCCCCATCTTCTAAGACAAGATCCAGAGATATCTTAAGATAATTTCACCTTGTACACCACAGAAAATTGTGAAAATGATGGTTAGTAGTTTTTTATTTATACCTAGTTATCATAAATGATTTAAGATAAATATTATTGATAAAGAACAGCAAAAATTCAATGAATTTTTCGCTTTTAAAATCGTTACTGGCACGGGGCTGAACACTTTTTTTAGGCACAATCATAACTTTGTTTACCCCGAGAGATCCGAAAGGAATTGTTTATTCAATTGAAAAAGGCAGGAAAACTTACATGTAATATGAATTAATTGTAAGTAAACATGACACAATATAGTCTTTGTTATGTAATTATCACTCTGGTCTGCAGGAATAGCTGATAATCAAGGGAGATAACACACTTCACACGAGTAAAGTGAGATACATCATCACATGCTTTTATACAATGATTTGACCCTGGTCAGTAGATATCATATGCAAATAAACAGAAAAAGACCTTGTACATGTATTAAGAAAATCATGTATTACTATTGTTAATGCACACGAGCAAACACAAGATATTGTCATTTCTCAGTGAAAAAGGGGGAGGGCCAACCCTCTTGAAAACAACATTGCTATTCAACTACATGTATTAAGCTAGTTAGCTACTACCCATTGCTTCTAATATAAACAGTTTAAATGAAGGTGGCTAAGCCACAAGGGAGAGGCATTTTTCTTTCTTTGTGATAAAACTTTCAAGAATTAGATTTTTCTCTCTCGATAATACTTATGTACTTAAATTAAATGATAACACAGCCTGAGTAAAAAAAATTGTCTTATTTCAGTTCCAGACATATCATTACTATTAAACATGAGATGGCAAACTAAAGGTTTTAAAAAGTCCTGAATAACTGGTAAGCATTTTGATTTATTAGGTAAGCTCTAAATTATTTATTTATGGTATTTGTGCAAATGAAATTACAGTCGGTATGTTATAAATATGCTTATATGAAAACTGTTGCTATGGTCTTGCTATTAAATGAAAAGGCTTGGTTACTGATCTTTTCGACTCAACATTTCGAGTTAAATCTTGCGGCAACTGATTCTCATGTAACACTGCAAACTCTATTTAGCACTATTTTGATCTGTCGTTATTTAATGACGCCATAATACGTGTGATGTCACAATGTTTCCTATAATACCTCATGTGGATTTCTCACTGAGAAAGGATTTTCACTAAAATACATGTAAAAAGCCTTTTTTTTCAAATAGAATTATGTGAATGGACAAGTTTTGAAAATTTGCACTTCATTGCACTCTAATTACATAATAAGAATGACTTTCCCAGTAGTTTTGAGGGGTTTTCATAGTATTATATACCAGATGTCTACTAGTAAGAATACTTATTTTGGTGGGTTTTTTTTTATGAAATCTACATTTTTGCATAATTTCTCTGTCAAAATGCACTTTAAGACACAGGAAAATGTTATGGAATGCTTTAACAGGGTCTGTATATTGTAATTTAAGGTTATCATCAGAAGTTTTGTCCTTGTTTTGACTAGTAAAGGTATACTGGAAGAAATTAATTATACATACACGTCGTATTAAAAATAAATGAATATAGCGATAAAAGTGTCATTGCCATATAGTGCTGAAACGACTTTATTTTTTTTCAGAAATGGACAAAAATACACAGATTTATTCAGAATGTCATACCGATGAAGATCACCTAAAAATATTTGGAAAAATCAGAACTATGGATTTCAATATATTGGGACAATACCCCTAATGCGCCTTGAAATGAGGAACACAAAAGTCACGTGTAAACAAAAAATCTCTGTGTAGTGATATTTGACACATTTCTATGATAAACAAATGACTGAGCTGAACCATTAGTGTTAATTTAGAAAGAAGGGGAACACAGAATAAATGTGTAAAAACCATGGAGCTATTAAATGTGTTCAAAGTATTAAAATTTCAAAGAACTTATTGTGTTAAAAATGGGATTTTTTACCATGAGGAGCCACATCGCAAAAGGATTCTCGGGGTTTGCTAAATTACGGAAAAATGAATCACACTTCGTACCCCGAAAATTTAACCACATATGTAAAAATGTCTCAGCTTCGAAACAAGCCATCATACATATACAAGTTTACGATATGGGCTGAGCAACAGAAGAAAACGTTACCATTACGGCCTATGGAGAAACAATTGCGCATATTGCCCCATCTTCTAAGACAAGATCCAGAGATATCTTAAGATAATTTCACCTTGTACACCACAGAAAATTGTGAAAATGATGGTTAGTAGTTTTTTATTTATACCTAGTTATCATAAATGATTTAAGATAAATATTATTGATAAAGAACAGCAAAAATTCAATGAATTTTTCGCTTTTAAAATCGTTACTGGCACGGGGCTGAACACTTTTTTTAGGCACAATCATAACTTTGTTTACCCCGAGAGATCCGAAAGGAATTGTTTATTCAATTGAAAAAGGCAGGAAAACTTACATGTAATATGAATTAATTGTAAGTAAACATGACACAATATAGTCTTTGTTATGTAATTATCACTCTGGTCTGCAGGAATAGCTGATAATCAAGGGAGATAACACACTTCACACGAGTAAAGTGAGATACATCATCACATGCTTTTATACAATGATTTGACCCTGGTCAGTAGATATCATATGCAAATAAACAGAAAAAGACCTTGTACATGTATTAAGAAAATCATGTATTACTATTGTTAATGCACACGAGCAAACACAAGATATTGTCATTTCTCAGTGAAAAAGGGGGAGGGCCAACCCTCTTGAAAACAACATTGCTATTCAACTACATGTATTAAGCTAGTTAGCTACTACCCATTGCTTCTAATATAAACAGTTTAAATGAAGGTGGCTAAGCCACAAGGGAGAGGCATTTTTCTTTCTTTGTGATAAAACTTTCAAGAATTAGATTTTTCTCTCTCGATAATACTTATGTACTTAAATTAAATGATAACACAGCCTGAGTAAAAAAAATTGTCTTATTTCAGTTCCAGACATATCATTACTATTAAACATGAGATGGCAAACTAAAGGTTTTAAAAAGTCCTGAATAACTGGTAAGCATTTTGATTTATTAGGTAAGCTCTAAATTATTTATTTATGGTATTTGTGCAAATGAAATTACAGTCGGTATGTTATAAATATGCTTATATGAAAACTGTTGCTATGGTCTTGCTATTAAATGAAAAGGCTTGGTTACTGATCTTTTCGACTCAACATTTCGAGTTAAATCTTGCGGCAACTGATTCTCATGTAACACTGCAAACTCTATTTAGCACTATTTTGATCTGTCGTTATTTAATGACGCCATAATACGTGTGATGTCACAATGTTTCCTATAATACCTCATGTGGATTTCTCACTGAGAAAGGATTTTCACTAAAATACATGTAAAAAGCCTTTTTTTCTCAAATAGAATTATGTGAATGGACAAGTTTTGAAAATTTGCACTTCATTGCACTCTAATTACATAATAAGAATGACTTTCCCAGTAGTTTTGAGGGGTTTTCATAGTATTATATACCAGATGTCTACTAGTAAGAATACTTATTTTGGTGGGTTTTTTTTTATGAAATCTACATTTTTGCATAATTTCTCTGTCAAAATGCACTTTAAGACACAGGAAAATGTTATGGAATGCTTTAACAGGGTCTGTATATTGTAATTTAAGGTTATCATCAGAAGTTTTGTCCTTGTTTTGACTAGTAAAGGTATACTGGAAGAAATTAATTATACATACACGTCGTATTAAAAATAAATGAATATAGCGATAAAAGTGTCATTGCCATATAGTGCTGAAACGACTTTATTTTTTTTCAGAAATGGACAAAAATACACAGATTTATTCAGAATGTCATACCGATGAAGATCACCTAAAAATATTTGGAAAAATCAGAACTATGGATTTCAATATGGGACAATACCCCTAATGCGCCTTGAAATGAGGAACACAAAAGTCACGTGTAAACAAAAAATCTCTGTGTAGTGATATTTGACACATTTCTATGATAAACAAATGACTGAGCTGAACCATTAGTGTTAATTTAGAAAGAAGGGGAACACAGAATAAATGTGTAAAAACCATGGAGCTATTAAATGTGTTCAAAGTATTAAAATTTCAAAGAACTTATTGTGTTAAAAATGGGATTTTTTACCATGAGGAGCCACATCGCAAAAGGATTCTCGGGGTTTGCTAAATTACGGAAAAATGAATCACACTTCGTACCCCGAAAATTTAACCACATATGTAAAAATGTCTCAGCTTCGAAACAAGCCATCATACATATACAAGTTTACGATATGGGCTGAGCAACAGAAGAAAACGTTACCATTACGGCCTATGGAGAAACAATTGCGCATATTGCCCCATATGAGTATATACCATTTGCCTAGATTGTAAAAGGCTACCATAAGAAAAACAAAAAAACTTGAAAAATCATGAGATTATTTTGACCAACATCTATTTTGTTCCATAAACAAGTCATAAAATACATGTTTTATCGATTTGAATCAGAAAAAATGCAAAAATGAGAACTTGGAGTCAAGTCTTAACTGAATGCATGTTGTATGACCATAAAAGGCTAACATACTTGAGTATGCCGATTTAAGAGCTTAAATTTCCCATAAGCAGGACGGTTGACCCAGAAAAGATGATTAGACATGATTACTAACATCAAGTTTGACTTATTTTCATTGGAATAGGTACAACTTCTAAAAATTGGATTTCTGGTAATTCTCTGTACATTGTAATAGGAAGTACACCACTAATTCATGGTCCCATTGCTTTTTATGTTAAATTCCTCCGTTTCAAGCAGGCACACCTCTTTTATTTTAAGTTCAAATAAAGTGGCAATCATTGTATTTCAAAGCAACACTTTATGGTGTCTTGTAGTTGTACTGAAAAAAAAACATAACTTTAATACATGGCTTATAAGAAAGAACTGGTTCCCGGAACTTCAGATGTACCAAAACAGGTACTTCAGATCTGATAAACAGACAAAATGTACCCTCTTTTTAAAATTTAGGGCAGTTTTTTTAATTTTCAAAATTAACAGTCCAAAGTGTTCTACAATGATCACCAGTCCTTCAGCTTTCATTTGATACCAAAAATACCTAAATAGTCTACTTATTTTGAAAGTTACACTCATGCGTAGGAACTATTTTGTGTTAAATATGTACTACTTTCTGGTATGTGCTTTCTGGCCGGGCCTGAATTAGTTGTGTTACACCTATTGTTCAACATAGGGGTGTGTAAAAAACTGCCAGATTTGACTGCATATTTTTCTTTTTTTTGAAAAAAATATATATCAAACCTTAATAATGTAGCTTTCTGGGTATCCAATTTTTAACGTGTTCCGAAATGTAGTTTTGTCACAAGAATTTTTCAAAGTTGTGTCATTTTGTCTATATGAATGTCGGTAAATTCGTATGATCGAGCACACCGACAAGTATATCGTTGGGACAACTCGATATAATGTAATCAATTTACATGAAAGATTACCTAATGTGAAGTCAAGTTTATCAAAATCATCATATTAACATAATTGATCAACACATTATGTTTGAACAACATGAGTCTTACAATATAAGATTTTAAAGGTGCATATCATTTACATTCAACGTTTTTATTGGATTTTTTTTACTTCAATGTAACCTCGAGGTTCAACGTTGAGAGTAAAAAAAAATCCCATAAAATTTTTGAATGATATTGTAAATGATATGAACCTTCGAATTTTTATAATATCGGAATAGAAAATATGTGATCCGAATTAACCATGCACATGTGTTACAGAAGTTTATGAACTTTTATGATGTACAGGGGGTAAGGGTTTTTCTTAAATAATATTATGATCCCAAATTTAATGAATTTTGTTGGCAATATTTTAATATAAACACTACATATAGCAAAGTATGTATTAAATCTCAATGTAATATTATTAGGGAAAATTTTTGACTCTGTAAAAAATATCTCCCCTCTCCCCCTGTATTGCATGTAATGATTTAAACCTAAAATATTCGCACTAACTTCCTGAAAGGGGTCCGCTCCAGTCTTGAATCAGGGATTTTGTTTTATCATAAACAAAATATTGTCTCACACTGAAAGGGGCAGCCGGGCAACCTGCACAGCCCAGCTTGTCAAAACAACTAAGATTTACAAAACATTACAAACCATCAGTTGGGCAATCGTACTGGAATCTGACTATCTCTACTGAGAATAATGCAACACTAATGACACATTTAAGTTTTGGAATGATTTTATTCACAAAAGAATGTTTCTCATTGGTATACATTTCTATGCTCTTGTCTTTTCGGAGTTTATATTGGAAATTAAAAATTGCTGATCTCCACATTCCTGTGCATATGATTGTCATATGTACGAGAATCATTCCATAAAATATCTGTTTTATATCCTTTCAATGCATGACACTGTCTAGTGGTTTTTCTGCCACAATTACAAGGAAACCCTGGCTAAACTTGTGCTAAATCAAACACTTGAATCTTACATCGCTATTGATGTTAAGAAATTATTTAAAGGGCCATCCGGAATTGTTGGGTTTTATGACAGTCTTCCTTCCATACAGACCATCGCTGCAAAATAATTTGAACATTCAATAAGTTGATTATAATATTATTTGGCAATCCAAAGAGAACCTGAAAATATCAGACCACAATTGACAGAGACCCCCAAAAAAAAGCCAATTTTACATTACAATGAAATTGAAAAAGTAGTTAGTTGCATGTCAAATCATCTTTTGGCTGTTGACAACAAATAGATAAAATCTAAATTTCGTAGCATTTTACCCTCCCCCTTTAATTTTACTGAATTTGTTCAAGGGATGGTGGTTTTACTCCTTTTCAGATTTCAGTATGTCATGTTGTATATATTTTATAAATTAGATGATTTTCTAGCAAGTTTCTACGATATTCTTTATCATTTGACAAAATACTATGCATCTGAATTAAATTGTTTACTATTTGAAAAAACACGCCTTCTTTTACTTTAATTTACTTCCCTTTATTTCACATAGCAACAAATATTAAAAACTGCCAGATTTGACTGCATATCAATTTTTTTTCCCAAAAAAAATATATGTCAAGCAGCATAATTAACTTTACAATTTGGGAGAAAATCAAGATGTTCCGACAATAGGTTAGTATTAAAACAAAATAATGAAAGGATGGCATGATTACAGGTTTGAACCCTGACGACACTTAAAATCGAAAATTCACTTATTTACCTATCAAATGAAGATATGATGATGTGATAAACTTAACAATTAATAATTTACCTGGTACATTATCATATTCACATGACGTTGACACGTCTTAAGTCGTCTGTGTTAGCTCATTTCAAGCTCGTAAACAATGTGCACCATTTCCCGCTGTTCTTTACCAATTACCTCTAGTCAGAAGAGCGCACTGTTTACAGGGGAGGTAATATTTTGTCACCAGTTCACGCACTGAATATATGGTTATTGCTTAAAACTTTCTCAGAAACTATTTATGATTATTGCATAAAACTTCCACACAAGACAACGGGCGCATCATGTACTCATGGTGCAGCTGTTTATTTTATTTTTCTGCATGCAAGACCTGAAACAGGGTTTGGAAACACATACAATGGAACATAAATTAACAATAGCGTAATAGGTTGATTTAAAGAACAAGTTAATATATATACATATACAGCTGACTATGCAGTATAGACTGACTATGTGGTTTGGGCTTTACTCATTGTTGAAGGCCATACAGTGACCTATAGTTGTTAATTTCTGTGTCATTTTGGTCTCTTGTGGAGAGCTGTATCATTGGCAATCATACAACATTTTCTCTTTTATATATATATAATAGGCATTTCTAAATGTATGCAAGACAGACATATATTATATAAACATAACATAATATTTATTTTACCAAAGAAAGTATGATTTAAAAAATTTTGCAGCTTGGAAAATAACATTGATATTGTCTGAGTAAAAAAAAGCATTTGAGTATCTTTGATGAGTCTTGTGTAGACAAAACACGTGTCTGGCATATTAAATTATCAGCCTGTTGCCATATGGCATGCATGGTATTGTTTTTTTCTCATTGTTGAAGGTATTATTGTTGCCTATAATTGCCTACATCTATTCCATTTAAACTTTTGTGGATAGTTGTCTCATTTTCAATCAAACCACATTTATCTCCCTATTTTTATTTTGGAACAAATAAAGAAATTCTTCACTTAAATGACTTAATGAGTTACAGTCACTAATATCACAAATTCTATCATCTCTTGCTTTTCTCCAAATTCAGAATATACTCATCATTTTGACCTTATCACCAGTGTGCAAAAATCAAAAAAATTATAAAAGACAAACAACGGCCATCAGAACACTGTTGTATAATTTAATTATAAGTACAAAAAATATACTAAAATCTCAGGTGCTCCATACAGGTATGCAGATCCTGTTCCACCTGTTATGTTTCTCAAGGTAGGTTGATGGTCAATATACAAGAAATCTATGCAGTATTGTTTGTGAAAACTTTTGTTGTTGTCCCTCCTGACATACAATGACATAAAATGTACATAGTATTACATATTTTCTCTACTTTCAATAACCATGATAACTTATACATCAATTCCTCATAGAAATATTTTAATCCTCATCTTTTTCCTTTTCATCTTCTTCAAGTTTCTGGTTATATATAGAACTGTATCATGCATATGATATGATTCGTTTATACATGTGAGTTCATTGCATTTGTTTTTGTTTACAGATTTCCCTAAAAATAAAGAGGAGCTTCAAGAAAGTGAAAGTAAAACTGCTGTAATGTAAGATTCTTATTTTTAAGGCTATCTGTTTAATAGTATTTTATTTAAGTAAATGCAAAAAGACTTCTTCATATAAATCTAATGGTGAAATTGAATCTTTTGAATATTTGATTATGTGTAAAAGAATACTTGTGAAAGATACAAGTCTTAAAATATTGTACACCACAAACTTCTTACAGTGCAAGTTATATTCTTACCAAAGTTCATATATATCTATACTTCTAAAGGAAGAGACCATTTTCATTGAGCTGCAACTCCTCTGAAACCAAACAAAGTCAGAAATATTTGTGATATGAGGTATAAATGTAGTTTTTTGTACTGCATGTGTCCACACTCTTTGTTTCAACACTTGCTCAATTGAACTGCAATTTTGCAGCAGCTAAAAAAATCTGCTGAAAAAAATAATTCAGAAGGAAACATTGTTTCATAAATATTTTGTTTATCATAAAATTGAGAATGGAAATAGGGAAGAGACAACAGCCCGACCAAAGAAAAAACAACAGCAGAAGGTCACTAACAGGTCTTCAATGTGGCAAGAAATTCCCCCACCTGGAGGAGTCCTTCAGCTTGCCCCTAAACAAATATATACTACATGTACTAGTTCAGTGATAATGAGCGCCATACTAATTTCCAAATTGTATACAAGAAACTAAAATTAAAAACATACAAGACTAACAAAGGCCAGAGGCTCCTGACTTGAAATGCAGCGGGGTTTAACATGTTTATGAGATCTCAACCCTCTCCCTAAACCTCTTGCCAATGTAGAAAAGTAAATGCATTACAATATGCACATTTAAAATTCAATTCAAGAGAAATCCCAGTCTGATGTCAGAAGATGTAAGCAAAGAAAATAAACAAAATGACAATAATGCATAAATAACAACAGACTACTAGCAGTTGACTGACATGCCAGCTCCAGACTTCAATTTAACTGATTGAAAATAATGATTTCATCATATGAATATCAGGCACTATCCTTACCGTTAGCGGTTTAGTATCATACTATCATAACATATGTGAGAAGAACATAACCCATGCCATGCCAACA
This sequence comes from Mytilus edulis, assembly GCA_019925275.1. Lineage (NCBI taxonomy): Eukaryota > Metazoa > Mollusca > Bivalvia > Mytilida > Mytilidae > Mytilus > Mytilus edulis. The sequence goes on from CM034352.1 coordinate 39,913,767, forward strand.
ACTTGTTTTTAAAGGCAGTGCTTTAAGGCCTGACTTTTAAGTCATGAGGTTCATCTTTTCATACGCAATCTTTGCAGGGGGTCTTTTGGCCAGAAATAGATCCGGAAATGTTGGAATTTCTCCTCTTCTTTTTATGGTATGATATGGTTTTTATTTCTTTCATTTACATTGGGGACTAAAGAAACGATCAGTGTGTTTTGTTTGTTTTATAGAACTTGTTATGAGTGTGTATTTTGCATTATAAGCAGTCAACCTGACTACAAACTATCATTATGTGTATTCCGTGCGGAAAGAGGTCGGGTCAATTTCGAGTGTTATCTGACATCTAAAGATTCTTTAATTAGTTCAGATGTTGATATAACAATGAAAAGTCGACTGAACATGATTAATATTGCATCTTCTATAATTCAAAGCGGAATTCGGTTTATGAACGAGAAACTGTAAAGCGTTTTCAATTTCGGTATTAGTTATGTATGTTGTCTACGTATTATCCTGGTTCCCGGTACTACGTTCCGGGTATTAGCTTTTTGTGTATGTGATGTGTAACATTACGATCGGGTACCAGCCAATCTACGTGTGTATGTGTACATGATTTCCCGCCAAAATGACCGTTTTACAGCTATGGAAAAAATAGTCCATAAACGTTCCGTATAATGATATGCAAATTCATAATTAATCGTAACTTTTTTTTATCTTTGTATAATAAATATAACAAAATGGATTCCACAAAATTGAAAATAGCATTATTTTACGAGGATTTCTCATATTTTTCTCACTTCCGGGCGCATAATACGTATGTTTTGAAGAAGCTCGAAGAATTTGACAAAGTGAATTGAGAAGGAAACGGATAGATATACGTCCTTGCTATCAGGTAAAACAATTTAAATGTACAGAACAAACACATTTACTTCACACAAATAGTACAGGCTTAAGCTTTTTATTGTCTTATACACGACTGTAGTCTAGTCGACGGCGGTGACCTACAAGGTACGGGTCATACTGGGTCAAGTCTAAATATGTAAACATATCCACGTGCTATTAGGTAGAAAGCATCGTAATGCAATATCTACAATTTTTCCTCCTTTATACATAGTTTAACCAGATATATTTCTCCTTTATAAATCGTTTAACCCGATATATTTCTCTCAAATACACTTAAACACGGGTTGTATGTACGTATCTTTTCTAGTGTTTTCTTGTCCTTATTAAAGTTCATTTGTTGATGTTTAAATATTTTTGAACGACTGAACACAGGAGTGAATGAATGCAACAATTATATATACTGAAGACTTGGGCTGTACAATGATAGTGTACGTATATCATACTGATAATTATTCTAGCAGTAATTATGTTAATTTAGGATGTAATGACAGGAATTCATGAGCTATGCCTCAGGCTTTCTGAAAAAAATATCAATGACAATGTAAACAGGAACAAAACATTGACACGAATGCTGCTCTCTTCTATGTTATAGTTATTTAGGTATGTGTGTTGCACAAGTTTCAAAAAAATTAAGTTATAAAACTTTTTTTCAGGGCACAAACCCACTTTAAAGAGACTTGTCTACTGCCATACCCATCCTAATTTCATGCACCATTTGCAAGCAAGAGACTGAATGGTTTGCAAAATTAAAAATCAGGACGGTGTCCAATTAAAACAAAAGAACTAAACTGGATGAATATTGTAGGAGAAATCTAGAGGAAAGTTTTGATTTGTGAAATTGGGTTTCCTGAAAAGTCATTCATCCTAGCCTGCAGAAAGGAACTATAACTGTCCACCACCAACTGACGAGCTAATGTTGAGCTTCACATATGGAATTACTCAAATACCATCAATGTCTGTGTTTTCAGCACAGATTTCACAAGTTATGACACAGCTGTGTTTTTTTATACCTGTTTATAGAGTTGTATACTAAATTTTTTTTTTTTTATCAATAAATATATATTGTGTCATTTAAGAACTTGTATTTTGCCAAAAGATGCATACTAGTGAATGAAAGTGGTGCAGTTCATTTTGCTTAGGTATATAGAATTGAATTACAATTGTTCATGTTATTGGAATGCTTATAAAAATAAGGAGATGTGGTACAATGTATATGATATTTAGTGAGTTAATCAAGCAAAAGTGAATAAGAAATTGGTATAAGCAGTTACAGGTACATGTACTACTGTACAATCTCAAACAATGAGAAAAACTCATACCGTAAAGAGAATTTCATATTTACAAGTAAGTTTTGTTTTTGCGTTGAATAATTTTCTTCTATTGTTTTAATTGCAAATATTGGAAGTGGTTAAAATGCTAATGAGACAGCTGTTATGGCCACAGAGCCTTAATTGAAAACTTCTTTTTCATTCATACCAGTAGATTTTGCCTGGAGTTAGAAACATATCTGCCAACTTTTCAAAATGCACATGGGGGTTTTACATGAAAGATGGTTCATATAGTCATACAAAACCTTCAAGGGGGCCTTCAAATGGAAGCAGGACAAGTCGCCCCACTGGCTAATCGCCCCACTTTTTAAAAAAACGCCACAAACTGAATTATCAAATCGCCCCACATGTGAAATTGGTTAAATCATGTTTAATATTACTCCTGCCAACTCGCCCTACTTATAAAAAAACGGTAATATTTAGATTAATAATATATATATAATTAAAAATAAAAACTCGCACCACTTTAATGAAAACTAATGTACACAGAATACAAACAAACTGAAAATTAATTTACTTACTATTATTGATATATACTGAAATTATAATTCTAAAAAAACCCTGATTGTTGAAGAATAACTAAGTTTTGAAGCTTAGTTATTTGCATAACAATTGAAAAGAAACCTGTTAAATGTATCATAATGCAATATACATGTATGGAATTGAACTTATATTCGATGGGATAACATCTTTTTCCATTAGTGTGGTGAGTTGGCATTACTAAATTCATCCTGGTTAATAATATATGTATCTAGATTTCACCAATTTCCATTAGGTGGGACCAGTTGGCAGGAGTAATATTAACGGGATTTAACACGGTTCACAAGTGGGGGCGATTTGGTAATCCAGGTTGGGGCAGTTTTTTTGTCGAGCCTGCAACTTTTGTCGCAGAAAGCTCGACAATGGGATAGTGATCCGGGGCGGCGGCGATGTTAGCTCAGTTCTTAAAAGCTTTATATTTTAGAAGGTGGGAGACCTGGATGCTTCATACTTTGTATATGGTTGCCTCATGTTACGAAGTTTCCGTCAGTCACATGTCCAATGTCCTTGACCTCATTTTCATGGTTCAGTGACTACTTGAAAAAAAAGTTAAAATTTTTGTAATGTTAAATTCTCTCTTATTATAAGTAATAGGATAACTATATTTGGTATGTGCGTACCTTGCAAGGTCCTCTTGCCCGTCAGACAGTTTTCACTTGACCTCCACCTCATTTCATGGATCAGCGAACAAGGTTAAGTTTTGGTGGTCAAGTCCATATCTGAGATACTATAAGCAATAGGTCTAGTAAATTCGGTGTATGGAAGCATTGTAAGGTGTACATGTCCAACCGGCAGGTGTCATCTGACCTTGACCTCATTTTCATGGTTTAGTGGTTATAGTTAAGTGTTGTGTTTTGGTCTATTTTTCTTAAACTATAAGCAATAAGTCAATTTTATTTGTTGTATGGAAGAATTGTTAGCTGTACATGCCTACCTGGCATGGTTTATCTGACCTTGACCTCATTTTCATGGTTCAATTGTCAATGTTTAGTTTTCTTGGTTTATGTTAAGATTATGTGACAGTTGTAATAAAGCTTTATTATTAGGATTACCAACATAATATCAATGATTAGTAAAGGAGGCGAGACATTTCAGTGTGTGCACTCTTGTTTTTAAAGTGGGGCGATTTGTCATGGATTCCCTTCAAATATATTCTAATGTGGTTTTTGGCTTCTTCGTGCATTAACAAGCTCATAGCCATTGTTGAATTAATTGTTTTCTTTAAAATAGTCGACAAAATTGCTCTTACAAAATTTCCATTTGGGAGCCTTGAGCTCGATGGGGGAAATACTCTGCAAATACTGACAGTTGCCAGGTATGGTCATCAAAAAAGTTGACATGTTACTATGTACATTTACCATTATGTTACTTGGTGTTCTTGCTATAAACACAGTACAGAGACTAGTCAATCTTTGTGAACTATTTTTTATGGGAGTCATAGAATATGCGTATACAATCAATAATTAAAAATAGTCTATTTATATTGAAAAGGAAAAGTTCTTATATGTCTAAAGAAGAGGGACGAAAGACACCAAAGGGACAGTCAAACTCATAAATTTAAAGCAAACTGACAAGGCCATGGCTAAAAATGCATTTCATGGGAGGCACAGAAAATATACTGTAAACATAGACTATAGATATAGGTGAACTAGGTACAAAAGAACTCTGAATCTTAAATTCTACAAACCACCTCTGTTCTATGGAAGATAATGGTATAACTGGACTAGAAATACACACAACCTGTAATTAACTGCCTTTACAGCGCTTTCGCGCTTTGATTGAATAAATGTGTTTAGTTCCAATGCAAAGACCCTATAAGTGAATCAATATTAACGCCAACATTAATATTTTTTGTTGTGTGAATAAGATGCAATTTAGAAAACCCTGCCACAATATGATATACACAGAACTTCACATATATAAAAATAACAAGATATGTTATAATTGCCACTGAGACGTTACTCTCAACAAGAGACCAAAGGATGTAAAGTTAGTTAGTTACTGTAGGACACTGTATTGACTTCAACATATGCACATTTGCTTATGTTTTACCATAAATGTTAGAGATAAGAAAGCAATCAAGCATAGCTTGATGTCAAAGTGGTCATGGGTTTTTAAATCCCTTGAATGTTTAGCTGGATTTATGGATTTTATTCTGTTGTTGATGTTTGTAGCTAAGTATAATTTTTTGTTTTTCAGACTTGGCATAGTGATAGGTGTATTTATTGTTATATGTATTTTGGTATTTGCAATATTGTACAAAAGATTTAGAGGTCAATTTGACGTGGTAACTAACAATTGTTTTACTAAACAATCTCAGAATGCAGAAGGTAAGTTTTTTTTGTGTGGATTTATGAAGCTCTGACGCATGGTATATTCTTATTTTATTCTCAATATTATAAAAAGTAAAATCACAAAAATACTGAACTTAATCAGATGGCAAAATCAAAAAACAAAACACATCAAAAACGAAAGGACAAGAACTGGATACTTTGTGCTCAAAATATTACCAATCATATTGCAACATTCTATTTTTTCTAAAAAAAAAATACAGATGTGAAGTAATCAAATCAAATGCAATCAAATCCCTATAAGGAGGGGGGTAGGACCTTTATTGGGACTCTGGGATCGGGTGTTTTCAAGCCCGGGATTTCGGAATTGACACTTTCGGGATACGTGAATTCTTGTTTTCGAATTTCAGGACGTTGGGATTTACTTTATTTAAATTCGAGACCTCGGGATTTCGTGTTTTTAAGCCCGGGATTTCGGGATCAGGACCCCTCCTATCCCCCTCGATAAGGCCTTGATATGAAAATATATGAAATGATTCAATTGAGAAAACTAATTATAATGGCCTAATTTTTTACAAAACAATTTATGAAAAACATTTTATGGCATTTAAATAAAATCAAATGCAACTACAACCCGAAGGTACTGACGTGATTTAGAAATCTACCAAGGTATATCACTATACTTCTGAAATACACAAAATATAATACATTGATCAGAACATTATCCTATACAAACAAACAAACAAACAAACAAATAATTTATTAGAGTCTCACCTCTTTAAAACATTTGATATTCAACACAATATCAATGAAATATTATATATGCAAGAAATTATCAAACATGTGATCACATGTGGATTTCAATTTTTTTACACCACTGGGTCGATACCTCTGCTGGTGGACTATCAGTCCCCGAGGTATCATCAGCTCAGTAGTCAGTACTTTGATACTGACAAAATTAAACAAACTTTACTAAAATTGTCTGTTTATAAATTTTGAAACTATTAAGAAACTAAGGTTTGAACTCTCTCAAGCAAGGTTGGCTTTAGATAGATTTGGCTATTATTTTAGATATTTTTTAAAATATAGCTCTTCATCAGTTTTGGTATTTATACGACTTCTGATGTCAAATGTTTGGCTTTGAGCGTTCCTGATGAAGGTAATTCCAGAAAAGCGCTTGGACACAAGAAATTAAATGTGTTGTTTTCAATCTTTTATAGGCCTGAATATTCAAGTTATGATTTTTATATTATACTTGTGAAGAGAATTACATAACTTGTGCAACAGTAAAGTTATATCTGTTCTCAAAATATCAATGCTGTCATTGTCAAAGTAATATGTGAAATTTGAGTTATCTTCCACTGTTCATATATAATTGTAGTTGAATCAGTTGTTTAGGTCCAAACACCTTTTATGTATTTGGTTTCCCATACTTTGGTCTTGAACATGTTGATTATGGCCCTTGTACTGACATGTACACTATATATTAAACCTCCACTTTAGAAGAGGGACTATGTTGCTTTCACATTGTAGTATGCATGTCCTTCCATCTTTTCTTTGGTTGATCTGATCAATGATGTAATAAATTTAGTTTTCTGATACATGCAGTAGACTCTGGCAAATTGGATCCCCGAAATGTCAGCAAAAAATATCCAAATACCCTTTATATTCAATTAGACAATAGATGTATAGTTATTGAATATTCTGCAATAATGATATCTAAATACAAAATATAAGTGTGTGGTATTTCAGATCCATATGGTGAGGTACAATATAATGCTGTACCACCTAATGAGACAAATGGTAATAACAATCAACCAATAAATACAGGTAAGTTTCCCTGTTAAAAGTATCATTATTCTTAATTCCTCAAATCTAAGAAACTGTTCAGGTTAAGATCAAATATGCAGGACTTTTTGTTAACAAAATAGACAAGAAAAACAGAGGATATATATCAATGACGTCAAAACAGTACATGCACAGTAAATTAAAGAAAAAACAAACAGTTAGTCTTTCAACTAGGAACAAAAAAACTTATCTCACTGTAAGTTTAAGCTGTAAATATATCAAACTAAGTAGAATATGTTTTTGTAATTAAAATCTGCATAATTATATAGATCTTGTATCATAAGGGCCCAGTTTTAAACTTTTCTGTTTATATACCCCACCTATATTATGTATCTTGTTCTGTGCATTAAATCATCTTCAACCTTAGTACACATATTCATTATTATTAGTTTGAAATATATATGATAAATTAATATTTTAACTTAAATTTCACATAAGGTTTTGTATGAAGAATTGTGTGTCATATCAACTTGAACAAAAAGTAAAGGCAGATTAAATTAGATTGCAAATAACACTATACACCATAGTCAAATGGATGTGAAATAAATAGCATACAGCCTTCATAAACTAATATTGTAAAGTTATCTATAAAAGGTACATGTATTGTAAAAGTTTGTGGTATTTCAGATCAATATGATGAGGTAAGAAATCATCCTGCACAACCTAACGAGTCAAATGGTATTAACTATCAGGAGACAAATATAGCTAATAGATTTGGTCATCATCCATCAAGTGAAAGTAAGTGGTCAAGTTAATGTAAAATGATATTAAGGATGTATTCTTTTGACTTTTCAGTCTTGTTGTAATCTCGTTCTTAAATTATTTCCAAAACATGTGATGCAAGTGGCATCATACGGGCTCAGTTTTAAACTTTTCTGTTTTTATACTCCACCTATATTATGTATCTTGTTCTTTGCATCACATCAGCTTCAAACTTAGTACACTTATTCATTATTATTAGTTTGAAATATATATGATAAATTAATATTTTAACCTAAATTTCACATAAGGTTTTGTTTGAAAAATTGTGTGTCATATCAACTTGAACAAAAAGTAAAGGCAGATTAAATTAGATTGCAAATAACACTATACACCATAGTCAAATGGATGTGACATAAATAGCATACAGCCTTCATAAACTAATACTGTAAAGTTATCTATAAAAGGTACATGTATTGTAATAGTTTGTGGTATTTCAGATCAATATGATGAGGTAAGAAATCATCCTGCACAATCTAACGAGTCAATTGGTATTAACTATCAGGGGACAAATATAGCTAATAGATTTGGTCATCATCCATCAAATGAAAGTAAGTGGTCAAGTTAATGTAAAATGATATTAAGGATGTATTCTTTTGACTTTTCAGTCTTGTTGAAATCTTAAGCTTGTTCTTGAATTATTTCCAAAACATGTGATACAAGTGGAAAATATTGATGAATTTTAAAAATATTATAATCAAACATAACTCTGTGAAAAAATTGTGTATTTACAATGAATGGTTTTTGAGTAATCTAGTTTTCAAATTTTACGACCAATCAAGTCAGTATTTTTAGCCAAAATTTTTAGAAAATGGGTCAGGGTTACAATAAATGATTTAACAGGAATCATGTACATCCCATATCATTTTGGTCTTTTCAAATTTCTTAGATATGTATCTTTTCAAACATCTATAACAAAAAAGTTCAAATAATATGCATTTTGTTCTTGAAACTGCGAAAAATCACAAAAATACAAAATTGACAGCATGGTAAATTTTATACCAAAAAGCGTCAAAATATGATAAAACTTTCTTATATCAACACCTACCTATAGTTTTTATAAGTACATTTATTCAGATTGGTTCACTCCATCCTTATAGAAAGTTTGAAAAAAAGTTTAATTGTGGATCTGTGATTTTTTCACGATAATAGCCCATAAATAGCTATATAGGTAAAAATCGATGAAAAATGTGAAAATCATCAAAATTGGGCATTTTCAAAGGGTCATATCAAAAAAAGAAGTGCACCACCATATGATTTTTTCTTCACCAATTATTTTGTTACAGTCTTTGATAAACCCAAACATCAGGTTAAAAAAAAGTTTAATTCTAGAAATTTTTGGCTCCTCAGAGATGTTCACCCTTAAAAGAGGGACAAAAGATACCAAAGGGACAGTCAAACTCATATTTCTGACAAACTGACAACGCCAAGGCTAAAAATGAAAAAGACGAACAGAAAAACAATAATACACACTACACAACATAGAAAACTAAAGAATAAACAACATGAACCCCACCAAAAACTAGGGGTGATCTCAGGTGCTCTGGAAGGGTAAGCAGATCCTGCTCCACATGTGGCACCCGTCGTGTTGTTTATGTGATTACAAAGCCGGTAAATAGTCTAATTCGGTAGGTCACAATCATGAAAGGGAAGGGGATTGTAGTTACGACGTAAGGAACATATCCGATATCATTTGTGAAACAGTTATTCCATAACGGTCAACCAACTTGTGATGGCGTCCGTAAAATTTACAAAGGGATGATTTCAACTTCACCATTTGGAACTCTTGGTTTAATAGCTTCCTTGTGAGCAGTAACCCTCTATCAAGAAAATCATGATAGGAAATGCAAGCACGGGAATATCGTATCAATTGGGAGATATATACTCCGTATGCAGGTGCTGCTGGAATGTTGCTACTTAGAAATGGATTAAGTTGAGGGTGTTCACTTCCAATTGTCAATGTCTTTGTGAATAATTATAAACTCCTGTTAAATAATTTAATACTTATTTGATAATATGATGAATGAAATCCCACCATAGGCATAGTGTTTCAAATTCTTAATTCTTATTGATAAAAATTGTTTTCAGTAAAACCACAATGCCAACTGTGTTAACGTAATGATAAAAACACTAACTGAAAAATGAAGAATTTTTCCAACTTGGCACAGACAAATGATTCCATGTACATTTAAATATCAAAAGTAACAGGGAATTAATAAATTTTCAAATTACAAAAAAAATTGATAATACAATCACTTCTTTAGCTATAGTTCTTATATGATTTGCATATTAGAGAGTATGTTTATATGATTTGCATATTGGAGAGTATGTTTATATGATTTGAATATTAGAAAGTATGTTTACATAATCGGTCAAGAAAACTTCTTGTAGCGGCTCTTGACCTTATTTATTTTTCAATACATGATGTTGACTGGACTACCTTTTTCAAACCAATATAAACAAAATGGTGATGTGATAATACTATGAACACAATTTGTGGCTCAAACTTTAAAAGAGTTATTTATCACTTCATATTTATTGTTTAAATATTAATATAACACACAAAACATTCATTTGAATGATAATATGATATTTTTGTAGCTTTTACTTTTTTATCAAATAGCTGAATAAATGCAGAACATTTTTTTTTACAAGGAAACATATTCATGTGCCAGGCCAATTCAATGACACAGTTATACAATTCACATTTAATGGGAATTAAATTCCTAATCTTCATTTTTTTTTTAAATCATAAGGATAAAACACCTTTTTAAAGGAATTTATTGGTGTTTAAACTGGACCAAGGCACTCTCATGTTTGTAAGTGAATTAGTCGAGTTAAAACATAAATAAAATTCTTTATAAAGACTATTATTTCTGTTAAAAAAAAGAGAGACACATTAAATTTCTTTTAAATGCACTTGATTTCATGTCTAATTCTTCTGAATTTTTGCTCAGTTGTTTTATTTAATAATATTACAGTACCATTTGTAGATATAGAAACATCTGCTACACCACAAACATCTTTTCAGCCAGAAATTGCGACAAGCTTTTCAAGGATTGGTGCTTGTAAAACACCACAACCACAACAATTGGATGATGAGTATAATGAAACACACCATGTAGCTGATACAGATAGATCTATTGTGTCTTCCCAACAGGAGGCAGTTGTTATTTCAAATAATGACTCTCAAATTTCAAATAATGACTCTCATATTTCAAATCCAACATTTCCAAATCAGGAGGAAGAAATTATTATCAGTTCAGCAAAATTCCCAGCATATTCTAAGAAAAGAGTTAGAGAACAAAGTTTTACTGAATGGTCTCTAAGTGAACCATCCAAACAAAAGATGGCCAGTGCTGGATTCTTTTATAAAGGTATAGCTATGATGATGCTTTGCTCATTTAAATCTTTTGAATAATTTAATGTTTAAGTTTATCTTGTGGATAGTTGTCTAATTTGCAAATATATCACATTTATTTTTATATTTTTATACCCCCGCTCAAAAAAAGGGGGGGTATACTGTTTTACCTCTGTCTGTCCGTCAGTCCATCAGTCAAGTCCGTCCCATAAAACTTTCTTTTCAGGAACTACACATCCACCCTTTCTGTAATTTGGTATCAACATTTATATATGTTAGCCATACTGTGTGATGTGTTTTCAGATTCATCACTTGGCAATTTCCTGTTTACCGAACACTTGTATGATTTTACACATGATAGCCAAGTTGAAAATTTTCGTCACATTTTTCTCAGGAACTATAATACAAGGATTTCTGAAATTTGGTTTCAGGATTTATATAAGTCAGCTATATTGTGTGATGCGTTTTCAGATTCATCACTCGACAACTTCCTGTTTACGAACACTTGCATATTTTTACACTATTAATATTATCCACTTGCGGCGGGGGTATCATCAGTGAGCAGTAGCTCGCAGTTTCACTTGTTGACTCTCTTATGTTTATATAACCATCAAGAACCTCATACTTTTTAGATTTATATTTGATGACTTGTTGATTAACATTGTTTCATTCTGCTGGAATTATACTGTCATATATCTGTTCATTGAATTTTAGTGTTTTTTCAATTTTTGTTATCTTCTGCGGCATGCCATTGTTATGGTTGATTTTTTTGGTCATAAAACATAACAAAAATCTTTTTTGAAACACACACTTATTGAATAATACATAGGGTATGTTGTATAATTTTGGTTTTGTTTACATATTGTACTGTTACACCACCTTATCAACAGAGGGGGAGGGTTTTGATCTAACTAACATGTTTAACCACATCACATTCTATATATATGTGTCTTTCATAAGTCAGGAGCTTGTTATTTAGCTGTTGTTATTGCTCTGTAATTTATTTGTATTATGTTCAATGTTTTTTAATTAACATACATCAGGCCATTGGTTTCCAAGTTTGAATGGATTTACATTAAGTTTTGTCATTTTGGACCCTTTTATATATGGTAAGGGTTTTGTGCAATGTTGAAGGCTGTATGGTGACCTCTAGTTGTTAATTTCTATGTCATTTATCTCTGATGGAGAGTTGTCTCAAAATCAATTATACAACATCTACTTACTGTAAACCAACTTATTTTTCGCGAGCAATTTCTTCGCGAGTAGAAAAATAACGCGAATATAAATCGTTGCGAATATGTCAATCTTTGATCTTTTCTTAATAAACTTCATCAAGTAAATCAGATAATCACAAAATTAAATTACAGCGAAGTGGTCATGAAAAGGTAAAATGTGAAATAAAGTATCCATGAAAATAAGTTGGTTTAAAGTATTTTCATGTACATTTGTATCTTTCAGTTTTTGTTCTAATATTTTGATATTTGATAGCCTAACTTAATGATTTTCAGGATGCAATACATATGCACAATGCTTTTGTTGTGGATTCAATCAGAAGTGGACAGAAAACGATGATCCTTTAAGTAGCAGCTTGCATTATGATACTTGTTTGTATTCTCTAAAAGTAAATGACAGCTCTGCCCAGGTATGTACATTCATTTTAAAATGTTGAAAAAAGTATTATAATGATAATTTTGCTTTTTGAGGTCATTGATTTTAGTTGTAATAGTTCAAGATTTGCAAACGGCTTAAAACTCTGTTAACCTGATTTTATATGTATTGATATGGGTTCAAAGATTTTCTAGTAAGCAGATGATAGAAACGGAAATTCCAACTTAAAGTAATAGAAAATAATTTAGACAAGTTTCAATTGTTGAATATCAAAATGTTGCTTGACAAATGAAATGAATAAGCTGAGTATACATATGTATAATAATTAGATAATATATAAGATTAGAAAACAAGCATGTCGTCTGTCCTTTCTAAAGAAGCCCTAGTCGGTTAAAAGTAATGTTTTAAAAAAATATATCTGTTGTCTGTTGATTTAAAAAAGAAAGCATGCTTTTACTGAAATAATGTAAAATATAACCAAGAAATATGGAGTAAATGTTGACAAATAAAATAAAAAATAAATAAAATCATATTTTCAGGATAGTAACTCAAGAAGTCCTGCTAATGAAGAAACAAATCCCAAGTCAATGGAATAACCTTTAAAGTTTTTTAGATGAGTTCTGAGAGATAATTGTTATGGCTACATGAAACCCTATTGACTACATCCTTATATCTTATTACTGTGGATTCATCATTATTCATTGGATACCAATTTCGTGGACATGTTGTGTACAGGTGAAAGTTAAATGTTCAACGAAGAATGAATTTTTCTACAGACTTGTTTGCCAACTTTGGCAAAACCATGGAAATCAAATATTCATTCAGAAAAAAAATGAAAAATTAAAGCCTTTAGAAACAAAGGTTAACAATAGTCTGGATTGAGGAAATTGTAAAGTAAACATTGACTTGTGTAAATCGTAGTGATACCACTAATTACTTATTAACCCATGATAAAGTGATCAAAAAGACCATCAAAGGTGTTAGTTAGGCCATACACATGTCACATAAATAAAACAGTAACACACACAAATGATGATAAACGTATCTTGAATTGTCAAATAATTCTTATCAAAATCAAGCTCAGCATGAAATCATAATTTCCCATATGTACGAGAACTATGAGGATATAAAATGAACACTTTATCATATGAGCATATCAATACCGGAAATCTGACTTTCATTGATAAAAATAAAGTTTTTTTAAGAGAATAAAAAGATCAAAAGTTGTACAGTTTAGGTTATTAAAGATTAAATGGGTATACTCCTGCATTTGGTTGTATTTCAGTGACTGCTATTAAAGTATTCTCAGATTTAGCATTATTCAATGTATTCTCTAGATCATATCAATAGTAAAACCTACAGATGGGGATCTTTCCATGTCATGACGTCTTCATTTGGACAATGTTTTTTATTTCATTGGACACTTATATTCGTGGATAAAGTCATCCATGAAAACCACTTAAATTGGTACCCCACAAATAAAAGTACTTTCACAGTACCTGATTATATAAGATTTTACTGTTGACAGGATACCAGAATTTGAAATGAGATAACGTCACTTTTACCTCAGTTGGATTCCTATTGTTATATTTAAGATGTTATGATATTAATGACATATTTAAAAAAGACAATGTTTATCAATTATGAGTACAGTTGTAAATAATCATAATACAATTAATTACAAGAAATGCTTGCCAGGGCTTCCATGTTATTTTAATTAAGTACTATATATACCATGGTTTTTACGAGTTAACATATTTAAACAAACGAATCCGAAGGATGAGTTTGTTTAAATATGTTAATGAGTAAGACACATGGTATATAAAATTTGTAATATAAATAAAATGATTGACAGCTTCAAGACCTTGAATTAATATTGGAAATTGATTATGTTACAGTTTCATCCAATGAAATAGAAGCTCGCGCAAGTCACTTTTGCGCCCCGTGTTTGATCTTCTGTGTATTCCATGTAATAGAACTCCTGAATTTGCAGAAAGGAAAGAAAATTTCGAATTTCCTGATTTTTTTTAGTTTTGCGCCCCGTGTATGATTGTATGCGCAGGTAATTTCATAATGTCATCAGACTGAGGTAAACAAAAAAGTCGGATTCCAGCGACAAGGATTAAATAATTATTCTAATGACGGTAAGAATTGTTTTTGTTTGTTTTCAAGGTATCATACAAATTAATCATATTTTTCGAAATTTTCATCTCATTGAAAATACATATTTATAGTTTTCGTACAAACTGCTTTTCTTCCGTTATTTTATTAGTTCGATTATTAGGTTATTTATTAGAACACAATTTAAATTAGTAAAACACTGTATTTAAACAGTAGCGGATCCAGGAACGTAGAAAGTGTACGCCCCCCTAATGATCGCTATCTATTCCTTTGTCTATAGGTACCCCCTTTTCAAATCGAAATTGAATTGAATTTTCGTAAGGGAAATGATAGTAAGATGAATCATTTAGTAATTGTTTCCAAAATTAAGGGAATTCGTAACAATCCTATATATATATATATAGTTTGAAATAGGTTTCTTCAGATTTGGAACACATAATTTATTGCTTTTTGTTATAAAACGAAAACAAAAAGAAGATCTTGACCTTTTAGGATGTTTTACAGTTTTCTAAATATTTAAGAGGCGGACACCTTTCAAAAAGAAGGTGGAGCTTCAGCCATGGAATAACATAAACATGAATATATGTTTTACCATGGCTGAAGCTCCGCCTTTTTTCCTTTAGATTCTAGTTGAGTTGAATATTTAATTAGCTAAGTATGGTACAACATAAATTTGCATATAATATACCATGGTTTCCCCTCACCACACTTTTTAAGCAAATTGTTTCATAAAAACATCAAAGGAAAAAATCCAATTTATGTTACAAGATTATAATTATATGTTATGCAATTAATTTGTAACTGGGTAAAAGTTGTACACAGTCAAATATTTTGCATGAAAGGGTTATATGATTTGATATGAAATTTACAAGTTATTTGGGTCAATTTCTGCAATAAGTCCAAATCTGCATAAGCATTTACAAGCATAATATTAAAAAAAAGCTATTTAAGATTAGCAAACCACTAATCTTATGTTGTATACATATGCATTTAAGTTAAAAGTTTAACCAATAGTTGTTATATCCAATGCTTGTCAAAACTTTATTTGTTAAAATTCTTTTGAGCTATTATCATGATAAAATGTACATGATGTATGGCATTACAAAATGATTAACATTGAAAAACGGCTAATCAATCGAAACATAGTTTTAAAATATGTAAAAGATGTTTTAAAAATTGTAATTATAAGCTAAATTATTGAGTTTTTTTTATGCCTTACTTAGGGGTATTGGTCTGTGCACCCATTTTGTTCTTTTGTCCCAATTAAGGTTAAAGTCTTTGGTTAAGAATTTTTTTTAAGAAGTTGAAGTCCAATCAACTTGAAACCTAGTACACATAATCCTTTTGATATGATCTTTTTAATTACTATGCCAAATTAGAGTCCACTGTACTCTGAAAATAAAAGTGTGAGTGGGGCATTCATGTACTATGGACACATTCTAGTTTTCTTGATATTTTTAAGTCCTAACAGTCACTATGAATGCAGTGAGACTAACCAAAGTCTTTCAAGGAACTATACATGCAGTGAAAGTAAACAAGGTCTTTCAAAGGACTTTAAACTTAAGTTTTATAAAATCCTTTTGTTTGTATTTTCTGTAGTAAGGACATTGAAAATTGATATGGCCTGTGACTTTCAAAACATTAGAACAACTTTGGTGGGCTAGTAAACCTTTTCTGTTACTCTATACTTCTAATCGATAGAGCATATACAGCATGTGATTTGCAACTGTTTAAGTTGTAATAAAGCTTTATACTTAGGACTATAACTATAATATCAATGATTAGTAAAGAAGTCGAGACATTTCAGCGTGTGCACTCTTGTTAAAATATAGTAATAGTAATACAACACAAACAAAAGACCAAAAAAAATGAAAAAGTATAGTTAAACAAAACGCATTTGACTAACAGGTCGTACAACTGATGTTCTTTAACCCTGCTGACTGCCATTAGGGATTGCAAAATAAAATTGATCACAAGATGTTACAAAGTGGATCTTAATTTAAATTTAACTAGAACACACCCGCGAACTCGCGGGCATACAGAGCTTGGTTGAAAGTGTGTAAACTTTTGTACTGAGAATTTTTGTAAAAAAATTTGATGTCTGGAGAATTTTGGTAAAAGACTTCATGTCTGGAGAATTTCATTAAAGGTATCAAAATGCATAGGTACTTGGAAACAGTTAAAGCCCTTTCCCTTGCTTACCAAAGTCCGTTATTAACCTCCCCCCAACCCCCACCCCGTTAAATTCCATTATTTTCGCGTTAGCGTCTTCTCCTATGGTCTCGCTGCTTTATTATACAGAGATCTTCTATCACGCAATAATTATAGTCCTGTCCCCGAGTACTCTTATGAAATTCTCGAGCAAATTCAAAACTGGAAGTCCTGCGAAATCGCGGGGATTTAAAGCTTGGTTGAAAGTATTTTAGGATGAACTTTTGTAAAAAAAAATATGTCTTGGGAATTTAAGAAATGAGATCAAAAGTCATATAGGTACATGGAGATAGGACACTATTTTTAAGCCCTCTCTCGTTTTTTAGCTCACCTGACCTGAAAGGTCAAGTGAGCTTTTCTCATCACTTGGCGTCCGTCGTCCGTCGTCCGTAAACTTTTACAAAAATCTTCTCCTCTGAAACTACAGGGCCAAATTTTACCAAACTTGGCCACAATCATCCTTGGGGTATCTAGTTTGAAAAATGTGTCCGGTGACCTGGCCATCCAACCAAGATGGCCGCCATGGTTAAAATAGAACACAGGGGTAAAATGTATATTTTGGCTTATATCTTTGAAACCAAAACATTTAGAGCAAATCTGACATGGGGTAAAATTGTTAATCAGGTCAAGATCTATCTGCCCTAGAATTTTCAGATGAATCGGACAACCCGTTGTTAGGTTGCTGCCCCTGAATTGGTTATTTTAAGGAAATTTTACAGTTTTTTGTTATTATCTTGAATACTATTATAGATAGAGATAAACTGTAAACAGCCATTATGTTCAGCAAAGTAACACCTACAAATAAGTCAACATGACCAAAATTGTCAGTCAACCCCTTAAGGAGTTATTGCTCTTTATAGTCAATTTTTAACAAATTTTTGTCAGTTTTTGTAACTTGTACAAAAATCTTCTTCTCTGAAACTACATGGCCAAATTAAACCAAACTTGGCGATAATTATCATTGTGGTATATAGTTTGAAAAATGTGCCTACCAAACAAAATGGCCGACATGGCTAAAATTAGAACTTAGTGGTAAAATGCAAATTTGATTTATAATTTTAAAACTAAGACATTTAGGGCAAATCTTTCAAGATTTAAATGTCTAATTTATATTTCATTTTGTAATCTCACACGATTGGTTCTCAATGTAAAACCGGAAATCCTGTCCGACTTAAAAGTCGATTTGATGGCGGAAACAATATCCGGATGCCTTTTTTTTTAGCTCACCTGGCCCAAAGGGCCAAGTGAGCTTTTCTCATCACTTGGCGTCCGGCGTCCGTCGTCGTCGTCGTCGTTAACTTTTAAAAAATCTTCTCCTCTTAAACTACGGAGCCAAATTAAACTAAACTTGGCCACAATCATCATTAGGGTATCTAGTTTGAAAAATGTGTGGCGTGACCCGCCAAACCAACCAAGATGGCCGCCATGGCTAATAGAACATAGGGGTAAAATGCAGTTTTTGGCTTATAACTCAAAAACCAAAGCATTTAGAGCAAATTTGATAAGGGGTAAAATTGATCATCAGGTCAAGATCTATCTGCCCTGAAATTTTCAGACGAATTAGACAACCTCTTCTTTGGTTACTGCCCCTGAATTGGTACTTTTATGGAAATTTTGCTGTTTTTGGTTATTATCTTGAATAGTATTATAGATAGAGATAAACTGTAAACAGCAATAATGTTCAGCAAAGTAAAATTTACAAATAAGTCAACATGACCAAAATGGTCATTTGACCCCTTTAGGAGTTATTGCCCTTTTAAGTCAATTTTTAACCATTTTTCCTAAATTTTATATATCTTTTACAAAAAAATTCTCCTCTGAAACTGCTGGGCCAAATTAATCCAAACTTGGCCTAAGTCATCTTTGGGGTATTTAGTTTCAAAAATGTGTAGCGTGACCCGCCAAACCAACCAAGATAGCTGCCATGGCGAAAAATAGAACATAGGGATAAAACACAGTTTTTGGCTTATAACTCAAAAACCAAAGCATTTAGAGCAAATCTGACATGGGGGTAAAATTGTTTGTCAGGTCAATATATATGTGCCCTGAAATTTTCAGATGAATCAGAGAACCGATTGTTGGGTTGCTGCCCCTGAATTGGTAATTTTAAGGAAATTTTGCTGTTTATGGTTATTATCTTGAATATTATTATAGATAGAGATAAACTGTAAACAGCAATAATGTTCAGCAAAGTAAGATTTACAAATAAGTTAACATGACCAAAATTGTCAGTTGACTCCTTTAGGAGTTATTGCCCTTTAAAGTCAATTTTTAACCATTTTTCCTAAATTTTATATATCTTTTACAAAAATCTTCTCCTCTGAAACTGCTGGGCCAAATTAATCCAAACTTGGCCACAATCATCTCTTGGGTATCTAGTTATAAAAATGTGTGGCGTGACCCGCCAAACCAACCAAGATGGCCGCCATGGAAAAAAATAGAACACAGGGGTGAAATGCAGCTTTTGGCTTATAACTCAAAAACAAAAGCATTTAGAGCAAATCTGACATGTGGGTAAAATGTCAATCATGTCAAGATCTATCTGCCCTGAAATTTTCAGATGAATCAGAGAACCCGTTGTTGGGTTGCTGCCCCTGAATTGGTAATTTTAAGGAAATTTTCTGTTTTTGGGATACGATTGCTGTCAAGCAATCTGTAGACTTTTACCATTGACCCTATGACACACTCCCTCACGTCATTCGTTTTATTCTAAACATTCGGCAACATCTCAGATTCTTATGATTGTCTTGCTTTAAAAGGTAAAAACAAGCAAAACAATTGAACATAAACAACTTTCCTGTAATGTTTTACTCATAATCTTCATGTGCGATATTTTCCTTGACTTATATGCGTGTTTTTAACAATACGGAAAATCAGAATTAAACAGTATTTATATTTAGTGTTTTTATAAATTTAGAAACACGTCAGAGGGAATTCCCAAATTTTGATAACTTGCGAGAGTTCTCTGAAAGCCGATCGATAATTCTATTTCTGTCACAAGAACTGAAGTGGAGTATTTCTATATTTTACCGTTATGAAACTGATATTTGATACTGTACTCTCATAAAGAAATGGAGAACCATTCATCATATCATTTAATAAACGTTCTTGTTCCAAATCGCAAGTCGCGGTTTGTTTATGTATTAATGTCCATGCGTGGTCTCACTAATTAGAGACAAAAAGAATTGTAGAGACAAAAAGCGTCAAGAAGCGACAAGAAGAATAATATTAGCAACAAGAAACTATTTAGCGACAAGAAAACATTTTGTTTTATTTATATTACTTATTCGAAATAAATTTTTTTAAAATATGCAAAAGAAAACAATTTCAACGACAGGAAAGTTAATTTTGAAAGGGGGAAAATGAAACTTGTAAATCTAATTCAATTGCTACATTTATTTACATGATATTTTATAAGGTATCACAGGAAGTATATTTTGTCTTTTTATTTGTTTTTAAAACCATTTTTGTACAATATATAATTAACTTGCAAAATGCATTATTTGTGCATAATTGTCCAGAAAATACATACACAAATTGTGAAATACAAATTAAGAACTGAAATCAAACAAGAGGAAAACATAATTAAAATGTGAATATTTTTCATCATTTTATTTAGTGTATTGTCTCATTTAACGATATTTATCATGTTTATGCATATAGATTGAAGATTAAAGGAAACTGATGACACTCTTGAGTTTTCAACAGGTTTTCACTATTCGGTACAATAATTTTATATTCTGGTGCGTGTAATTGATGAAGGTGTTAATGGATGTTATTGTTGCAATAAAACAAAGGACACGCACCTAGTTAATCTCATGTGTTGCTCTTAATTGTGTATTACCTTAGAGTGAAGCCACAGCTAATGTTGGTCCTATCAGGAAAAATTAATTGTACAGTTAGGAAGGAAATAATATTTCATGTTTTTGTTTTATTAAATCCTTCAAAAGGAAGGTGACAAATCTTTGTTTTTATTTTCATTTTATAGCGTTTACATTTCCTTTGCTCTTACACATGTTTAATTTCTACATCTATCAATATGATAATAAAAAGTACACAATCTCTTCATCGATTTTTTTTTTTATTTCTTCATCTTTCAATATAATCCTAAAAAATATTTTAATGTATGTGATAACAAAATGTATTGTCGCTTCTTGACGCTTTTTGTCGCTAATTAGTGAGACCCCACCTGCGTGTAGTTTTCCTGATTTCAAGGGGTATCAGATTGAGTGATTCCCCGCTTCATTGATTAATTTGAAACTCATGGGATTCTTTCTATGTCTGTCTGCATATGGAGGGCTATTTTTGTTGCATAATTTTAAATCACAAGCGTAATTTAAATTAAAATAAATGTTTCATCGTAAAAACTACCTATAACACCCCTTCAGCAGAAATGGAATCTTCCATGTTATCGTTTCGAGTTGTCTCCCTTTTCGAAGTATTCGTCAAGAAGAATTAACTCGTTAACGCCGGTAAACGTCGTATTATATTAAGAACGATCTCAATGTAAACAGAGGAGTGTGTACGGAAAGGAGTCATGCCCTCTGACCCAAAGGAACTTCAATAATTAAAGAGTAAGAAATGTGGTTCCTCCTAAACTGGTCCGCCGTTCTATCTATAGCTTTGCACCGAAGGTCAGTGTAGCGATAAGTGAACACAATAGGGGTCCAGTTTAGGGTTCCTCCTAGAATTACGGTGATAAGATACGGAAGCAAGGTAACTCGTACCACGGCATTTGGAACCAAAAAAGTTAACTTGTACTACTGGGAAGTCGTAACATTCAGAAAAATATATAAAAATATGATGTTTTATGGGTTTCTGTTTGTAAACTTAATAGAAATAAAGTTGAATTACTTGAATTTTACACAGGAGTTAAATGAAAACTTAGACAAAAATAAAGTATGTTTTAAAGCATTAATGTTTTAACTGATCTTTCAAACTAGAACATAGGCGGATCCAGCCCCCCTTTTTTTGTGGAAAAAATTTGGTTGATAATAAAGGGAATCATTGAAGCATGACTGGAGTGGGCCCCCTCTTAGGTCAGTCAGCGGGCTCCCCCTTAGGAAAAGTTCTGGATCCGCCACTGTAGAACATAATCCAGAGGAAAGTTAAAACATTGCTTTAACTGTACCTTATTAAAATTGAACATGTTGAATATGTATATATCCAATTTAAGTTAATTAAAGCTGTAATCCATGATCACAAATTGAATGCTATGTTTACAATTGTTGAAAGCCATGTGCTTTTTTTGCGGGGAAAATGCGGACCCCCTTAACAGGAATCAGTTAAATTTCATTGTTACATTTATTTATAGACAGTAAAAATAATTTTGGCAATCATTTTGACTAACTGCTAAGATTTAATTATTCATGAAAAATTTTCTTCGAGTGAAACTGTATATACCTTAATTATCTACATCTGCCACAGTATTTTCTATCCAATATACAAGGAACATAAGCTACAAATTGGTCATTGTACTTTCAAATTATATACATTTTACAGACTTAAGAGGTATTGGGTGAAAGTAACGTATATCATGTATATTCATCATTTAACACCATTTGAATGCATTTAAATAAGTTGGTACGAGTTAGCAATGGTACGAGTTTGCATTGGTACAATTTTTTTTTTAATGGTACGAGTTAACAATGGTACAGGATAACTATAATTCGATAAAACACAATAAGTACATGGCTCATACACTTGTAACGGGGATTGGCTATTCTTTAAGTTGAGTGACTATTCAGATTGTTACATTTTGCATGTGCAGTTGAATTAGTTTAGAGAATAATACTATCCAGCTGTACCAGGGTTACCGGCCAAAAATGCTTGAGACTCGCGCATGTTCATGCTTTTTTTGCAACAGTATTCTTGGATCTATTTCTTTCCTCTTTGATCTTTTGAATTTTGGCCAAATCTCATGCATTTGTTTAATGAAAATTTGACAGAACTGCTATACATGTGTCAATGAAAACTATGGCAATCGTATCCCTCAGAGCATTCTGCTCTTTGATTTTGTTATTATCTTGAATATTATTATAGATAGATATAAACTGTAAACAGCAATAATGTTCAGCAAAGTAAGATTTACAAATAAGTCAACATGGCTAAAATGGTCAATTGACCCCCTAAGGAGTTATTGTCCTTTATAGTAAATTTTAGACAATTTTCATAAAATTTGTAAATGTTTACTACTTGTAACATTTTCCACAGAAACTACTGGGCCAAGTTCATTATAGATAGTGATAATTGTAAGCAGCAAGTATGTTCAGTAAAGTAAGATGTACAAACACATCACTATCACCAAAACACAATTTTGTCATGAATCCATCTGCTTCCTTTGTTTAACATTCACATAGACCAAGGTGAGCGACACAGGCTCTTTAGAGCCTCTAGTTTTGTTTTTCTCCCAAAATAACCCAAACTGAATAGTCATAAGAATGGATGACAAATGCGACTATGCACGAACATAGAGGCTTGGTGATTTATTAATTGTGGGAGGAAGAGAAGCGACACCCAAAATGAGGTCTTCTCGTTTAAAAGTATAGATACTTAACAGAAAAATATAAACTTGTGGCCAAGATATATATCTTTTATAATATTTATAATAGTCATTTTGATTTTTGTGAAATTTTACATTTTCTCTTCAATGTGTACTTCTGCCATTGAGAAAAGTAAAATTACAAAAATCCTGAACACTGTAGAAAAATCCAAAATGGTGACTTTAAAATCAATAGCTTAAACAAATCGAACAAATGGATAACAACAATTATATTTCTGTCTTGCTACAGTCATTTTGTTTTATGTTTAACTGTCAGAATTTATTTAATATAATGTATGTTCGATTTTAAACACATGATTCATAGAGGAAGTTACAGTTAGATAACCATTGTGTACCTAGTCGCTTCAATTAGAGTCAGTTCGGTAACATTTCATAGTAAATCGATTTTTATTTGATAGATATTTGATTAGTAGTGAAACGATTTTCATGTATTCTCTTTTTAACAAAATGTTTTAAAAGCTTAAAAATAAAATTCGATTATGTGTTATGTCTGTCAATTTTTAAATCATTTGTTGTGTAAATATTTTTTTTATACACGGATAGTAATATTGCTTGATGCATAAGTCCAAGGTCAGTATTGTTTCCTTAATATGTTGACAATTTTTGGCTGAATAAATATTTTGATATGAGCGTTACTGATGAGTCTTTTGTAGATGTAGACGAAAAACGCGTCTGGCGTACTAAATTATATTCCTGGTACTGTTGATAACTACCTATTATAAAAAAAATATAATATGTATCGTGAGAAAGGTGTAAACTCCCTATTTAAATGTACTGTTTTTATTAGTTAGGGTAGGCATTTTTCATTTTGAGAGTTGTGAGCTATTTTTTGCATGATGGAATGTCTCTGTTTGGGCTGTATCAATACTAGATCTCGATTTATATATATGTATTGCATAACAATGTTATTTTAACACACTATTGAGTATGTGAATATTATATTATTTAAAATATTTACAAAGCGATATGAGCCGAATCAATTTAACATTAAATGTTGAAATTTGTAGCTGACAAATTCTTTGTTTTTAAAAGTTTGTTATGAAACAGGAAGTTTTCTCTGATAGGTTACCCTCTTTTTGTTAGACATGCCATCTTGACAAGACGAGTCTTTAATTGACAAAACGCGCTTCTTCAGCAAATGAAAATTTCCAATCCTGGTATTTATGACGAGTTAATTATCAAACAACGCATATTTTTACAGAGATACTAAGTATTCATGAATTGGTTTTGTATATCGTAAAGTTCCCAAATATGGGCCCGTATGCATGAAGCTAATTAAGTTAAGATTTACCTTAGTAAACAATTAAGTTAAGGAATTTCCGCCCTTTTTATCTATAAAAAAGTGGTATGCATAAAAAATCTTAAAATAAGTATTTCCTAAGTAAAATCTTAGTTGTTTTAAGTCACGCCCACAAAACTTAAATGGCATGCACAAAACTCCCTATACTTAGGACCCGCCTAAGAACACACTTTTAAAGTCTAAGGTACCTATAGAGCTACTTAAGACTTAATTTAAGTTAAATTTTCAAAAATAGTTAAAAAGCAGTCGAAAGTATGCGTTTTCTGTAGAACATTAATAGGTTACCTACAATCTAATTGATTAATAACTATATCAGTATTAAAAATATACTAATTATTCGTTTATTAATATTAACGATCATCATAATTTTCTTCAGATCAAATATAATCAAAAATTCAAGAGATAACAGTGAGTAGTTTTATACTATTTCCTAATCTCGTTTTTAGCTCACCTGGCCCGAAGGGCCAAGTGAGCTTTTCCCATCACTTTGCGTCCGGCGTCCGGCGTCCGGCGTCCGTCGTCGTTGTTAACTTTTACAAAAATCTTCTCCTCTGAAACTACTGGGCCAAATTGAACCAAACTTGGCCACAATCATCATTGGGGTATCTAGTTTAAAAAATGTGTGGCGTGACCCGGTCAACCAACCAAGATGGCCGCCACGGCTAAAAATAGAACATAGGGGTAAAATGCAGTTTTTGGCTTATAACTCAAAAACCAAAGCATTTAGAGGAAATCTGACACGAGGTAAAAATGTTTATCAGGTCAAGATCTATCTGCCCTGAAATTTTCAGATGAATCGGTCAACCTGTTGTTGGGTTGCTGCCCCTGAATTGGTAATTTTGAGGAAATTTTGCTGTTTTTGGTTATTATCTTGAATATTATTATAGATAGAGATAAACTGTAAACAGCAATAATGTTTAGCAAAGTCGGATTTACAAATAAGTCAACATGACCGAAATGGTCAGTTGACCCCTTTAGGAGTTATTGACCTTTATAGTCAATTTTTAACCATTTTTCGTAAATCTTAGTTATCTTTTACAAAAATCTTCTCCTCTGAAACAACTAAGCCAAATTGAACCAAACTTGGCCACAATCATCATTGGGGTATCTAGTTTAAAAAATGTGTGGCATGACCCGCCAAACCAACCAAGATGGCCGCCATGGCTAAAAATAGAACATAGGGGTAAAATGCAGTTTTTGGCTTATAACTCAAAAATCAAAGCATTTAGAGCAAATCTGACGAAGTTAAATTGTTAATCAGGTCAAGATCTATCTGTTCTGAAATTTTCAGATGAATCGGACAACCTGTTGTTGGGTTGCTGCCCCTGAATTGGTAATTTTAAGGAAATTTTGCTGTTTTTGGTTATTATCTTGAATATTATTATAGATAGATATGAACTGTAAACAGCAATAATGTTCAGCAAAGTAAGATTTACAAATAAGTCAACATGACCAAAATGGTCAGTTGACCCCTTTAGGAGTTATTGCCCTTTAAAGTCAATTTTTAACCATTTTTTGTAAATTTTATATATCTTTACAAAAATCGTCTCCTCTGAAACTACTTGGCCAAATTAATCCAAACTTGGCAACAATCATCTTTGGGGTATCTAGTTTTAAAAAATGTGTCCAGTGACCGGACCATCAAATCAAGATGGCCGCCACAGCTAAAATAGAACATATGGGTAAAAGGCAGTTTTTGGCTTATACCTCAAAAACCAAAGCATTTAGAGCAAATCTGACAGGTGGTAAAACTGTTTATCAGATCAAGATCTATCTGCCCTGTAATTTTCAGATGAATCTGACAACCCATTGTTGGGTTGCTGCCCCTGAATTGGTAATTTTAAGGAAATTTTGCTGTTTTTGGTTATTATCTTGAATATTATTATAGATTCAGATAAATTGTAAACAGCAATTATGTTCAGAAAAGTAAGATTTACAATTAAATCAACATGACCGAAATGGTCAATTGACCCCCTAAGGAGTTATTGTCCTTTATAGTCAATTTTTAACAATTTTCATAAAATTTGTAAATTTTTATTAACATTTTCCACTGAAACTAATTGGCCAAGTTCTTTATAGATAGAGATAAATGTAAGCAGCAAGACTGTTTAGTAAAGTAAGATTTACAAACACTTCACCATCACCAAAACACAATTTTGTCATGAATCCATCTGCTTCCTTTGTTTGATATTCACATATACCAAGGTGAGCGACACAGGCTCTTTGGAGCCTCTAGTTATGTATACCGAAGAGTACTAACTTTTTCACTCATGTAATTCATAGTACTATTTTTCTTTTGTTTTCTCTGAACGTGCACGTTTTTTTTTTAAACTGTGAATTTACACGGCGCGGTATTAATTGTAACTGTAAGTTAAAACCGAATTAAGGAATGGAGAGCTTGCAAAACCACATTTTCTTCTTGTGTGTGTATAGTTTTTTTTGTGTTTTTTTTTTAAATTTTTATTCTAAAGATGTTGGGCATATCCTAAAGTTTCACTCACCGGGACAAAATTGAAAAGTTTTGAGACCTACACAGTGGTGAATTTCGTTCATAAAAAGGGAGGGGGGCATGGACCTCCATTTTGTTAAAACAATTAGGTTGATTGTTTATGGAATCACTGTTACAGCAGTCAGAAGTCCCCGTGACGAAGTCCCCGTGACAAAGTTTATGATACCTTATTCGTATGAGATTCTGTTTTTATTTTACCTTATATATTCAGTGATATATATTGCGGTTTCGAAAATATTGCTAAGTATATTTAGATGAGGAGAATATACAAAAAAAGAAGATGTGGTATAATTGCCAATGAGACAACTGTCCATAAGAGACCAAAATGACACAAAAAATAACAACTATAGGTCACCGTACGGCCTTCGACATACAGCAAAGCCCATACCGCATAGTCAGCTATCAAAGGCCCCGATAAAACAATGTAAAATAATTCAAACGAGAAAACTGACGGCCTTATTATATAAAGAAAATGAACGAAAAAACAAATATATAACGTATAAAAAAACGACAACCACTGAATTACAGGCTCCTGACTTGGGACAGGCACATACATAAATGTGACGGGGTTAAACATGTTAGCGGGATGCCAACCCTTCCCTAACCTGGGACAGTGGTATAACAGTACAACATAAGAACGAACTATAAAAATCAGTTGAAAAAGGCTTAACTCATCAGATGAACAAAACAAGTGGACGTAGCCGGGTACTTCTACATCCCGACACAAAAAGACACAATGAACAGCTATGAGAGGACGTGCAGTTATATGAAAACTAGTTGAAAGCCACTAACAAGTAATAAAAAAAATCATGCATCTAAGACTTAACTATCAATCCGTACACATCTAACATATAATGGATTTAGTGTAAAGACGTCATAAACAGCCAGAGAAAATCATCACCTGGTGCAATATCAAGTTACAGGTAACGAAATATAGTTTCCCTGAATGTGTATATGTATATAACATACTAGTAATGTTTAGTTAGCTTTTAATTTATTGATAACAAAATCAATATTTATACCAATAAAAACAATATTCAACGATCTTATTACAGTGTTGAATAGGTAACCTTTAAGAATAAGTTTATTTAAAGCAGCGACAAGTTTACATGGATCATTTCTAAAATTCCAGGCACGGTTTACAACATATCCGTAAGAATGAGGAGGTGCTATCCCGTTTGAAATAATTTTTCTATTGGTTCAACCAAACTTCAAAACCAAATCTTTAAATCTATGGAAAAAAATAGTGAGGTTTTAAGTAATTTATGGTAACGATATCCCTGTTTTAATAATTTACCAGTAATACATAGACTCGTTCGTTAAAATCAAAAACGTCACAACAGACACGGGCATAGCGAACAAGCTGTGAAAAAAATAAACCCCGTAGTAAGGTGCCAAAGGAACATCACAATCTAAAGATGGAAAATTAACAATAGGGAACGAGAAATCGTCTCTTTTGTCGTAAATTTTAACGTGGAGTTTCCCGTTTAAATCGAAATATCTAAACTCAGGAAACGACAGTTGTTACCGAATAAATTTTATTTATTCAAAGTAAGTTCCTTGGGGTTAATTTCAGCAGTATATTTGGAAATTTTTGATTATTTAACGAGAAAATATCATCAAAATGGTAGGTGTTGTTGAATTTATCAATTAAGCTGGCTAAGGCGTCTTAATTAAAATTGATAGAATTGTTTGATAACTTGTCAAAATTTAAGTTTTTGTCATGCTTTTTTCAAAAATGTATTAAAAAGTATGGGTAACGGGACTTTTTTCACGCTACGGGTTGTGCAAAATTGTCAGATTTTGTATAGATTATGCATGGAAAATCAAATTTCGGGTGATAAAAAGAAAACGTACTATCAAAACTTAAAGATAGAATGTAAAAAGATTGCTCTTATAACATGCTTTCAGATAAGAAAAAGAAAAAATGGGGTTACCGAACTTGTTTTCTTGCTACATATCAAAATAGGTAAATTCATAACACTTTCTAAATTATAAAAATGACTTTATTTGAGTTATTTCCCCTTATTTGGTAAAGTTGAAAAAACTCATATCAAACACAAACAAGATATTGTTTAGCAATTACATATGTAATTTTAAAAGATAAAACACACAATTTTCTATATTTATATCAAAAGGCTTTTACATAAAATACACAACTCTCAAAATTTGCACATTTCTTCAAATATCTAGACCAAGGTTATCTGCTTCTTCAAAATCTAAGATGGAGGAAGACACCCGACACTCTTTAAATTACCACATGGTAAAAAAAATAATTATTTTATGTCCTAAAAGGCGCAAGCCAGGGCCGACCGTGCAAGGGCTGTATAGCCAGTCAAGGTCGTTAAAAACTTCCATTTGTCTCCTTAAATGCAATTTCGACGGGTCTTTACTGAGTTTAGTCATAAACAGAACAAAAACAAGTCTGCTATTAAATGTGTTCAATTAGTGCCCTAGTTTGTATATGAATTTCTGGAAATCAAATTCTACCCTCCCCCTTTTTTGTTGTAGAAAAGAAGTAATAAAAATGTTAATTTCACATTTAAATACATTTTACATTTAACCACAAGCAAATGTAATTAGCAGGGTGTCTGAAAGGGAGATGGCAGCACATATTAAGCTGAACGATAAATAAACTTTTTATTAAAAAAAATGTTTTGTAAAATTATTTGTTAGCACATGCTTACAATGCTACAATAAGTCTTGTGCTACGCACAAAACCTTAATCATGTTTTGTTAGAGTTTAAAACATATTGTTTTCTCCAGAAAATATTACACCCATGACATGATTAATTCAAAGATTAAGTTGAGGAACGTTTTGGATTACCGAATTTTTCTTCTTTTAATGATCATCCGTCAAAACATCAACCTTAAAGAGCGTTGTCTTATATGCGCTAATTGTTCATCATTATACTTTGTTACGTTCTATTGATTTTTTTCTCATACCAATATCAATTTAACCCCAGTTCTTTAAATTTAAAGCAGGCATAGTTCAATAATTTAAACATCATAACAAACTTTTACACGGATGAGTACATTTGATGAACTAGCTATATAGTATGTATCATACGGTAACTAGAGAAAAGTTCCGATTTAAGTATTCCTGAGTTAAGTGAAGACTTAATTAAGTAAATGCATACCACATAAGAATTTTCTTAACTAAGGAAATTCTTGGTGAAATCTAAGTTTAAGGAATACTTAAGTTAAGATGTGTTATGCATGGGTCCCATGATCTCTATTTTTCACATAATAAAAACGTAACTCAGGAATTTTGTAGTATTTATATTATTAATAGTTAGATATCAATCAAAATGAATTCTCAGGAAAGCTCAGAATAAAGTGAGGAGAAGAATAGATATAGAAAAAGCTTAAATTCTAAGAATTTCGATGAAAATTTCCATACAATTCCATGGTTTGATCTTTACAAAAAATGATATTTTTAAAATGGGCGTCAAGTTGGTTACCTATTCCATATTCCCTATTCGTTACCTATTCCCTATTCCCTATTCGTTACCTATTCGTTACTTATTCCCTATTCCCTATTCGTTACCTATTCGTTACCTATTCCCTATTCCCTATTCGTTGCCTATTCGTTACCTTTTCCCTATTCCCTATTCGTTGCCTATTCGTTACCTATTCCCTATTCCCTATTCGTTACCTATTCGTTACCTATTCGTTACCTATTCCCTATTCCCTATTCCCTATTCGTTACCTATTCGTTACTTATTTGATTTTTGATATCCTTCCCCCTTTTTAATTATGGTATGGAATAGTTTAATATGGCTGCCGTTACCATGGAAACGGCACAATTGTAAAAAAAATCAGTTTTTGGTTTTTTGTGAACTGTTTGGATATGCTTCGACTCAGAATCATCATATTTTAAAACAATGTAGGTGCCCACTATATACAGGTGATGGATGATTTTGGCGATCATTGGAACTACTATGTTGCCATGGAAACTACACCAAAATTTTCAAAATTTTCAAAATGCTCAAAACTTCATGAAACTTCACAGTAATTATGAGCAACATTGGTAGATGTGGCATTTAGAATTGGAATATCCAAAATAGGTCTTGTTACCATGGAAACAATGCAAAAAGGTAAAAAAAATCAAAAATAAGAATTTTGAGTAAACTGGATGAAACTTTACAGGAATGGTAACTGGCATAGGCAGAGTTGGATTTTGAAGTTATAATTTTCAAAATGGCCGCCGTAACCATGGAAATAGCAAAAATATCCATAATTTCAAAATGTTCAAACTGAATGAAACTTTGCAAAAATGTTACTAGACATATGTAGATGCTCTCTTTGCCTTTGGAATTGTCAAAATGGCTGCCGCTCACCTGGTAAGAGGGGGAGGGTACCATCCGTTATTGCTAGCAATTACAAATCTAGTTGTTAATACTCTTACATATGGTAATAGTTCTAAATGTGTTGAGGTAAAATGATCTTTTTATGACCTATTTATATGTGTTTGTGCTCAACCGATCCTTTTACTTCATGTTCGATACGCATTTGTTCCTTACTTGTTTTTTATACGTTCTACCTTTTAACTGCTTTATGTCCGTATGTTTGAAGATGGATCTTGGTTCGACGGGATGAAATCACCGTGTTAGCGCTTGCATAAAAAAGAAGATGTGGTATGATTTCCAATGAGACAACACTCCACATTAGACAAAAATGACACAGAAATTATCAACTATAGTTCACTGTACGGCCTTCAACAATGAGCATACCCAAAACCGTGTAGTCACCTATAAAAGGCCCAGACACGACAACATCATACAATTTAAACAACAAAACTGACGGCCGTATTTATAATTCGCTTATAATACGTGTATCTTACGTAACACCTTTAAAAACATGATTTTCAATTGTTTTGTTGTCTCTGGTGGAAGATTTGGGCTCTTAGAGGTGATATAATTCTATAAGTGAATTTGTCTCCGTTCCAGCGCTCGGATAATACCCTGTTAAATTTTCGTTACTTATTCGCTTTTAAAAAGTTTGTTGTACGTTGCACCTTTTAGAAAAGGATTTTCTATTGTGTTCATATCTCTGGTGGTAATAATGTGTTCTTATAGATGAAATACCCCTATTAGCGCGTATGTACCCGTTCCAGCGCTCAGATAATACCCTGTTACTTATTCGTTCCTGATTTGTTTTTAATGCACGAAGTATACGTTGCACCTTGAAATAAATCGTTTTTTAATTGTGTTCATGTCTCTTTGTGGTAACAATGTGTTCTTAGAGATGAAATGACCCTATTAGAGCGCATGAACCCGTTCCAGCGCTCGGTTAATACCCTGTTACCTATTCGTTACCTATTCGTTACCTATTCGTTACCTATTCACTTATGATACGTTTGTTGTACGTTGCACCTTTTAGAAAAGGATTTTAAATTGTCTTCATGTCTCTGGTGGTAACAATGTGTTCTTAGAGATGAAATGTCCCTATTACAGCGCATGTACCTGTTTAAGCGCTCGGTTAATACCCTGTTACCTATTCGTTACCTATTCGTTACCTATTCAGTTATAATACGTTTGTTGTACGTTGCACCTTTTAGAAAAGGATTTTCAATTGTGTCCGTGTCTCTGGTGGTAACAATGTGTTCTTAGAAATGAAATGACCCTATTAGCGCGCATGTACCCGTTCAAGCGCTCGGTTTTTACCATGTTACCTATTCGTTACTTATTCGCTTTTAAAACGTTTGTTGTACGTTGCATCTTTTAGAAAATAATTTTCAATTAAGTTCATATCTCTGGTGGTAATAATGTGTTCTTATAGATGAAATACACCTATAAGCGCATATGTACTCGTTCCAGCGCTCGGATAATACCCTGATACTTATTCGTCCCATATTTGCTTTTAATGCACGAAGTATACGTTGCACCTTGAAATAAATCGTTTTTTAAATGTGTTCATGTCTCTGGTGGTACCAATGTGTTCTTAGAGATGAAATGACCATATTAGCGCATATGTACTCGTTCCAGCGCTCGGATAATATCCTGTTACTTATTCGTTCCATATGTGCTTTTAATGCACGTGGTATACGTTGCACCTTGAAATAAATCGTTTTTTAATTGTGTTCATGTCTCTTGTGGTAACAATGTGTTCTAAGGGATGAAATGACCCTATTACAGCGCATGTACCCGTTCCAGCGCTCGGTTAATATCCTGTTATCTATTCGTTTCCTATTCGTTACCTATTCACTTATAGTACGTTTGTTGTACGTTGCACCTTTTAGAAAAGGATTTTCAATTGTGTCCATGTCTCTGATGGTAACAATGTGTTCTTAGAAATGAAATGACCCTATTAGCGCGCATGTACCCGTTTAACCGCTCGGTTAATATCCTGTTACCTATTCGTTACCTATTCGTTACCTATTCACTGATAATACGTTTGTTGTACGTTGCACCTTTTAGAAAAGGATTTTTAATTAAGTTCATATCTCTGGTGGTAATAATGTCTTCTTTTAGATGAAATATCCCTATTAGCGCGTTTGTACTCGTTCCAGCGCTCGGATAATACCCTGTTACTTATTCGTTCCCTATATGTTTTTAATGTGCGGGTTATACGCTGCACCTTGAAATAAATCGTTTTTCAATTGTGCCCATGTCTCTGGTGGTAACAATGTGTTCTTAGAGATGAAATGACCCTATTAGCGCGCATGTACCCGTTCCAGCGCTCGATAAATACCCTGTTACCTTTTCGTTACCTATTCACTTATAATACGTTTGTTGTACGTTGCACCTTTTAGAAAAGGATTTTTAATTAAGTCCATATCTCTGTTGGTAAGAATGTGTTCTTAGAGATGAAATGACCCTATTAACGCGCATGTACCCGTTCCAGCGCTCGGTTAATACCCTGTTACCTATTCGTTACCTATTCGTTACCTATTCACTTATAATACGTTTGTTGTACGTTGCACCTTTTAGAATAGGATTTTTAATTAAGTTCATATCTCTGGTTGTAATAATGTGTTCTAATAGCTTACAAAACCAGATCATCTTTCTTTATTTAAACTTCATTATGTCCAATCATATTGACTCTGACAAATGACAAATCAGTAAATAAAACCAAAAGGTAACAGGGTATTAGTCATTGACTCTGACAAATGACAAATCAGTAAATACAACCAAAAGGTAAGAGGGTATTAGTAAAAAAACCCAGGACAACAGTGAAATTTTATTTATTAACAAACGAATTATAAGTGAATAGGTAACGAATAGGAAACAAATAGGTAAAAGGTTATTTACCGAGCGCTAGAACAGGTACATGCGCGCTAATAGGGTAATTTCATCTCTGAGAACACATTGTTACCACAAGAGACATGGACAAAATTGAAAATCCTTTTCTTTAAGGTGCAACGTACAACAATCGTATTATATGTGAATAGGTAAAGAATAGGTAATGAAAAGGAAACAGCGTATCAACCGAGTGCTGGAACGGGTGCATGTGCGCTAATAGGGTCATTTCATCTCTAAGAACACATTGTTACCACAAGAGACACAGACACAATTCAAAAACCTTTTTTAAAAGGTGCAACGTACAACAAACGTATTATAAGTGAATACGTAACCGGGTATTAACAGAGCGCTGGAACTGGTGCATGCGCGCTAATAGGGTCATTTCATCTCTAAGAACACATTACTACCACCAGAGATATGAACTTAATTAAAAATCCTTTTCTGAAAGGTTCTACGTACAACAAACGTATTATAAGTGAATAGGTAACGAATAGGTAACAGGGTATTAACCGAGCGCTGGAACGGGTACATGCGCGCTAATATGGTCATTTCATCTTTAAGAACACATTGTTACCATCAAAGACACGGACACAATTGAAAATCCTTTTCTAAAAGGTGCAACGTACAACAAACGCATTATAAATGAATAGGTAACGAATAGGTAGCAGGTTATTTACCGAGCGCTGGAACGGGTACATGCGCGCTAATAGGGTCATTTCATCTCTAAGAACACATTGTTACCACAAGAGACATGGGCACAATTGATTTTTTTTAAAGGGTAATGTACAACAAACGTAAAGTGAAGAGGTAACAGCGTATTAATCGAGCGCTGGAACGGGTGCATTCGCGCTAATAGGGTCATTTCATCTGTATGAACACATTGTTACCACCAGAGGCATGAACAGAATTAAAAAACGATTTATTTCAAGGTGCAACGTATACCCCGCGCATTAAAAACGAATAAGTAACAGGGTATTGTCCGAGCGCTGGACCGAGTACATACACGCTAATAGGGGTATGTCATCTAGAAGAACACATAATTACCACCAGAGATATGAACTTAATTAAAAATCCTTTTCTAAAAGGTGCAACGTACAACAAACGTATTATAAGTGAATAGGTAACGAATAGGTAACAGGGTATTAATCGAGCCCTGGAACGGGTAAATGCGCGCTAATAGGGTCATTTCATCTCTAAGAACACATTGTTACCACCAGAGACATGAACACAATTAAAAAACGATTTATTTCAAGGTGCAACGTATACTTCGTGCATTAAAAGCTAATCCGGAACGAATAAGTAACAGGGTATTATCCGAGCGCTGG
Organism: Mytilus edulis; assembly: GCA_019925275.1. Classification (NCBI taxonomy): domain Eukaryota; kingdom Metazoa; phylum Mollusca; class Bivalvia; order Mytilida; family Mytilidae; genus Mytilus; species Mytilus edulis. The sequence goes on from CM034352.1 coordinate 39,949,659, forward strand.
AACGAGTACATATGCACTGATAGGTGTATTTCATCTATAAGAACACATTATTACCAACAGAGATATGAACACAATAGAAAATTCTTTTCTAAAAGATGCAACGTACAACAAACGTATTAAAAGCGAATAAGTAACGAATAGGTAACAGGGTATTAACCGAGCGCTGGAACGGGTACATACGCGCTAATAGGGGTATTTCATCTATAAGAACACATTATAACCACCAGAGATATGAACACAATTGAAAATACTTTTCTGAAATGTGAAACGTACAAGAAACGTACTATAAGTGAATAGGTAACGAATAGGTAACAGGGTATTAACCGAGCGCTGGAACGGGTACATGCGCTGTAATAGGGTCATTTCATCTCTATGAACACATTGTTACCACCAGAAAAATGAACACAACTAAAAAACGATTTATTTTAAGATGCAACGTATACCTCGTGCATTAAAAGCAAATATGGAACGAATAAGTAACAGGGTATTATCCGAGCGCTGGAACGAGTACATATGCACTGATAGGTGTATTTCATCTATAAGAACACATTACCACCAGAGATATGAACACAATTGAAAATTCTTTTCTAAAAGATGCAACGTACAACAAACGTATTAAAAGCGAATAAGTAACGAATAGGTAACTAATAGGTAACAGGGTATTAACCGAGCGCTTAAACGGGTACATGCGCGCTAATAGGGTCATTTCATTTCTAAGAACACATTGTTACCACCAGAGACACGGACACAATTGAAAATCCTTTTCTAAAAGGTGCAACGTACAACAAACGTATTATAACTGAATAGGTAACGAATAGGTAACAGGGTATTTACCGAGCGCTGGAACGAGTACATGCGCGCTTATAGGATTATTTCATCTCTTAGGACACATTGTTACCACAAGAGACATGGAGACAATTTAAAATCCTTTTCTAAAAGGTGCAACGTACAACAAGCGTATCATAAGTGAATAGGTAACGAATAGGTAACAGGGTATTAACCGAGCGCTGGAACGGGTTCATGCGCTCTAATAGGGTCATTTCATTTCTAAGAACACTTTGTTACCACCATAGACATGAACATAATTAAAAAACGATTTATTTCAAAATGCAACGTATACTTCGTACATTGAAAGCAAATAAGGAATGAATAAGAAACAGGGTATTATGTGAGCGCTGGAACGAGTACATATGCGCTTATAGGTGTATTTCATCTATAAGAACACATTATTACCACCAGAGATATGAACTTAATTGAAAATTCTTTTCTAAAAGATGCAACGTACAACAAACGTATTAAAAGCGAATAAGTAACGAATAGGTAACGAATAGGTAACAGGGTATTAACCGAGCGCTTAAACGGGTACATGTGCGCTAATAGGGTCATTTCATTTCTAAGAACACATTGTTACCACCAGAGACACGGACACAATTAAAAATCCTTTTCTAAAAGGTGCAACGTACAACAAACGTATTATAACTGAATAGGTAACGAATATGTAACGAATATGTAACAGGGTATTTACCGAGCGCTGGAACGAGTACATGCGCGCTAATAGGGTAATTTTATCACTAAGAACACATTGTTACCACAAGAGACGTGGAGACAATTTAAAATCCTTTTCTAAAAGGTGCAACGTACAACAAACGTATCATAAGTGAATAGGTAACGAAAAGGTTACGAATAGGAAACAGGGTATTTACCGAGCGCTGGAACGGGTTTATGTGCTCTAATAGGGTCATTTCATTTCTAAGAACACATTGTTACCACAAGAGACATGAACACAATTGAAAAACGATTTATTTCAAGGTGCAACGTATACTTCGTGCATTAAAAGCAAATCAGGAACGAATAAGTAACAGGGTATTATCTGAGCGCTGGAACGGGTATATACGCGCTAATAGGGGTATTTCATCTATAAGAACACATTATTACCACCAGAGATATGAACACAATAGAAAATCCTTTTCTAAAAGGTGCAACGTACAACAAACTTTTTAAAAGCGAATAAGTAACGAAAATTTAACAGGGTATTATCCGAGCGCTGGAACGGATACAAATGCACTTATAGAATTATATCACCTCTAAGAGCCCAAATTTTCCACCAGAGGCAGCAAAACAATTGAAAATCATGTTTTTAAAGGTGTTACGTAGATACACGTATTATAAGCGAATTATAAATACGGCCGTCAGTTTTGTTGTTTGAATTGTATGATGTTGTCGTGTCTGGGCCTTTTATAGGTGACTACACGGTTTTGGGTATGCTCATTGTTGAAGGCCGTACAGTGAACTATAGTTGATAATTTCTGTGTCATTTTTGTCTAATGTGGAGTGTTGTCTCATTGGCAATCATACCACATCTTCTTTTTTATGCAAGCGCTAACACGGTGATTTCATCCCGTCGAACCAAGATCCATCTTCAAACATACGGACATAAAGCAGTTAAAAGGTAGAACGTATAGAAAACAAGTAAGGAACAAATGCGTATCGAACATGAAGTAAAAGGATCGGTTGAGCACAAACACATATAAATAGGTCATAAAAAGATCATTTTACCTCAACACATTTAGAACTATTACCATATGCAAGAGTATTAACAACTATATTTGTAATTGCTAGCAATAACGGATGGTACCCTCCCCCCTCTTACCAGGTGAGCGGCAGCCATTTTGACAATTCCAAAGGCAAAGAGAGCATCTACATATGTCTAGTAACATTTTTGCAAAGTTTCATTCAGTTTGAACATTTTGAAATTTTGGATATTTTTGCTGTTTCCATGGTTACGGCGGCCATTTTGAAAATTATAACTTCAAAATCCAACTCTGCCTATGCCAGTTACCATTCCTGTAAAGTTTCATCCAGTTTACTCAAAATTCTTATTTTTGAATTTTTTTACCTTTTTGCATTGTTTTCATGGTAACAAGACCTATTTTGGATATTCCAACTCCAAATGCCACATCTACCAATGTTGCTCATAATTACTGTGAAGTTTCATGAAGTTTTGAGCATTTTGAGAATTTTGAAAATTTTGGTGTAGTTTCCATGGTAAACATAGTAGTTCCAATGATCGCCAAAATCATCCAACACCTGTATATAGTGGGCACCTGCATTGATTTAAAATATGATGATTCTGAGTTGAAGCATATCCAAACAGTTTGATTATTTTCACAATTGTGCCGTTTCCATGGTAACGGCAGCCATATTAAACTATTCCATGCCATAATTAAAAAGGGGGAAGGATATCAAAAATCAAATAAGTAACGAATAGGTAACGAATAGGGAATAGGGAATAGGTAACGAATAGGTAACGAATAGGTAACGAATAGGGAATAGGGAATAGGTAACGAATAGGCAACGAGTAGGGAATAGGGAATAGGTAACGAATAGGCAACGAATAGGGAATAGGGAATAGGTAACGTATAGGTAACGAATAGGGAATAGGGAATAGGTAACGAATAGGTAACGAATAGGGAATAGGGAATAGGTAACGAATAGGGAATAGGGAATAGGTAACCAACTTGACGCCCATATTTTTAAATGCGAAATTCCATTCCAGATATGATTGTCACAGAAATGCAAATTTTACTTTTAGCGACGCATTAACATTTGTTGATGAGGATATCAAAATCAACCATTTTATTTTGTGGCTCAAATATACACTGTTATTTTCATTATTGTTATTTATACTGACTTTTGTGTAAAATTAAACTATACTTTTGTACAAATTAAACTTGACCTGATCAAGTTTGGAGTGTGTACATCAATGCACATAGTGATAATTGTTTGGATATATTTTATACAATAACTGTTTCTCTTAAACTCTAAGATTTAGGTCTGTATTGCATTCACTCTTCTTGTCTTTTCGTCAGCTCATTCTTTTTAATGTTCAATTTATGGGCATTATGTTTTTGGTCTGCTTTCTTTCTTTCGTCCGTCTTACCGTTCGTCCTTCCGTTCGTTTGTCCGTCCGTCTGTTCCACTTCAGGTTTAAGTTTTTGATCAAGGTAGTTTTTGATGGAGTTTACGTTAAATCAACTTGAAACTTAGTACACATGTTCCCTTTGATAATATCTTCCTAATTTAAATGCAAAAATTGATTTTTGTACTCCCATTTTCACGGTCCACTGAACATAGAAAGATGGTGGGGATGGAGCATCCGTGTACTATGGACACATTCTTGTTCTTATACTATTTATAATGTTAATTAACTCAACCTTTTAACTTCATTGTATTGCTTGAAATTTGAATACACTGGATGGAGTATTACTTCAAAAGTATGAATTATTCGAAATACCAACGATTATATTAATCAAGTCATAGATTACTTTAGTCGTATTTGGGACAACTCGTTAGAATGTTTGGTCCTCAATGATCTCCAACTCTATACTTGTTTGACTTTTTAACTATTTTAATCTGAACGTCATTGTTGAGTCTTATGAAGACAAAACGCGCATCTGGCGTATCAAATTATAAGCCTGGTACCTTTGATGATTATGAACTTCAATTCATCAATTCACATGAATCTATCAAAACAGCAAACTTGAATTCAAACGTGTCTAGTAGTAACTGAACAGAATTATTTCATATTTAGTTAGCAGCTAAACAGTATTAAGTAACTTTTCAATATTTGAAATGCACCTAATATATTTTGTGGGTACTTATCAAATCTGGGAGACACTAAAAACCTGATTGTTAGGGAATTTAGATATCTAGATAGGCATTTAATTGATACAAATAACAGTTTATGCATTCTAAGATAATATGATGATTTCTCCCATTATGTTGTTTCAGACAAAAGTTTAAAAATATTTATAAGTTTTATTACCCTATGTTTTGACTTCATTAATAGGTTGTCATTTAATTTAACTTTCACATGCATTTTGTTCATTGTCACTATCCATTCGAGAAACTGGTTCAGCTATAATAAAAAATGAATCAATCCAGCTACAAATGACAAATTTCTTGAAAAAAACTTTTGATCCATATCTGGCATTTAACTTTTGTCGTCTTATCTTCACATATTGAATGGCATTATGGCACTGATGAGTTATATAACTGCACATAATGTCATCTGTTGGTGTTTTAATTTTCTTTGAATGATTATGATTTGTATGTGTTTTTATTGTTTTTATTGTTTTAAGCTAAAAATACATACATATATAGAATATTAAGTAGATATGAAAAGATTGCCAACGAAATAACAATTTCACATAGGCCGAACAAACATAGATGTTAACGCTTATAGGTCGAAGGTCGCCCTTCAACAATTAGAAAAACCAATACCATATAGCAAGCTACAAAAATACTCCAATAATACAAACTGTTAAACAAATCAAATGAGAAAACCTGCGGCATTAATTATGGACTAAAAAAACGAATACCACTCAACTTTAATCTGCAGTCTTTTTAGTCCGTTTAACAAAGACCATTTAAAACAGGATGGCGTTATAATTAAGAAAAACTCGGAACATCAGGCATAACGCATTTGAAAAAGATAACACAAACTAAATGAAAGTTTATTGTTATTCCTAATACGCATCCGGGGAAGAGATATTAAATGGCAGAAAGTATCATTTAAAACGAGGAGCGTTAAATTAAGGCATTGATTTACATGGGGTTATTGATAATACATTAAACCCCCTATTCCCAATATAACCTACATACTGAAAACATATCATGCTGTAGAATTATGTTTTTTACCTTATCATAGTATCAATGTTATAAAGGTAGATACAAAAGAGAGTTGTTGCATGTTTTTGTCGTAAAGTCTATTCAGTGCATAAAGTGCATCGATTTGTTAATATCTATTGGTAAAATGAGATTGGAAAGCGCATACAACAATATGAATTATATTACTTTGAAATACATGCAATATCTGAATTATTTTATTCGTCACGAGATAGCAGGTTTTAATAATTTATATTTTCCTGGAAATGCTAGCTTGCAGAAAAATAAAAACCAAAGTCAATATCTGACTGATCTATTTGAATGAGTTCAAAATATTTTGGAGAGTTGACTCAAAATCTGTAATCGTTTGGTCGGAAATACATTTCACTTACCCAAACCCATGAATAAAATAAATGAGTTAGATATACTGACAAACCTGAGTAATTAACTAATGATGGAAGATCGGACCAATGAGCGTAACTGGACAAAATTTAAACATGCATATCATAATTGTTCCGTTGATAGATATATCAATGTTGTATACATTAAGTTTATAAATTTTTACTTAATCTATAAAATGTTTAACTATTGAGTTCAAGCAATAGATAATGTAATGTAAATATGATGAGCTGTAATTTATTGCAAATTTGAAAGTAATATAAGGTAATATGGAAGAGAGTTTATTTTGAATTGAATGTATTTAAAAGTGTTTCGTTACATTGCATTTCTTCCATGTAATATTTAATAACTTTCGAGTTGCTTTCAATTACATTTAGATATAGACTTGGACATTTTAACTCTTAGGATTTACTGATGCAATCTCTCACCATAGACTGTATATGACACAATATTTGAAAATGTCAAATTTTTGACAATAGGAAAAACAAAAAATAAATGTCTTTAGAACCGTTATTTTAAGGTTCCACTAAAGTCAAACTATAGGACACTTCATAAACATCTAAACTTTGCCTGTATTTTGCAACCTGTAAGGAATAAAGTCATAAACTATGAGAACATATGTTCATTTAAACATACTTTACATATACACATTGTGTAAAGTGTAAATAAACTTGAAATTGTTATGTTGTGGCCAAACCGGTTCTTGGGGTGAACACTAAATTTTCAAAAAATCTGCAGGCCTGCAAGACGACTTAATTTGCTTAAAATTGGTATGGACGAATACTATTACATGTAATGCAGGGCAAGCGCATGTTGATTTTTTATAAAATGTATTGATTTTCGAGTTTCAGTTAATTTCATGTATCTAAGTGAACGAATATCGAAGGTACAATACAGAAATTGGACAAATATGCCATTAAAACATATGTATGTGACAAATCAGCATGCGCTTGCCCTGCATTACATGTAACAGTATTAGTCCATACCAATTTTAAGCAAATAAAGTCGTCTTGCAGGCCTGCAGATTTTTTTGAAAATTTAAACTGGCTGCCATTCACCTATACATACAAAAACATATGTAGTCATACATTCAGGAAATGATGCTCTTTTCATTGCATTACGAAAAATCAAATCGTGGTTCTATAAACGTTTCCACAGGCGAAAAAAAAACCCAGTGGGACCAAGAGTGAAATTACCTCTTTGAGGGTTGGTCTGAAGCGAACATTTAAATTTTGATATTTAGTAGGAATATAATAAGGAGTGTTTGATTGCCAATAGTTGGTACATTATATACTCTGGTAAATACTGAGAATTAAAATTTTCCGAGAAGATGCCTGAATAAAATCAATAATTGCTGGTGAAAGTATGAACATGGAAATTATACTTTGTCAAATATACATAAAAATTGAGAATAGGTAGTTTTTGATCAAACTGAAGTCAAACCAATTTGATTTTTTTTCCTTTATTTGGAAACACCCAGACACATATTTAGCTGTGCAACCAGAGGCAAAATACATAGTCATTATTAAATACACATGTTTCCTATAATATGATCTTTCTAACTTTAATGCTAAATTAGATTTTTTACCCATTTTCACGGTCCACTGAAAATAGAAAATGATAGGGGGCATCCGTGTACTATGGACACATTCTTGTTATAATACTATTTTGAGCATAAAGAACATCTGAACACAACCGATTCTTCGAGACCCTCATATGTAGTAAAGTTTATTAAACATCACCTAGTAGTACATGTAGTAGATATGTTCACAATAAGCCGAAACCGAAACCAAAAATAGAAGTGAGGTAAATGATAGATATCTATAATGTTAATTAACTCAACCCTTCAACCCCATTGAATTGCTTGACATTTGAATACACTAGATGGAGTAATACTTCTAAATTATTAATTATTCAAATTGATAAGGAGTATATTAATCAAGTCATAGATTAGTCGTATTTGGAACAACTTGGTGTAATTTGTGGTCCTCAATGCTCTTCATCTCTATACTTGTTTGTCTCTTCAACTATTTTGTTCTGAGCGTCACTGTTGAGTCTTATGTAGACGAAACGCGCGTCTGGCGTATCACATTATAAGCCTGGTACCATTGATAACTATGTACTTGAATTCATCAATTCACATGCATCTATCAAAATAGAAAACTTGAATTCAACCATTATTAAATACAGTCATTCAAGTATTATACAATTTAGAATGTTGATGCAATTCAATAACATAGTTCTGCAGTAGGTGCAATATTGTTCCGACTGTGTCTATAAAGAGAATCTATCATTTCATAATTTTTCATTCTTCTATTGGAATGTTCTTGCACGAATCTTTTAATTGAAAGATTGCGTTGATCGCGAATTTTGCAATTTGATTGCGTACAATGTAGCTGCCTTACAGAATATGATGATGCAATCTGATATTCAGATGGATATACGGTATCGCAAAGTGAGTAACGAGCACAAGGAAACGGAAATGTCTCGTGTGGACCGACCGCATTTATCAATGTGTAAGTCATTGCGTCATTTCTATGACATCGGAAACGAAATTTGATGATTTTTTCCCTCTTTCCTATGTCTTTTATGACTTGCGTATTAATACAGTGTATATTACAATGTCAACTATAAAACTATGCCTGTTTTTGGTTGGGCGATTTATTCTTTGCAGGATGTCATCAATAGATCCAAATACCTCTTCCAATTCTGGCCAATCACCCTTTTTAGATTCCAACTCTTTATGTGAAGGCCATGTTACCATTAATCTAAATGCTTGAAGAATGATTTCATGGATATCTTAATGAATTAAAGATTTGCTAACATCAAACATCAAATATATTTGTTCAAATGTAGAGTAACATCTAAAATAAAGGCAACAGTAGTATACATCTGTTCAAAACTCGTAAATCCATGGACAAAAAACAAAATCGGGGTAACAAACTAAAACAGTGAAACGCATTAATTTTAAGAGGAGAACAACGACACAATATAAAAATGTAACACACACAGAAACGGACTAAGCATTAGACAAAATCCGATGAGAATAAAAAATATAACATCAAAACCAATTACACGAATTTGGGATAGAAAAGTACCGTGACACGTCTTATAGTAATGTAAATTAACTTTTTTGAATATAAATGCACATTTTTACCCATATGGATTGAAGGCATACATAAATCAACCTCATAATTTTACAATACATCATACAGAAAAAAAAACCCAAAAGAACAAAAAATCATATACATATATTTATCTATTATGGAGTTGTTGAGTATACCCTCCACAGTGACCATGACTTTTTTTCAAAAATGAAGCAGCATACTGCATAATTGATGGACAAGAAAGACATAAAACCAATTTATCCAAATTATCTATATCATCTATATCGGAATAAATATTTCTAACTTTCTGCAAAAATCCAATGTCAACTTTAAAACAATGCCTGTTTTTTGTTGGGCAATTTATTCTTTAGGGGATGCCATCAATAGATCCAAATTCCAAATCAAAATCATTAAAGATTTATTTTGTAAGCTTCTTTATTCCTCTGTCTTAATCTCTCATTTTGTATGTATTTTTTTTTAATTTCTATTCACATCTTAATTGTATATAATTTGCTTTATTATATATAATATTCGTTGAATTTCATTTTGTTTTTTTGATAGATTTATCTAAATTGTTGATTTTAAGTATTACTCTATCTAGTGTATTCAAATTTCACAAACTTTAATGGAGTACAATGTAACAGGGTTGCATTAATTTTATTTATAAACATTTACCATTTACCTCACTACTATTTTGAGTTTTGGTATCGGTTTCGGTTATAGTATTGGCTGATAGTGAACGTGTCTAGTAGTAACTGAACAAAAGATCTTCATATTTAGTTAGCAGCTAAACAGTAATGAGTCTAACTTTTAAATATTTGAATTGCACCTAATATATTTTATTAGACATTTCTGTATTACTGAAAAGAATGTATTCCTATCTTGTAAATCGAATGACATTAATGAGTGCTAAGTTATGGGTACTTTTTGAATTTGGCAGACACTAAAAACCTGATTTTTGTGGAGCCTGCAACTTTTGTTGCAGAAAGCGCGACAAAGGGATAATGATCCGGCGAAAGCTTTTTATTTTAGAAGGTAGAAGACCTGGATGCTTCATACTTTGTATATAGATGTTACGAAATTTCCGTCATTCACATGTCCATTGTCCGTGACCTCATTTGCATGGTTCGGGACGTGACTACTTGAAAAAAGTTAAGATTTTTTGTAATGTTAAATCATCTCTTATTATAAGTTATAGGATAACAGTATTTGGTATGTGCGTAGCAAGGTCCCCATGCCAGTCAGACAGTTTTCACTTGACCTCGACCTCATTAAATGAATCAGTGAACAAGGTAAAGTTTTGGTGGTCAGGTTCATATCTCGGATACTATAAGCAATGGGTCTAGTATATTCGGTGTATGAAAAGACTGTAAGGTGTGCATGTCCATGTCCAACTGGCAGGAATAATCTGACCTTGTTCTCATTTTCATAGTTCAGTGGTTACAGTTAAGTTTTTGTGTTTTTGTCTGTTTTTCGTATACTGAATACAATAGGTCTATTATATTTAATGTATGGAATGATTGTAAGGTGTACAAGTCTGGCTGGCAGGTCTCATTTGACCTTGACCTCATTTTCATGGTTCAGTGGTCAAAGTTTTTGAGTTTTGGTCATTTAATCTAATACTATTTGCAATAAGTCAACTATATTTGGTGTATGAACATATTTTTATGATCTATATTTCATTCATTCATATAAATCTGACCTTGACCTCATTTTCACGGTTCATTGCCCAGTGTTAAGTTTTTGTGTTATGGTCTGTTTTTTCTGAAACTATAAGCAATAGGTCAACTATATTTGTTGTATGAAAGAATTGTTAACTGTACATGTCATCCTGGCATGGTTTATTTAACCTTGACCTCATTTTCAAGGTTCATTGGTAAATTTTTAGTTGTCTGGGTTTATGTAAAGTTTATGTGACTATCAACATAATATCAATGATTAGTAAAAAAGGCGAGACATTTTAGCATGTATCTTGTTGATACATTTACTGTGTGATCAATGAATGTTATTATGTTAGAGTAATACTCTTTCGTAAGATTCTGATTGAGTTTTTTAAGTTTCTAATATCTATGCCTTGATCATTTTTGTAATTGAGGTGTAGCATGATGTTTATAAGATTTTCAAAGTACACACTGTACACAAAGATCAAAAGGTTTTATAGTTCATAAAATGGTAGGCATGGTTTATTATTTAGTTTTTTCCTGTTGCCCAAAGAATATTTCATTGTAAGGGAATTTAAATATTTAGATAGGCATCCAATTTAAAAAAAAAATAACAGTTTAGGCATTTTAAGATATTATGATGATTTCTCCAATTATGTTATTTCAGACAAAAATTAAGAAAATAATAAATATCTGGCATTTAACTTTTGTCGTCTTATCGTCACATATTGAAAGGCATTCGAAACATTTAGAATGTTTGATTTGTAAGAAAATAATAAATGTTATTGTTTTGACTTCAATGCCAGGTTGTCATTTGAAATTACCCTTTTATGTTTTGATTTCATAAATAGGTTGTCATTTTATTTAACTTTCAATTTGCTTTCTTACATGCATTTTGTTCATTGTCACTATCCATACCAGAAACTGGTTCAGCTATAAAAAAAAATGAATCAATCCAGCTACAAATGACAACTTTCTTGAACAATACTTTTGATCCATTACTGGCATTTAACTTTTGTCGTCTTATCTTCACATATTGAATGGCATTCGAAACATTTAGAATGTTTGATTTGTATTTTAAGATAAAAGAAGTAAACGGGTGTTCAGGCAGTTAAGCTGCCTTATGCGAGCACCCTGGATTTGTGTTCTACCCAATAAATGCTGAAATACGTGCCATTGTTAATATCTAGCTGGATATTATGATATTTATAACTTATTGGACATTTTTTTCATACTTTTCATTCTGGATTACAAAAAATATGACCAAAAAAAACTTAAATGATCGTCGATTTTCCCAAAAGTTTTGAAGTTGCACATAGAAAGTAGAGCACATTCGGATTCCTTATGTATTTTATTTTCCCCTCAGGTTTTGGCTAAGATGTCAAAGAACAAATGCATGAAATATTTAATCGCCGAAAATCTCAAAAGACAAGTAGTTTAGATTTCCCAATTTGCAAAAGTCGTAGGAATATTGTTTGTTATCAATACGTAGTCATTTACGCCAGCAGTCTATTAAAATAAGTTCGACTGATCACGCTGTTGGCGGCAATTAAGAATTATAATACGATATTTCTTATCTTTTCAATTTTGACGCAGGGGTGTAAATTAGCGGTGGTTCGAGGTCTGCTACTTTCCATTTTTGCAGTCGGACTTTCTACTTGGTTACTTGCTACGCCCGACATGCCCGACGGATCTTGAAAGAAAATAAAAAAATAACTTTCCAAACATTTTTACCAAAGTTTTCTAATAAACGATCTCAAACTTATTTTTATCATTACTATCCATGACAGCGATGTTCAATTAGTTCAACCGCTAGATTTATACAGAAAATCGCCGACAAATCATGTGTAAATTCGAGTAAAATCGTATCTCACTCCATCTGTCAAAAACAACATTGAAATTAAAATGGAAGGGTCTAAAACGCGGGAGTGGAAAACTCGGAAGTGAAAAATGGGTGTATTTTAACTAATATCTCTGGAACCGCTAAAGCTAAATTAATAAATAAAACTGATTTTGAAAGCTAATATAATAGTTTATAAGATAAAATTAATATAATATAAATTTGAATATTTTTTATCACCGAAAAGTTGACCGGAAGTCTTTCTTAGTGTGACTCTGGCAACACATTTTTGAACATTAAAACTTAAATTCACGAAAAAGCATATAACCCGGTATAAATCTGTAAATTGATTCTTAAAAACAATTTAATTACAAATAATATGATACAAAGAAAAATATGAATACACTACGTAAAAAGGGTAAAAAGTTGACCGGAAGTCACCTTGTATAGAAATGATGAAGTCAAATTTTCAACTGAACTTTAATTCACAAAAAAATAAAGAGCCCGGTCAAAAATCAAGAACATGATTCTGAAAGACAATTTAATGGCAAATAATGTTATATAAAGAAAACTATGAATACATTACGTAAAAAGGGTAAAAAGTTGACCGGAAGTTACCTTTGTTTAGAAATGATGAAGTCAAGTTTTCTGCTTTGAACTAGAATTATCAAAAAAATATAAAGTATATAAGTATATTGTGTCAAATGTAGAATTACAATTTTATTTACATTTCCTTTAATAGCTCGTAAGTGCATCACCAGAATTCACCTTTCCTCGCACAATCTATTCTTTGAAACTGAACGTTTTTATTGAATAAGTAAAAATAGTAGAATTATGTGAGATAGAAATGTAGTTGAGGATGAATTTCATTTTATTTTACAATGTAAAACTTATGGTGATATACGTAAGAATTTTATCAAAAAGTGTTATTGGACTAGACCGTCAACTTATAAATTAGTACGTTTACTTTCTATTGAAAACACTAAGGAACACTGGAGTCAACGCACCCGTAGTTTTAGAACATTTCAATAGATATATAACTCCGGCAATTCAATATCACTCTGGTAAACGGCTAACTGAAAATATCCTTGCATGTTTGAGCCTTATTCTAGAACAACAAGCTACAGTTCTGAAAGTATGTATGCCGTTTTAAAAAGATAAAATGTTTGGAAAGAGCTACCAGTAGATTTGGGCTGGCTGTGTTTTTTGTTACATAATTTTTTTTGAGAATTATGAAATATACGTTGAAGTTCTGTAAGTCCTAAAGAAGTAATTGAATACTTAAAAATTTGTAAGGGTTCCGCGGAACCCAGTGTCTCGCCTATTTTCGCTGTAAATCGCAGGCTCAACAACAATGAGGAAAAAAATCAATAAAAATATTCCTCTTGTTACTATTCTATGATTGTAAGAAAATCTAAGTCCATTTAAAAGTAAATTACAGAAAAAACTGAGTAATCTTTCTACAAACTTCACTTCTGGATACAATCTTATGATCATAAATAAGCTTCTGTCCAAGTTTGGTACAGACCCAGGATAGTTTAAGAAAGTTATTAAAATTTTAAAAACTTTAACCACAGAGTGAATGTAATGGTTCCCCGCAGAAAAACTAAGTCCATTTAAAAGTAAATATGGAAAAAATGGATTCATTTATTTACAAAATTTACTTCTGGATACTATCTTATGATCATAAACAAGCTTCTGTCCAAGTTTGGTACAAACCCAGGATAGTTTAAGAAAGTTATTAAAATTCTAAAAACTTTAACCACAGAGTGAATGTAATGTTTCCCCGCAGAAAAAAAAGTCCATTTAAAAGTAAAATATGGAAAAAATGGATTTATTTATTTACAAAATTTACTTCTGGATACTATCTTATGATCATAAACAAGCTTCTGTCTAAGTTTGGTACAAACCCAGGATAGTTTGAGAAAGTTATTAAAATTCTAAAAACTTTAACCACAGAGTGAATGTTTTGTTTCCCCGCAGAAAAAACTAAGTCCATTTATAGTAAAATAAGGAAAAATTGGAATTTTATTTTTACAAAATTTACTTCTGGATACTATCTTATGATCATAAACAAGCTTCTGTCCAAGTTTGGTAGAAATCCAGAATAGTTTAAGAAAGTTATTAAAATTTCAAAAACTTTAACCACAGAGTGAATATTTGTTGACGCCGCCGACGACGCCGACGCCGACGGAATGTAGGATCGCTTAGTCTCGCTTTTTCGACTAAAGTCGAAGGCTCGACAAAAAAACGATAAGCCACTTTGTCAGTCTAATTCTTTCCAATCTGATACTGATCCTTAAGGCAATCTAAATTCACAGGAAATTATAAAACAAACAAACTATGATGAGAACACTAATTAGATAATAATGGGGTAGTAGTTAATAAATAACCTGTCATAAATTACCCGACAATTACACTGTTTGCAGTAAACAAAGTTTGGCACGGTTTATTGTTGACAATACCTCTAGAATTAATTAAAGAAATACTATTCAAATTTAATTAAAGAAGATGAAATATAAATAGCAAGTTCTTTGTTTTGCACGAAGATTAAGATTCTTTTCATATTTAGTATTAGTCATTACTTTTTTTCCATAAAAGAGGGTCAAGATTTAAATACTTTCTATTCAATTCATTTTTATAAGACTAATTTATTTGTTTATTTATCCATACTATGTCAATCAATTTTCATGTTATGATTTTGACTGGGCTATATTAAAAATTTCGTGAATTTAAGTGAAAAGTTGAAATTTTGACTTCTTATCATTTAAACTCAAGATAGGCTACAGGTCATGTTTTTTAGTTTGATATATATATATTTTTTATATGATATCATTTGCCATTAAATTGACTTTCAGAATCATGTTCTTGATTTTGACCATGCTTTTTATGTTTTATATGAATTTAAGTTCACATTGGGAAATTTTACTATATCATGTATATACAAGGGTGACTACCGGTCAACTTTATACCCTTTTAACGTAATGTATTTATATTTTTCTTTATACCATATCATTTTTCAGAATCATGTTTTTGATTTTGACCGGGCTTTTTATTTTTTTGTGAATTTTAGTTCAAAGTTGAAAATTTGACTTCATCATTTCTATACAAGGGTGACTTCCGGTCAATTTTTTACCCTTTTTACGTAATGTATTCATAGTTTTCTTTATATAATATTATTTGTCATTAAATTGTCTTTCAGAATCATGTTCTTGATTTTGACCGGGCTCTTTATTTTTCTGTGAATTAAAGTTCAACACTGAAAAGTTGACTTCATCATTTCTATGCAAGGGTGACTTCCGGTCAACTTTTTACCCTTTTTACGTAATGTATTCATAGTTTTCTTTATATAATATTATTTGTCATCAAATTGTCTTTCAGAATCATGTTCTTGATTTTGACCGGGCTCTTTATTTTTCTATGAATTAAAGTTCAAAACTGAAAAGTTGACTTCATCATTTCTATACAAGGGTGACTTCCGGTCAACTTTTTACCCTTTTTACGTAATATATTCACATTTTTCTGTATATCATATTATTTTTCGTTAAATTATCTTTAAGAATCAATTTACAGATTTTGACCGGGTTATATGCTTTTTCGTGAATTTAAGTTTTAATGTTCAAAAATGTGTTGCGAGAGTCACACTAAGAAAGACTTCCGGTCAATAAAGCATATTCAAATTTATATTAATTTAATTTTATTTTATAGAATATTATATTAGCTTTTAAAATCAGTTTTATTTATTAATTTGGCTTTAGCGGTTCCAGAGATATTAATAATAATACACCCATTTTTCACTTCCGCGTTTTTCACTTCCGCGTTTTAGACCCTCCCAAACAAAATGGCTGCCGGGGAGGACAATTACAATATCCGTTCCGATTCCGGAAGCGGATAACGGTAATCCCGGGTTTGGCTATCGTTTAAAAAAAATCCAGACAGGTGGCAAAATACAGCTATGCACGGTAAATAAATATAAACATTAGAATTAAAAACCAAAAGATTTATGTAAAAGAAAGAAAAAGCAGAAAACATTTTGTACTCAAATTTTAATGTCAAAATCCAATATAATGTGACACCTGGGAACAGTTTATCTAACAATATATATATGTTCCTGGTAAGAGACCAAAATGCCATAGACATTAACAACTATAGGTCATTGTACTGCCTTCAACAATGAGCAAAGCCCATACCATTACAACATAGTCAGCTATAAAAGGCCCTGATAAGACAATTCAAACGAGAAAACTAATAGCCTTATTTATATAAAAAAAAAATAACTATGAAACAAATATGTAACACATAAACAAATGACAACCACTGAATTACAGGCTCCTGACTTGGGACAGGCACAAATAGTGCAACTATATATATGATACCTGAATGTAAGCAAATCTTATTATATATAGGTGGAATCCATTGGACCACTCTGCCTCCTCCTGTTTGATAACTTTGAAACGGA
Source organism: Mytilus edulis (assembly GCA_019925275.1). Lineage (NCBI taxonomy): Eukaryota > Metazoa > Mollusca > Bivalvia > Mytilida > Mytilidae > Mytilus > Mytilus edulis. The sequence goes on from CM034352.1 coordinate 39,966,792, forward strand.
TGAGATCCCCAACCCTCGACTATATACATTCATGTATGAGCCTAAATAAATATTCAAATGAAATATAGGGGAAAACCCCAGGGTCACCCCACCTTGGAACTTGGAAAATGTCGAGATCCCCACCCCTAAACCCTATTTAATCATGTATGGGACAATATATAATTAATCAAATGAAATATTGGGGAGTCCCTGGGGGTCACCCCATCCCTCCTGTTTGATACCTTGGTAACGGTCGAGATCCCTATCCCTAAACCATATATCTTTATGTAGTGGACAATATAACAAATCAAATGAAATATGTAGAGGGAGTCCCTGGGGATCACCCCACCCCTCCTATTTGAGAACTTGGAAACGGTCGAGATCCCCACCCCTAAACCATATATATTTATGTAGGGGACAATATAACAAATCATATGAAATATAGGTGGAGTTTGTGGGGCCACTTTCCTCTTCCGGTTAGAGAATTTGGAAACAGTTGAGATCACCAATTTTAAACCATATATATTCATGAATGGGACAATATAACAAATCAAAGGAATAATGTGGGGGTCCCTATGGTCACTGTTCATCGTCCTGTTTGAGAACTTGGAAACATTCGAGATCCTCAACCCTAACCATATTTATTCATGTATGGGACAATATAACTATTCAAATGAAATATAGGGGGTTCCCTGGAGGTCATTCCACCCCTCCCTTTTGAGAACTTGGTAACGGTCAAGATCCACACCCCTAAACCATATATATTCATGTATGGGACAATATAACAAATCATATCAAATATGGATGGAGTTCGTGGGGCCACTCTACCCCTTCCTGTTTGAGAATTTATAATGGTCGAGGTCCACTATCTTAACCCATATATATTTATGTATGGGATAATATTACAAATCAAATAAATTATAAGGGGGTCCCTATGGTCACTTTACACCCTCCTGTTTGAGAACTTGGAAAAATTCGAGATCCTCACCCCTTAACCATATATACTCATGTATGGGACTATAAAACAAATCAAATGAAATATAGGGGAAGTCCCTGTGGTCACCATGCCCCTCCTGTTTAAGAACTTGGAAACAGTTGGGATCCCCACCTCTAAATAAAATGAGATATATTCATGTATGAGAACTGATCAAATGAAATATAGGAGAGTCCTTAGGGTCACCCTACCCACTCCTGTTTGATAACTTAGTGTACTGTTGAACGCACAATCAGATTTCTTTCCAGGGAGGCAAGTCTATTCATACTTTTACAAGCTCGTACTTAAGTCAATTTGAACTTCTAACAGTCAACCAATACTAATGTTAACGAACTGTAATCATTGCAAACTTGTACCACTGCAGACTCATGACCATGAAAAAAATATACTTGATATATGTGTTGCTTTTAAAAACTTTGACAACAGATGAATTATTTGCCTCAATGATTAATTCATTAAATGAACATGAATGTACAATATATGATTGTTTAATGTTGTTTTTTTTAAATCTTCAAAAAACAAATTGAAGCAACAATATTTGTCTTATTATATAAACTTCTGCCAAGTTTGCCTCTGCTTTTTACTTAACTGCTTACAGCGCCTTTGGTGCTTTGATTTTTTAATTATAAAATCCTCACTTTTTTTTCATAAGGGAATACTTTTAATTTTTAGAGGATTTCAGTAGGGATTACTAAACATGTCCATATTTAAGGTAGCAAACCCATATTTGTTAAAGGTAACATGGTAGGACCTATGTTAACAAAATCAGGGTATATTCAGCGTTTAAATTTAAATTGTTTATTTTATAGTTATTCTTGTCAAATGGAATGTTTTAAAAGTCCAATACAAAAACCTGTCACGGCCTGTCACGGTCAATAAACAGCAAACTTTGTTAAATGTTTTATCAGATAAATGATATTTGGTGCTCAATATATGTTTATATTGTTTTTAGCTTGAAATAAAATATGTTTTGTCATATATTTGAACTATACACTATGAGCCGTGGTTTAGTGGTTAGTGTATCGGACTACTAACACAAAGGGACCTGGTTCGATTCCCGTTCGGGATGTATTTCGGGAACTCAATTTTCGGCTCTCCCTTGACACCATTTGCTAGTATGGTCTTGAGGAAACGATGATAGTCCGTCGGAAGGGGACGATAAATGGCTGACCCGTGTTAAGAGAGAGCCATATCTCTTGCACGTTAAAGACACCCTTATATTTCGAAAAAGAGTAGACTAATGCCGTTACAAGGCAGCACCCGCACCCGCAAAGTGGAAAGGGATTAATATAAGTTGCAAAACTTGTTTCCCAATCCACTATAAATAAATATGTTTAAAAAAAAACTATACTCAGTTTACCTTCGATATAGAATAAGTACATGTAGATATAATCAAATAGCCAACAAAACAACAGTTTCACAGAGGCCGAAATAACGTAGATGTTAACGTTTAAAGATCGAGGTGCGCCTTTCAACAATTAGCAAAACCAATACCGTATAGCAAGCTACAAAAATACCCGACAATACAACTGTTAAACAAATCCAACGAGAAAACCTGCGGCATAATTTATGGACTAAAAAAACCGAATACCACTGAGTTTTAATCTGCTGACTTTTTAAGTCCGCTTAACATAGACCATTCAAGACAGGATAGCGTCATAAGAAAAACTCGGAACATAAGGAATAACGCATTTTAATAAGATAACACAAATTAAGTGAAATTTTATTGTTATTCCTAATAATTCGCATCTGGGAAAGACATTTTGAATGGCAGAAAGTATCATTTAAAACTAGGAGTGATAAATTAAGGCATTGCTTCACATTTGTTATTGATATATACTAGGCAAAAAAGAAACGTTACATGCTTATAAGATCATTTAAAACTTTTATAACAAAAAATTGATGACAAAAATTTAATGGAATAGTTAGCTAACATGATTTTGAAGAGAATAATAAAAAGTTTTCTTTTTTGAAAACAATATTGCACATTTTCGGACAATTTTAACAGGACTAGTACAGAATTCTGGTTTACATTTCAACACCTTGTATGACAACCTCTAGCATTTATGACCGCCTGCCACCTCCGTCGCACGGAATCAATAAGACGTCCAATAAAATCTTGAGGGATTTTGTTCCTAACCCTGAAAAGTGCTGTTCAAAGCTGGTCTAGCGTTTATGGTGGATTTTGACTATTTCTGATAGGTCGTTCAAGTTCTTCCCAAAGATGTTTAATTGGTGATAAACCTGGAGACATTGCTGGCCAAGGCAACACACGAATATGGTTATTCTCCAAAAAGGTCATCGAAATGTGTGCCACGTGACAACATAGACAGCGGGGGTTGTCCTGCTGAAAAACGTGGTTAAAACGATGTTTTCGGAGAAACGGGAGAACAACTTGAGCCAGAATTTGGTCCCTGTGCCTTGTTGCATTTAGGTTACCAACGATGATTTTGAGTTCTGTATGTTCCTGGTAGGTAATTCCGCCGTATATCATGATTCCACCACCACCAAACCGATCTGTGTCCTGTACGTACGCATCAGAAAATCGTTCATTGCGTCTCCGGTAGACCCTTGCTCTGCCGTCTCTGAATTTCAAGTTGAATTTAGATTCATCGGTAAAAATAAAGAACCTGTCTCCATGTTTGCCTATTCCATCGAATCCGTACCCGTGTCTATTGAAGTCGCGCCATCCTGTGACGCTGTGTAAAAATAGGTCCCTTCAATGGACGACGAGCTCTGAGACCAACTTGACGCAATCGGTTACGAACTGTTTGCGCAGATATTCTGTTGTTATGTCTTCCATGGGTTTGTCGTGTAGTTTGTGACGCATTTACAATTTGATTCCGGAGATGAATGATGCGGATGTGTCTGTCTTGACGTTACGTCGTTTCACGTGGCCTGCCACTACGGGGGAGATCATTTGTTAAGCGAGTATCTCTTAGAAGAATCTTAATAGTTATCAAAGGTATCAGGATTATAATTTAGTAATCCAGACGCGCGTTTCGTCTACATAAGACTCATCAGTGACGCACATATCAAAATATTTATAAAGCCAAACAAGAACGAAGTTAAAGAGCATTGAGGATCCCAAATTCCATAAAAGTTATGCCAAATACGGCTAAGGTAATCTTTGCCTGGGATAAGAAAATCCTAGGTTTTTCGAAAAAAATCAGATTTAAGCCTTGCAAAAGTCATTCTAGAGACATTAAAATGATTTGCAACCTGCACTTGAGTCATTCCTTTTGCCAATATCCCAATAGCTCGTTCTCTCTCATTTTTGCGTAGACGGGGCATTATTTTACGTGTAATTTTTTTTTAAAGCGACCTTTTGTCAACAATCGTGTTCGACACAATAAATTACAAAAAGGACAACTCGATTCCAACTCCATACAGGTAAAAATTTTATAAAATGGTTATTTCTTTGAAATCAGAAAATGACGTCACGTCATATCTGATATTTTTATAAATGCGTAGATTTGATAGATAAATCATTTAGATTACTCGTTTTAATCATGAAAATATGTAAAATTAATATATGTGATATTTTCAAATTAAAAACCAATGTAACGTTTCTTTATTTGCCTAGTCTATTATAATCCCCCCTTTTCCAACATAAAGTGCATACATATTAGTTATCAAATGTACCAAGATTATAATTTAGTACGCCAGACGCGCGTTTCGTCTAAAAGCATATTATGCTGTAGAATTATGATTTTTTTTTATACCTTTTAAGAATATCGATGTTAGGAAGGTAGATACAAAAAAGAGTTTTTGTCATAAATTCTTTTCAGTACATTTAGTGCATCGATTGGGAAATATCTATTAATAAAAGGATGTTGGAAAGTGCATACAACAATACGAATTATGTTACTTTGAAATGCATGCAATATCACAATTATTTTATTCGTCACGAGATAGCACGTTTTAATAATTTATATTTCCCTGGAAATGCTAGCTTAGAGAAAAGTAAAGCCAAAGTAAATGTCAGACTTATTTATTGGAATGAGTTCAAAATATTAGGGAGTGTCAAGTTCAAAACAATATGGAGTGTTGAATCAAAGTATGTAATCGTTTGGTCGTATATACTGTTCCATTACCTAAACCCATGAAGAAAATAAATGAGTTGAATATACTGAAAGACCTGAGTAATTAACTATTGGTGGAAGGTCGGATCAATGAGCGTGAAGGGACATAAATTTAAACATGCATGTCATAAATGTTCCGTTTAGAGATATTTAAATGTTAAATAAATAAAATTTCTAAATTTTTACTTAATCTATAAAATGCTTAACTATCGAGTTCAAGCATTGGATAATAACATGTAAATATAATAAGCTGTAATTAATTGCAAATTTAAAAGTAATATACGGTAATATGGAAGGGAATTTATTTTGAATTGAATGTAACTAAAAGTATTTGTTACACTGCATTTCTTCCATGTAATATTGAATAACTTTCGAATTGCTTTATATTACATGTATTAGACACAATACAAAGGAAATAAAGAAACAGGATACTTTTTTCTGCACGAGTAGTCAGATCAATGTCCGAGTCGATAGCCGAGGACCTTGACCTGACTACAAGTGCAGAAAAACTATACTGCAGGTTGTTTCCGGCTTGTTTTTTGTTACTTTTGTTTTGTATCTGACTTGTACGACGTTTCAAGAAAGTAGTAGTACAATTTGCAAGACTGGACATTTGAGAAACTTAGAAGGCCATAAAGCAGTGAATGTAAGTTAAAGTTAAAACACATTTATTTTTATCTCCCTTCAGCCGTGATTATTTTTTTCTAGAAAAAAATTCTATTAACCTATATATTGTTTAAAAAAAAAAAGGAAAAAAAAACCCTATTTCAAGTAAAAGATGAATGTTATACACATTTGAATCTTTTTAAAATGCAACTTTATAAAAAAGTAATATATAAAATTAATTATTTATTAGTGTAGAGTAAGCTAACCTTAGAATTCATGGGGGAACGGAAAGGAGGGATAGGTGGGGATGGGGGCTAAATGTATCAAAAGAACGATTTCCGACTCATTTCATTAGTGAATGAAATGTTTTGAAAATAAATGAATTTTGTCTTGTAATTAGATATATTAAGGCATATACTTTTATTTTTTTAATTCCTGCTCGTTTATGCAAGTGTTGATCTCGATTAAACATGTGTTACTTTTTGATCCAATCACAGCTCACCGTCCAAAATTAGTCACTATTTGGACATGTTACACGGACACTTTTTATTGTTTAGAATCAATCGTGCATTGGAGACTTGATAGGGATTTTATCTTTTGATAAGCTTTGATTTTTATTTTCACTTTTTTATTCAAATATAAACGTCGGTATCATAATATTTCTTTACTTTTGGCATTGTCCCAAATACTGTTCGTGTCTTTATATAATAATAAGTGAAGAAAATGCATTTATTGGCCGATTATTTTGCTTCATAAAGGAAGGCATTATGTTCTTTTCTGAGTATGAAAGTTATTTAGTGTTTTAATGCCATCACTCTAATATATCTTTTTTTTTTAAATTAGCACTATTATATATACGGTATTCGGAAAATCAGGAATCATGGAGAACATTAATTTGAAATCTGCTTGACCGCAGTAGATTTTTCCTCTCAAAATTTTGGATCAAAACATTTTTTAGGAGAACCCCCCCCCCCCTTTTTTTTTAAGTTATAGCATTCTACTGGATTTAAACAAAATATATATTGAAGCTAACGTGTATATTTTATTTTAAATAATACAGGAAATATTTCAGTGTACAAAAAAATCAAATCTAATTGAAATTTAAAATGCCCATGAACTCACTTATCATGCACGAGTGATTCTATTCATAAACAGTGTCCGTATAACAACTTAAAAGAGTCCGTGTATCATATAAAAAGAGTCCGTGTATCATATAAAAAGAGTCCGTGTAACACCCGTTAATGTACTATTTTTCTATAGCTCTGCTGGAGGCAAAGTCGTACAATTAGATATACGCTGTGACATTTTAAAATCTAAGTATTACCTGATGCAATCTTTCACAATAGACTGTATATATGAGACAATATTTGAAAATGTTTAAATTTTTTGGCAATATGATAAACAAAAAAATAACGTCTTTAGAACCGTTCTTTTAAGAGCAAAAATGGAAGAACAAACATTTAGCATCTAGGAACATAGTTTGTCTGTAATTCAAACAATTGTTAAATACGGTAATAATTGAAATTATAAAAATGGTACAAGCGAATTCCATGTCTTTCCAGTTACCAAAGTGAATTAATTTTAAAAGTTTCTAATGGGAAGAAAGAATAAGTTAAAGATAATATCTCTGGTTAACTTGTATAGCCTACAATATTTTATCAAATGCCAATTATTCATTATATCATTATCGATACAAAAAGTTAAGAAATATACTGAAATATATTCGAATATGTCGATAACATGAAACATTCATGGGTAACATGAGAAGTAACAGCAATTGCTTTATTTCAGTTTAAGAAAAATGAATCATTTCAAATTAGTCACAAATGGAAGATAAAAGTAAACAATTTCATTTATCTGTTAAAAAACTGTATTTGCAAAATGATCAATCTGCCTAGGTAATGAAAGATAATGAAACGATTTTTTTCTGTTAACACCTACTATACCAAAATTGCAAAATGTTCTTTGCTGCTATCAAAAGTAAAAAAAAACTGTTATTCATTCAATATACTGTATATTATTTAATATGATAATCATGACTTGTATTAAGTGAAATGGTTGGTATATAGCAGATTAACGTTGTGATTCATCAGTGAAAATGTCTTTAACATCCTTCATGTCCTTTCTGTTGTTGATTATGGCTATGCTGTTACTTATTATTAGGGAACATGCCACAGTGGCAGATCCAGAACTTTTCCGAAAGGGGGGGGGGGGGCTCCAGTTATGCTTCAATGATTCCCTATATAATCACCAAATTTTCCCCACGAAAAGTGGGGCCCGGCCCCCTAGGACCCCCCTTGAATCCGTATATGTGTTGCCAGAACATGCAAAGTAATGAGAAACAGTAAAAATCGCCTTCACGAAAACTCAAGATACCTATATTCATTCGACAGAACATGCTTTTTAAATTTGAGTAAAAACCTGAATAAAAACTCAACAGTGAAAACCGTAAGCAGTAAAAATAATTATTAGTGCGATTTATATCACACGATGATAATATATTTATTTATCATATGTTTAGTAGTAAATACAGTACTTTTGAATATTTGATAAATAGCCTGCTGTTTAATCCATATCGCGCAACTTTGATGCGCACCCTTTATCGCATACCCTTTATCGCACCCCTACCCTTTATCGCATACCCTTTATCCCACCCCTTCGTTTTGTTTTTGTTTGTCAGTTTTAATTTATTTTAGCTTCAGGAATATTTTCCCTCAAAATAGGTCCAATAGAACGCCAATTTTTGAATGACGTCATTGTTTGATAAGTACATGTGACGTCACGAACTCATTTTCATAATTTTTGGCACACTAAATGCAACTATAGAAAATACAGAACACACAAAAGAATACAATAATAAACAAAATATTGTTATTTCAGCACGCAAATTTTGAGGTAACCCAGGTGCTTTGGATAAGTATTTGAGCATTTCTTTTAAAACTTTAAGACTTTTAAAACAAGACAAAAGAAGAGCTGAAGGTAACCCAGTGCTATGGATCAGACAACAGTTCATATAATATAATACTCTCCTGTTGAAATATATGATAAAGCGTATAACATTGCAAAATCCGTATCACAAGCCGTATCACCCTCAACCAGTATCATCCCTCGGGCTTATAACCCCTTTCGCTGATATTGGTGTCTCGGGATGATACGACATATGATACGGATTTTGTATTATTCTCTATTTATCATATATTTAGTACATAGTACAGCAGTTTCGTGTATCTAATAAAGGTTCTTTTTCTAGTTGCATCTACCCTATATCGCTTACCCCGTATCACATAGCTAAACTCGTATCGCACAGGTAAACCCGTATCGCATACCCCGTATTGCATAGCTCAATCCGTATCGCAAACGCAAAACGCGCGTCTAGCGTACTAAATTATACTCCTAGTACCTTTGATAACTATTGACACCACTGGGTCGATGCCACTGCTGGTTGAAGTTTCGTCCCCGAGGGTATCACCAGCCCAGTAGTATATCAATAATGTGGTATTTTTTTACAAATTTACTGTTATCAAAACTTTAAATTTTTCGAAAAACTAAGGATTTTCTTATCCAAGGCATAGATTACCTTAGCCGTATTTGACATAACTTTTTGGAATTTTGGATCCTCAATGTTCTTCAACTTATTTTCTTTAAATCATGCCTGTTCTGCACCAAGAACCTTTATTCATATATTATGGTAACGACTGTTAAAGCTTTTAACCGTCCATTGAGAATCTGTCAACACGTCTTGATTACAAAAGACATAAATTAACAGACCTTTGTATGAAAACTTTTATGTTTTATTGAAGCATCTGTGAGTTAAATGAAAAATGAAAAAAAAATAGTTAAAACTTTTATACAAAAACAAATATTATAAAAACCGTTAAAAATCTTAATTTATTTGAAAAAATGAAAGTTATAATAATTTTAATATTTAAAAGGCTTAGAAAGTTACATATTAATTGATTTTGAAACCATTTACAATAAATCCTTTAAATCAAATGTAACGTATAAAATGACTAACCTAAGGCTTTTCTAATTTGTTTCCATTCTCCTATTTTTACGTTATTCAAAGTGCCAGTGCATTCTCCAAATATTCATTATAATTCATGCTATTTTGTTCATATTTGTTCAATTAAGCAGTTTAAAACTTTTTATTTAATATACATTATGATTTGATATTTCAAATGAATATTGTTTAAACGAAAAAAATTAAGAAAGTCTCCCTAAATATGCGTGAAACGAAAACATGCGATGATAATTATGTTATCAACGAAACATTGTTATATACGATGTGTTTATATTGTGCAAAGTATCAATATTAAATCTTCCAAATCAAAACTGGACAGTGTCTTGAATTATTTGTACCCTTGAGGGACAAATTGAGAGTTACATTTTTGTTCTTAAAAGCAATATTTGAGTAAGATGTTTATTCTTCTTACGCTTATCATGAGTGATGAGCAGAGCAAATGAATAATATAAAGAAAAATACCAGCTAGAGTAGAGTAGATATAAGTTCATAACATGAAAACATATCCAGGACAAAAAGCATCAACAGATGAAGTGTAATGACACAAAGTAAGAAAATAACGACGTTGTGCTAACAAAGGGATGTACACTATAAAAAAGAGGGCATACTACATTATCCGAAATGAAACTTTGTGAAACATGCATTAACATAACGCTTTCTTGATTGAATAGTTTCGGTTCAAGTTTGATAACAGCTCTATTTTCATACTAGATGAGAAACATTCACAATATGTTACTATGGCAGTTTGAATTATCAACTTTAATCTTGAAATTTTCATCTTGAATCTTGAAATTTACAACTTTAATCTTGAAATTTCCAACTTTAATCTTGAAATTTACAACTTGAATCTTGAAATTTACAATTTTACTCTTGAAATTTACAACTTTTATCTTGAAATTTACAACTTGAATCTAGTAATTTACAACTTGAATCTAGTAATTTACAACTTTAATCTTGGAATTTTCAAGATTAAGTTTGGAATTATCATCATTAAACTGGGAAATTCCAACTTTAATCTTCCGATTCTCATTAGTCTGACACCAATTTTTAGACTTCCAAATGGTGCGCTTCAGTTTTATTTGGTTTAGTTTTTTTTTGCTAGTGATTGCTATTGATAATCATCGATGCACATTCGCCTGCATGTATTATTAGAAATTAAATATACACATATTAGTCTCTTTGGATCAATCAGGAGCATTATATTTACATAAATATAATGCCCCTGATTGATTCAAATACAATCATTGACCATTAATATAAAGTTTTAATATCATATTAAAAATAGGATATGTAGAACCTACCCCAAATCAATAAAAGGGTATAAATGAACAATGCATATCATTATAGAATGTCATTGAAAATTAGTGTCATATATACAAAATATCGCAAAACGATGACATACCCATAGTATATGATAGGAAGTTACATTTTTTTCTTTCCATGGTTATTAGACTGCTTGAAAAAATACAGACTTATTATACGTATATTTTTCTTCAACATTTTACAAAAGACTAGCCGCGAAAATGATTATGTGTACATTTTTAATGTGGAAAAGCAAAACAAATCATCAGCTAGAAGGAAAATATAAACCAATTTCAAGATTAAATTTGAAGATTTGTTTTTAAAAAGGATGCCCCTGATACGCTCTCGTAATTAAGAACTGGTATTGATCTGATTTTTTGTTAAGAAAATATTTTGACATTGTACCTCCTATTTGTGAACAACAGGATTCTGACTACTTATTTGCTCACTTGTGATTTTTTTTGCTGTCCTATTTTAATATGCCAAATATTTATTTCACATTTCAATATGAGATATCATATCAAAATTAGTTTATAGATAAAGAGGTATGCAATAAGAAATATGTTTTTAAAAAGAGTAATACTTTTCATTCCTTTCCTCAATATTATAGTTAATTGTCACAAACTAATAAATAAATAAAAGTCTAATTATTTTGTTTAATGGTTGAACGTTTTTACGAATGTTGAACACTGTATTTCCGCACGATACTATCCAACATTTTATGAGATATATGATGTGCCATTCTTATAATAACTTATTATAAGACGAAGTGAGTAATTACTAGATCCAATCAACTATCTTTCCTTGAATATTTTTTACTTGCATTGCTTTTTATTTCATTCAATATATTATTTCATATGGCATATGTTTAAAACTTAATACAGGTATCTTTTGTTTCTGAAATCAATAGATCATGTCATCTGCTACGATGAAATTAAAACAGCAGGATTGCCAAGCATTTATAAGTGCACTTGGAACTGTAAGCGGGTTTTGATAGTTAGTTTTAGTTGCCGGAATGGAGCAACGACATTCCGTGATGCAAGCATTATGGTTGATAATGTGTGTTTTCCTCTTTTATCAGCAGTCTATTGGTAAGACATTATATAAAAAAAAATATGTAAATTTGTCATAGTTGTAACTGGGTCATTTTCAAACAGTGTCGAATTTTGAAATTGGAAAAATTATTAAAAGTTACTTATTCAGACAACGCTTTACATAAGAATTCAAAACAAACAGTACTTTAAGAACAACATATTAAAAAATGCAATCTTAATGATGTCATACAAGATTATGTTGAAACATTTTTTGATCGGTGGTACATTATTTTGTCTATCCTGTTACCATTTTCAAAAGAAATTTTGGTTTATTAAGATAAGGTTTAGATGAAATTTTAAGCTTATTTTACGTAGTGAATTGGGTGGTTTTCAAGAGAATAAACTTCTATATGTATTCATTCTGTTATATAGTAGATCATTTGCCCTTTTTCCAGGTTGTACTGAATATGCCTATGAAAATTGGCTTTCAAAAAAAAAAATACCACCAGTAATGCAAGTCTAAGATAGGAATTTATATTGTTCGGAATTTTTCACCCTTTCAAATAAACCCAACATCAAGTTAATCCCTCATAAGTTAGTTAATTTTTCTCTGTATTTCATTGTTAACAGGAACGTACGTTTCTGATATATCACTATATAAAAGTCTATCCTTTTACCTTTTTGTCTATCCTGTTACCGATATCAGTATTGCACCTGCAAATGCTTAATTAGGAAGATTAAGACGTTATAAACTTAAGATGAGTTCGAACAACGAAATATTTCATTCGTTTTTCATCTTCACTAAATGTCTTGAATTTTTTTTTCTCTACACTGTCGTTCAAGAAACGAGGCGTTTAAAATGTAAATATTACTTTGCACTTTTGAGATCAACACTGACTGATTGAATATTGATAGGGAGAATAGTTTAACAGCTGATTTAAGTAGCGGTAACAGGAAAGACATGAACCTCCAGTACGCTGATTAAATCTAGTTTGTAGATAATATGTTACATACAATGATAAAAAAAGCGACGATTTTTCGTTAGAGTAATATTTAACGTTCTTAAAAAGTCCCTTTTGCACATATCAAGGCAAACAGAAAATCGGAAAAAAAAACATTTGAAATGTGTTTTTCTGACACTGTACGCAGACAAATACCCCCAAAATCGGTCTTAAATGCAGTTTAATCTTATCAAAATAGATGTAAGGTGTGTTTATTATAATTGTTCTATATCACAAATCCGAAAAGCTTTCATTTAAACCATTACAACTTAAATTTCCATTAGAAATAAAAAAATAAATAGCATGGGTGTACTGAAAATTCGACATTTTTTTAAAATGACCCAACTAAGGAAAAATTGTTTAAATACAATATGTAGCTACAAAACGTAATGTTAGTTATAGAAGAACACACAGATGTAAATGTAAATCAATGTTTTTTAAAGACCAATCAAATATCAATGGTCAAAGACAATTTTAATTGTATTAATAACGAAACATTTTTCTAATGAATGCATTTCAAATTTTGATATTTCACTTTTTGCCATGACAGATATGTTATTCACTTTAAATAATAAACATGTATGTTCGAAATGTATAGTAATTTATAATAGTATTTTTTTTAAATATCTAATGTGTGCAAATAAAAGAAAACATGTTTTTAAATGAACACGAGTCTAATAAGCTCAACATGTCATATCAGTGTCTCTTAAATTAACAACTAGAAATACGGTATAAGTTATTTAAGAGTAATACTGTGCGGTAAAGTACATCATTTACCTAGATAAATTTTCTCTGAATAAAGCTATGAAATAGATAATATAATACAATACAAACACAATCGACTATATACAGTTAATATTTTTAAGTGTTGTGAAATATGCAATTGCATCATCTTTTCATTTTTATTTGGTTTTTTTCGCTATGTCAATATATAAATTCAAGTTAAATGATTTTTATTAATCTCATAAAAAATATTCGATTATCAGTTGTCTGTGTTTCGGTACAGACTTGATTCATATTGACAATTTCGGTTGATGAATGTGCTTTTTGGTTTTGTCCTTTTTGGTCATATATATCATTACGAATTGGTGGTTTCTCATCATCTTATGAACGAACGAAAATCGTCCTAACTTGACGTTATTTGCCGTACCTAGAAAAGAGCATTACTGTATTTAATAAAATT
>CM034352.1:39985996-40275399 GCA_019925275.1 Mytilus edulis
GAATTTAAAATATTAAGACCAAATACAATCGTACAAGAGATTTTGATAAACATGACAACATCATATCGTATGTTCCTATACATGGTAAATATCGAACTTTGGAATGAAGAGGGATATGCATATCGTTTAATCTAATCAAGAATTATATCAATGGTAGAAGCTTAAGGTTTTTAGCAATTATGAGTTAAAACAAAGCTACGCGTAAACGCCACTAGTTTTTAATTTGAAAAAATCATCACAGGATCCGGGGGTAACTTAGTCGGCGGGGGACATTTTAACGAAAACAATCGGACATTTTAGCGTTAAAGTATATTTTTAACTCATTCTATACTAAATGATAAATAATAAATAAAATGTTTAATAGAATCAAGAAAACACAATATAACAATATCATGATGAACGTACGTGATGGGCTCTGAATATACTCTCTGTACCTTACTGTTCATAAAATTGTAGTATAAACTGTTCTTTCTCCTTTTCTTGTCTGGTTGTTGTGCATATTCGTCTTTCATGCTTTGCATATTATATATATTGTTTGCAATTTGACGAAAGTGTTTTAAAGAAAAACAGAAGAAAAAAAATGTTGACAACTATAATTGCTCATAATAATGGGCATTAAACAACTCTAGACTATCATATGTTTGCAATGAGTTACATGGAATTGTTCCTGGTATTTATATGATGAATATTATACAAGTTTGTCGCTAAAATATGCTATCGATTTCTTTGATAACTATTTACACCCCTGGATTGATGTCAATGCTGGTGGACATTTCGTCCCTAAGGTTATTACCAACCAAGAAGTCAGGCCTTTGGTGTTGACATCAATATTAATTATATGGTCATTTTCATAAATGTACTTATTGCAAAAGAATGAATTATTCGAATACGAAGTATTTTCTTTTCCTAGGCATATTACCTGAACAGTTTTTGGCACATCTTTTTTGGAATTTGTGGTCCGCAATGCTCTTCATTTTTTTTTAATATTTTGATCTGTGTGCATGGTGTGTGTTACACTGATGAGTCTTATGTAGACGAATCGTGCGTCTGGAGTATCCAATCATAAGTCTAGTTCCTTTAATAACTAAGTATTTATCCCTTTTATTCTAAAAACATTGCGCAATTATATTTCCTTTCAAAACACGATTAAAAAAACTGTCTGTCAATAACATAACTATTAGCAATTTTCCAACATGGCATAATTATTCCTTGCTAAAAATCGAGTATGCAAAAATGCGTCATTTTTTATAACTTGTATGAACTAGAAAACTTAATATGATAAGATAAATGATTTTTTTTTAAATAAAAAATGTGATCTTAACATATTTGTTTGAAATAGTCAATTGTCATTTCAGGACATTTTATAGTTAACTTCATGTATGTGCTTTATATTTGCTAATTGTTGAAGGTATGGTGACCTATAGTTATTTACTTTTATGTCATTGATCCATGACGGAGAATTGTCTGATTGGCAATCATACAACATCTTGTTATTTTGAATGTAAACTTAGAATTTTCATATACATGACATACTAAACGCAGCATGATACATACAAGAATCGGGGAATTAGTGAAAATATACTAAAAAGGTCGTATTTCTGATTACAAAAATCATTTATTGTTTTGTACATTGATTTAAATGGAAAATAAAGTGTTTTTGCTGTACTTGTTAAAACCGTTTTCAAGTACACGTATTTGAAAAAATCTAAATTTGAGTTCTCAATCATGTTTAGATTTTTTATAACTATAGCGGATCAGCATCCGTTTACCCACCTTGAGCACATATGATACCCTTCAGTTTTTTACGGGGTTCATGTTGCTCTTTTTTTATACAAAGTTTGTTTTTCTTTTTAGGGTTATGTTTTTGCCTTGGCGTTGTCAGTGATTCTTCGTCCTATGAGTTTGTACTTTTTCAATGGTATTTATTGTCTTTTTCCTAGCTTTTTACAAACGTAATTAAGTACAAAAAACAAAAATTATGGAAAATCTAAATTGGCTAATTTAAGTAATGTTAATGTCATATCTTACAAAAAATATTTTGTAAATTCATAAAAAGGGTTTTAAACATTCACAAGTATGTAAAGTCCCTGCATGTGAAAAACAATTCCTTGTCTTCAGTCTATTGGCAAAGAGCATAGAAGCTTGTTAGTTTTATACCAACGCCCCCTGAATTTTTGCAAATTTTGTATACAGTTTATGCATTCAAGCAAACCAAAGAGTTTTTTCAATAACCTTGACATTTCTTATGTGATTAAAGTGTGTACCATGCCTTTAATGAGTTCTTGCTTTTCAAACTAGACCTCTCTAAAACTAAACAAAGAATAAAAAGTGTAGTGTTGAACGATTTACGATGTAAATTTACAAGGAAAAGGAACAATCAATGCAGACTGATTACACATTCCAAGCAAAGGCCATACGAGCATATAACTATTTTCACTCAAATTTCCCCAGTGTCGTATTGGGGAAGGATGTTTTTATTATTGTCATATTCACAAAACTGTCTGGTGCAAATTCGAACATCTCTTGAATAAATGTTTGTTGTTCGGTCACCACGAGAACATATATGATATTAAATTATTTCGCCCCATTTTTTTTTTAAATTGACAGATATAAAACACCATTTACATTTTTCAGTTGCCCTTTTGATCCTTTGCGACAACAGAACTTGGCAAGATCTTAAATATGTCATTGCTAAGATGAGGCGGATATGTTTGAACCTCGATGTTAAAATGGCAACTGCAAACTTTTTGGCCAGCCGTACGATCTTGTGTTCATCTGATTTAATAATATATCAGCACTTAAAAGATGAATAAAATACATGTTTGTACATTAAAAAAAATGCCCAACAAACGATGTCGGATCAGTGCCTTAAAAAAACAAGGTTAGACTAGAACTCGTGCACTGATTCTTAAAGTGGTATATTTTCACATTTCAAAACAAATTAAAATTGCTTTATATCGAATATTCAGGTTCGATATCTCTCGATATATCTGTTATATGAGATCTCTACATTCTATGAGTTTTTGTCAGGACAATATTGTTTTATCTCAACGCTGTCATTAAATTGGAATATATTTTTAGTTTAGTTAGACACCTGACGTCCAGAGAAATATAGTTTGAAAGTATGATAGTTTTGTAACTCAAATGTTACAAGTTTTTGTGTTTGTAGTAATTTGTTATTAACATTTTCTTGCTTGTACTATGCTTAACCTCTGTTCATGATTTGAACTAAATCTATTAGTAGTTCTACGCAGCAAAGCGCATTTCCGAATTAGGGATATTACACAGTTAAAAATGTCAAATATTGGTTCAAAGTCATACATGAAAGTATACTATTCACATATATAATCCAGCTATGAGACGTTTTATCTTTCAGTACAGGTTGTATAACAAAAATGTCCTTCTCCTGATCATTTCTCATCAAAAGTTTACAAAAGTTAGCTAAAATTTGATCAGACAGTGCATAAAGTGATGCATCATCTGTTCGTTCTTGTAGTATTTTAAGCTGAAATAAATTTAATGCATTCAATTCCTTTCCACTGAGTGTTATGCAATCTAACCGAAAAACTTTTCAATAACTTAATTACCAAATTTGGGTTGACTCCGTTGTGTCAATCCGTGCATACATGAGACAACGTTATGATGTGGATTATTTCTCAAAATGACAAACAGTATAAGTCATTTAAAATAACATATTATTAAGAACATGGTTATCAATTACATTTTAACTGTCTTACAAAGAAGGTAATGTTTACCTCGGTTTATTTCAGATTAACTTTGCACGCCACAAATCAGCGTAACACATTGTAATTTAAAACTATTACAAGGATATTGAGATATTAGTTATACTAGTTACACGCAGTCGTAAATCATTTTTTTTCATATATATTTTTTCTTCACAATTGACAATATTATTATAAGTTTAATCTGACAATTGCCTATTTGACATGTTTGATGTATATCTCACCAAGAAAGAAGAACACACGATTCATGAGTTGCCATACTAAAATATACTTTATAATTTCTCAATTGTTTTTTTTTAAATTTATGCGTAACATGTCATAAATCATCACGAACAAAAGTCGTCAGCCTGCTATGCTATATTATAATACTCATTCTCACATAAATATTTTCAAACATTTCTTTTTTTCCGGCACGGATCCAAAATCATCTCTGTAGTTTATATGATACCCATTTTTTATATGTAACATTTTTTAAATAATTTTTATTAAGTGAAAATTCAGTCTTTTTCTCCGGTTTGTTTTCTTTCAGTTTTCTTTTGTTGTATGACACCAATGTATACAAGTCACCATGCTGAACATAAAATTCTAAACACTGTATTGGCAATTTTCAAATTTATTATAAAATAAAAAATCTGATTATATATAAGAAAGTATCACAATTTCTATCTTACAAAGAAGCATAAAAGTTTACTTGAATGTAAACATTGTATTCAAATAAAAACATTTTTTTATTGTAACAATATGTACTTTATAGTCCAAACTACAAATTATGCTTTCTAAAATATAGTCATTGGTATTTATATGCTTTTTGTTTTACTGTATTGACTGTCTGAATGAATCTAAGCAGAGCAATTGAAAGACAAATATCAAGTCGAGGATGATGTTCTCGAAGCTATCTTAGTACTAGGACGTGTCCTAAGACCAACTTTGTCCTATGTTATGTTCTGGAACCTCTCTTAACTTAGGATTTACCGCATGTTTTCGTCCTTACTTCAGGACATATAATAGGTATCCTAAGATCATCCTATCTTTATTTCACTTTGTGCATGCTTTTTGCTAAAAGAAATGTACGTGAAGATGATTATG
The DNA here is from genome assembly GCA_019925275.1 of Mytilus edulis. Classification (NCBI taxonomy): domain Eukaryota; kingdom Metazoa; phylum Mollusca; class Bivalvia; order Mytilida; family Mytilidae; genus Mytilus; species Mytilus edulis. The sequence goes on from CM034352.1 coordinate 39,990,826, forward strand.
AAATGACGCGTACCATCGATTAACTACTAATATGTAAAGAAATTGTCCTTGATTTTTAACTTTCAACTTCATGTTTCACGATTCGACGACAATACAATTTTCAAATTCTTAATTTAAAACACATTGGAGCCAGTTTAAATTACAATCCTTCTTCAGTTTGACAGCGATCGATTTAATGGCTTCTAAGGTCAAGACATTGGTCACGTGATATAAGGTCAAAGTTTACGATTTTTTGGTAAACATGCATGCCTTCTGGTCTTTGGACTCGTATCGTCTTAATTGTACTCGTACATTAATAAAAATGAAAGCCTCCAATTTAAGATTGAATTAGCTTCCTTAATTTTTATAATCGTTATTTCACGAGTGAAATGAAACTTTTTTCTAAAAAGGAGTAGGGGCTATAATGGCCTAAAATTACCCCAGATTTACAAGATTATAAAATAAAAATTCCAACAGAGCAGATTTTCCGCCATAAATTATTAGAATATGAGTCAATGATTTAAAAAAAAGTTCTTATCTAACAAAAAAAAGGTTCAATGACGTCACAATGGTAGCACGTCATAATTGAGAAAATAAGCAAAAGTACAGAAATTTGGGTGTTTTTTTTTCTAAATTTTGACCACCGCACCATGCTTGTACCAATTAGAAATTTTTACATTTTAACAAATTTATACATATCAAATTTTGAATAAAAAATCCTTTTGGTGCAAGGTTGGTGCGATGGTTCATTTTATATTTTTTCATAGCCAAGCGGAGCAATAAAAAGCTGAAATTTGCCGTCCAAATTTGATCTATTCATCTGACAAAGTTTAGTTTATACATTCTTATGCCTATAGGAACTTTATCATATTGTTTATGAATGTAACGTGTATTCCTAATATTATTTCTGTAAGTAATTCTATTTGATTTTTTTTAAATCCAAAAGCAATAAATTACATGTATGAGGGAGTCAATAACAACTTTGAGGACATTTTAAATATACCCTTAATATAACAAAATCTGTACATTTAAACTTAAATTTCTGCTAATTATCAATTCAAAATCTGTTGTTTATTTGGGACAATCTACTCTTTCTGGTAGTAGGGTAGGATCCATGGTTAATGTTAGGAAAAAAGGGGGGGGCAATTTAAATACTATATATAATTATAATGAACATAGTATTTTTTTAAAATACAGATATATTTGAGATAGTAGCAATGCATGTACCATTTTTGTAATGCTATATAATGTTATTGCTATAAATCGTGACGTCTGAAATAGATTATAAAAATAAAATGAATTTCGAAAAGTCAAAATTAAATCTTGTAAAATAGAAAACAAATTATGGTTACCATGGGCACATATGTGTTGCTAGGGAGAAACAACAGTGAATTTGGCAAAAAGGTGCATTTAATTATGCAATATTTAAATATTGTACAAGTGTAAAGTTCACTAGATGCTAAACAGGTTCATTTTCAAATATAGATATAATATTAAAGCTGTAAAATAATCATATTTAATGACTTTAACTCCGCCATTATATTGGTTGCTAGACAAAAGAATAAACGAGCTAGACTCAAAATTCATGTTTTTTTTCAGAAAATCCATGGTATAGACTAACAACATGTCAAATTAAATGAAATTTGGGGGTGGGGTCAAAAATAGGGTTCACTGAAAATCCCTAATTATTCCTTAAATAGGTTTGGTAACGTGTTAAAATATGAAGTACAACCATTTTTTGGCTCTACTGAGACTTTCAGATCAAATAAACCCAGGATACGCAAGTGTGTCAGCTTATAAGTTACGAAGCGGAGATTACAGGGAGATAACTCGGTACACGCATCGTAGGATACTGCAAGTTGACAACAGTAAATTCGAGTAAAATTCATGATTGGAGTTATCTTTCGACACTTTCTTGGTTAACTTTTCGATATTTCATGTTCCTCTACTGCTTTAACATTAAAATAGTCATAGAATGGTTGAAATGACATTCAAAGTACTTACAGGCTTTTGACAACTTCCAAAATTTTCTGACTTTTCTCTAAAACATGGATTCATTGTATATTCTCAAACACCTTTTGGTAGATAAAATCATACCAGAGGGGTGAATCAGCTATTTGTCAGCACAACCTGTGTTACAATAGAATTTAACTTTAAACATTTTAATGAAAATATGGTAAAAAGCAGATGTAGTCATTGCATGCTTTAAAATTGTGAACAACAATATTGAATGAAAAAAGGCAATTTGCAGTTGACAGAAGTACATGTATAATTTTTGTTATATTATTCCTGCTTAAAGATCCAGGGGAGGGGATCCAGGTGGCCTTGGAATTGGAATTCCTTCTTTTTATTGAAGAATAATGCATTTGAATGAAAGCATGTAATTGGAACTTTACCCTTATATTTGGTTGAGAATACCCCTTAGGTCCCACACCTGTTTAAAATTGTCTGGATCCACACAAAGATAAGGAACTGTAGAAAATGTACAAGTTATGTTGCTCACCTTAATCAAGAGAAAAAAAATGAACATCGAAAGATCCAGAATCGGGTTTTAAACATAATAATCAATACAAAGATAACTGAACAAAAAGCTGTACTGCAAACTTATATCATGTAGTTCTCATAATTCCTATTTAATGTATTATTTCAAGATTTGCTTTACTTTTTTTCTTATATTTAAATTCAAAAGTCCTGCAAACAACTGGTGAGTCCTTTCAATTACATTATTGATTGAATAATAAGCTATTAAAGCTGACCAGTATATAAAGTATGAAAATGTTTTGTTGAAATAAAAGAGTGGTATTAAGTCATGAAATATAGTGAACTCAACTTCAAATTTAATCCAAATTCATATTTACCTCCTCTAAAAAGCATAGTCAATTGAACTACAAAATTAAACACCCGAGACTACTGCAATTTATAACAAAGAGATTGATCGCTTCCCATGTTATAGTAGTCTCAGACAAAAACAAAACTGATTTAAATATATTATGTTCAGAAATTGTTTGAAGAATGGACAAAAATGAGATTTTTATTATTCTGATATCAGAAATATTCTCATAATATCAAATCAGAATGCAAGTTCTTTTTTCCATTCTGACACAATAATTTTGATATAAATATAATCATATTGATATGAATATAACCATCTCAATTCTTAGATATTAAACAAAGCCAGATCAGAACCATACATATTAGAACTAGAGGCTCTAAAGAGCCTGTGTCGCTCACCTTAGTATATGTGAATTAAACAAAGAAAGCAGACAGTTCATGACAAAATTGTGTTTAGGTGATTGTGATGTGTTTGTACATCTTACTTTACTGAACATTCTTGCTGCCTACAATTATCTCTACCTTATAATGAACTTGTCCGTGTAGTTTCAGTGGAAAATGTTAGTAAAAATTTACAATTTTATGAAAATTGTTAAAAATTGATCAAAAATGACAATAACTTCTTAGGGGGTCAATTGACCATTTTGGTCATTTGACTTATTTTTGAGTCTTAAATTGCTGTACATTATTGCTGTTTACAGTTTATCTCTGTCTATAATAATATTCAAGATAATAACCCAAAACGGCAAAATTTCCTTAAAATTACCAATTTAGGGGCAGCAACCTAACAACGAGTTGTCCGATTCATCTACAAATTTCAGGGCAGATAGATCTTGACCAGATAAACAAATTTACCCATTGTCAGATTTGCTCTAAATGCTTTGGTTTTTGAGTTATAGGACAAAAACTGCATTTTACCCCATATGTTCTATTTTTAGCCATGGCGGCCATCTTGATTGGTTGGCCAAGTCAAAAAACACAATTTTTAAACTAGATACATCAATAATGATTGTGGCTAAGTTTGGTTTAATTTGGCCCAGTAGTTTTAGTTTAGAGGAGAAGATTTTTGTAAAAGATCATGGAGATTTACGAAAAATGGTTAAACATTTACTATAAAGGGCAATAACTCCTAAAGGGGTCAACTGATCATTTTGGTCATGATGACTTTTTTGTAAATCTTACTTTACTGAACATTATTGCTGTTTACAGTTTAACTCCATCTATAATAATATTCAAGATAATAACCAAAAACAGTAAAATGTCCTAAAAATTACCAATTTAGGGGCAGCAACCCAACAATGGGTTGTCTGATTCATATGAAAATTTCAGGGCAGATAGATCTTGACCTGATAAACAATTTTACCGCTGTCAGATTTGCTCTAAATGCTTTGGTTTTTGAGTTATAGGCCAAAAACTGCATTTTACCCCCATGTTCTATTTTTAGCCATGGCGGCCATCTTGGTTGGTTGGCCGGGTCAAAAAACACAAGTTTTAAACTAGATACATAAATGATGATTGTGGCCAAGTTTGGTTTAATTTGGCCCAGTAGTTTCAGAGGAGAAGATTTTTGTAAAAGTTAACGACGACGGACCAGGTGAGCTAAAAAAGACACAAAAATCAAATCTATCATTAACAGGCAAGTATTCTCAACGTCTTAGATAAAACAATATCTGTACCAAACTGATATTTTGTTCCGTTCAAAACATCTATTTAATAAAAATTGCAACACGTTTAAATGCCTCTATGTATTCTTGAATAAAAAAACAATTAAATTTGGCACTTTTGTTTACCTTTCAAAAATGTTTACAACCTATTTAATAAACTCATTATAGATACCAGCACTAAATTTTGTATATAGGCCATACGCGTGATTCGTCTACAAAAGACTCTTTCAGTGACCCTGAATCCAAAAAAGTTTAAAAGGTCGAATAACGTATGAAATTGAAAAGTATTGAGGACCAAAATTCCTTTTTTTTCCATGTCCTCTTTCTATAGAGTCTGACTTTGACTTATACCTCATTTTGAATTGACTTGTTACATACTTTTGTGAATAATTGTTTTTGGAAATAAATTGTTCTTGATTTTTTTTTGGAAAAAGCTGACATGAATTTTGTAACTTCTTTCTTAAAATTAGAAACTTTGCATTAAACATGTTAAAAACTCTCAAAAACAGACTTTTGTTCATTGCAGTTTAGTTGCTGATTTTTCTTAAAAAACAGATGGTTTTCTATATAATTAGCTACCTCTTCAGAAAATGATAGGTTGTCTTTCTTTGTTATTACTGCTATATCCAGGATATCCGTCACATTGGTCAATATTAATTTATTTTATGAATTTACAAATTTTTGACCTCGAGAGTTCAACATAAATGAAAAGCCAGAAATACGCGTCATAATAGTGCGTTTGACTTGATAAACTATATTATCAGTATTTAAAACTTATATATCAGTTTTCTAACTACGTTTTTGAATTTTTCCAGATATGGTATCAGGACTGCAAAACATAAAAAAGAAGAATTTGAATTTTTCCGGTATGTATAACCTTGTTGAAAGTATATCAAACAATAGAAAGAAGTATCATGAAGTCAAAATAACTACTAGTATTCGACATCTGAATAGTAAAAATTAAAGACCCCTTTAAAAGTAATTCGAGACTTATAACGTCGTGCCTGTTACACGCAATCATGTCAATGAAGGTATATTTTATTGATAAATAAACAATATGGAATTTTTGTAAGGTAAATAGACAAAATATGTACAATGCGTGACTGTATAACTGTTTGAAATGGCACTCACACCTCATCTTCCTATATCTTTAGCATCTCTAATAAATTGTAATGTTTAAATGCATGATTTATCGAGTGTTGTCTTATTGGCAATTAAACCACATCTTCCTATTTATAAATGTTGTGTGTCTATTTCATTCATATCATCTTATTAAAGTAAAACCCTTTTGTGTTTTTCCTGTCGTCTCACTGTCCAATATTAACGTACACCACTTGCATCTTTATGCATTCCTATTTAAGCCATCAGTCAGCAATCATTGATCAGTAAATGATAAACTTAGTTCACTTCGAAATTACGTGATCGATACGTCAGTCTTATAGTAAAAGGTTTTACTGATCCGACGGATCTTTTCTAACGAATTGAGCCTAACTACGTCATACAAATTACAGAATTCTATTGAATTCTATTGATCATTTCCATAAAATTAAATGACGGAAACATACGAACCTTTCATATACCAAAAATATACATGTTATGGAAACCCACCATTTTGTTAATAATCATTCACATTAAATTTTATTCTTTGTTTTGTTTACATTTATGTAAACAAATCTTTCAAACCCCAAATACTCAGATGACTCAAAAGACAAATATGCAGCCGGTTTTTTTCTTCCAGACATCACCTTTTAGCGAACTTTTCTACAAAGATTATTAATGTAACTATTTGATAAAATCACCATACACAGAATAAGGCAGGGGAAACGTATAATGATAATAAGCCGTCCTCATGATTATTAGTTCCATGATAAAGCCTTTTTTGGTTGGAGCGGAGTATTTCATTTTAAAGGAATGATCTCCAATGGTTATTTAACATTTAACTAAATCATACATATGATCCAATAAAGCAAAGCCTTTACTTCGGATTATCTTGAATGTACTTCGTTATTGAGTGTCAGTAATGAGGTTATACTGAAACGATATGAAATTCCTGTTTGATTTTCTTAATTTACATTTTCAATTTTAAGAGACAAACATGTATTCACAGCCACATAAGCGCGTAAAAGTATAGTATTAAATACTTTGTTTTTCAGTTTTTTTAACTACCTTTTTGAACTTTTTCAGAAATGGTTTCAGGAATGCACAACATAAAAACGAAGAAAGAGAATTATGATGGTATGTACCCGGATAATCGTATATCAAACAATACAAAGAAATATTGTTAAGTCATCACTATTATTCGACATTTAAATGGTAAAAATAACAACCCCTTTACAAGTATTTAGCAAATACTAGTGTCGTGTCTGTTGTATGACAAACATGTCAATGAAGCTATATAGTTTTTAAATTGAAAACATTGAATGTTTGTCTTACTAGATATATAACATCACTAAATGCCTGTAAAAACATGTACAACTGCTGCTTTGTTTTTGTGACTGGCTAAAGTCAGGAATCTGCTGTTCAGTTGTTGTAGTTTGTAGTTATTGTTAATAGGTATTTCTATTTCGTTTTTTTGTATACAGTGATTAAACCGTTTGTTTCACCTGTTTAAATAGTCTCACGCTATTCATTTTCTGGGTAATTTATTGCTAGCCTTCTGTGTGAGTAACGGCTCCGTGTCGATGTCTGTAACTTTGACATTCGTAAATATAGCTCAACATGCAGTCTTCTTATACGTTCAGGTATTTTACATCCTAATTTTATTTATAGAAATATTCTTTATAAAGCACAATAATGTCAGTATTCACACAAGAAGATAAAAAAACCCTTTAAATAGACTTATTAAGAAGGGATATAGTTACGATACTGGTGTCAGGTCATTAAAGATAACACATTTTGGCGTTAATTTTGTTTCACTTATAGGGTTTTTGCATCGGAACTAAACCCATTTATTTAAAAAAACAGTTGTTGGCATTACACGGGTTATGTTCTTGTCATATATGTTATTATGGTATGATACTGAACCCCTAACGGGAAGGATTGTGCCTGATGTTCATATGATAAAATCATAATCTTTCAGTCAGTTTAATTGACGTCTGGAGCTGGCATATCAGTTAACTGCTAGTAGTTTGTTGTTATTTATGCATTATTGTCATTTTGTTTTTTGTCTTTGGTTACATCTTCTGACATCAGACTCGGACTTTTTTTTAACTGAATTTTAATGTGCGTATTGTTATGCGTTTACTTTTCTACATTGGCTAGAGGTATAGGGGGGTTGATATCTCACAAACATGTTTAATTATTGGAATATTTGTAATATCTTCAATTTTTCACTTATTCTTACAACATTTGTATAAACTTCAAGATAATAAAAAAACGGTTTTTTAAAGTGAACATTGATTGGTTAAATATTTCTCAGTGTGTTTGAATTTGTTTGTTAGCCTTTTGGTCATGCATGTTTGTCTCTAATATTTAATTAACTGTGCATTTGTATTCAGATATCGCAAATCAAATTTATTCGTTCATTGTGTAATCATACGTTTTTTTGATTGAGTTAAGTCTGCCAATTGATATTTTATCGTATGTTTTTCTATGTTGTGATGTTATGCTATTGTTTCAGAAAAAGGGAGAAGGTTTGGGCCTATTTAAACGTTTAATCCCGCTGCAAATGTTTGCACCTGTCCTAAGTCAGGAATCTGATGTACAGTAGTTGTCGTTTGTTTATGTAATATATACGTGTTTCTCGTTTCTCGTTTTGTTTATATAGATTAGACCGTTGGTTTTCCCGTTTGAATGGTTTTACACTAGTAATTTTGGGGCCCTTTATAGCTTGTTGTTCGGTGTGAGCCAAGGCTCCGTGTTGAAGGCCGTACTTTAACCTATAATGGTTTCATTTTTAAATTGTTATTTGGATGGAGAGTTGTCTCATTGGCACTCACACCACATCTTCCTACATCTATTAACCCCGCCGCATTTTTGTCAGGAGACTCTGGCCTTTGTTTGTCTTGTATGATTTTAGTTTTAATTTCTTGTGTACAATTTGGAAATAAGTATGGCGTTCATTATCACTGAACTAGTATATATTTGTTTAGGGACCAGCTGAAGGACGCCTCCGGGTGCGGGAATTTCTCGCTACATTGAAGACAGTTGGTGACCTTCTGCTGATGTTTTTTTCTGTGGTCGGGTTGTTGTCTCTTTTGCACATTCCCAATTTCCATTCTCAATTTTATTACATGAATCTAAGTGGTTACAGGTTAACAGTACGCGACGTTTGATGTGAACATGACCTTAGTCATATTCTGTTGATATAGATTCAGTATATGAATAACGAAACGGGTTTACACCGAAAGCACATTATATAAGTAAGGTGTTTTTCTTTGATTAGGTACTACAAAATTGTGAATTTTGACATTAATATCGCATGTATCAAAGTTCCCGATCGGTCTTACATGACTATAGTTTATTAACAGTTTATTATGTAGATTGTTTTTCATGTATTTGTCTTTTTTTCTTTTTCGTTACTGTAATGGAAATGTCAGTTCTTTTCGGTTGGTGAATTTGAAAATTCATTTAGTATCATCATCCTCTGTCTTAAAACTGTGTCGTTTTCAAGCTCTTGTTTATCGGCTCATGATAGTTTAGACATGACATAATGCAAACGTTCGATTCTATTTGTACTATTCATTTCTTTCAGATCCATTTAATTCTAAATGTTCTGAATTTGAAGTATTTGACGGCTTTGATTGTGTTTGCACAAACGATGCCTCATATAGATGTCAACATATCGGTGGCTTGGTATGTGATAACACGGGCGCTGTTTACTCAACTCCATGTATGTTTGCTGTAAATATGTGCCAGCAGACAATTCCATTGGACAGACAAATTAGTTCATGTGGTAAGTATTTCAACCTACTTTTGAACATTTGAAAGAATGATTTGTAAAGGGTTCATATAAACATTAGGATTGTGGTTTTTTTTTCAGACAGTCAAGTTATGATTATTATTTACTGTTACAACAGTGCATGTTGCTTTCCAGGCTGCTTGACGAAACCCAGATGATTTTTCCAGGGTATTAAGATAAACGAAAATATGCCAAAGAGACACTCTCCATCACTTTGTTTTCGTTTAATCTTTAAATGAAATAAATACGGAAAAAATTATGACGTATTCACAATTCACATGTCGACAAAATGTACCACCACCAACGAATTAAAACATAAAACATTATAATTCAACCTGTATATCATTAAACTTTAATGAAACATTAATTCATCAATCATTTATTGCGCGACACGATGATCCTACAGAAATTGGTGATGAACACACCAAATGAATAGGAACGTTTGGTATAAGTTATAACCCCAACTTAAAATCTTTTATGAAATGTCAGGAAAGAACTATTCTTCCAGCAGTTACCTTCTATTAAGTAAGATACTGTATGAAGTTGCATATCCTTTGATATGTAAGAAATACTGTTCATCAATCTGTATTTTTGTTAACTGTTTTGTCCGTTATTCAATGCCGTACTTCTTTTGAGTAAAAGTAAAATTGAGCATTGGAATGGGGGAAAACAACTACTCGACCAAAAATCAGGAAACAACCGAGACAATCCCGCATCCGTAGACGGGCTTCATCTGGCACCTAAATAAATATGTGTCCTTGTGAAATTGACGTCATACTTAACTCCAAAAGATATAGATTAACTAAAATTAAAAAAACAAACATACAAGAATAACAAAAACTTAGGCCTTTGTGTTATCAGTCGTACTATAAGTATCTATTCCATTTCCAGTAAACATCACATGCTGAAATATAAACACAACTGAATGAAGTGAAATGAAATACCAGTACATCATTTTCATATAATTAAGAGATAGTAGGTCCTTTTTGTAGTTTTCGGTGTCTACATATGATACCTCATCATTAGGTATCAACAGGGCTTAAATCTACTAGTGATAAATTATTTCAGCTATAACAAAGGAATTAGTTTATAGTACAATTATCTGTGAAAATATTAAATTAATTAAGAGAGAAAAGACATTCGGTGCTGGTTTAAGTTTTATATGTTTTCCAAGAGGATATTGTCCCTTTGTTATATTCTGCCTCTCTTTTCAAAAGTAATAAATCCCACTAGTTTTTAGTAGACGAACGTACAAACTGTACACTTATTATGCTTACGTGTTTTACCTTTTATATATACTACATCATTGTAATTGAAATTTTCAGCTTGCATTTCAGTACCTGCTAGTAGTCCTTTTGTAGTATATATATCACTGTCATTTTGGTTAGTGTCTTTTGTTACCCATTCTGACATTGGACTCTGGCTTCTTTTAAATTGTGATTTACTGTGCGTATTGCTGTGTGTTATTTATTCTCCATTGGCTTGATGTACAATGTATAGGGGGATGGTTGAGATCTCATATAAAAAGTTCAACCCCGCCGTACTTTTGCGCCTAACCCAGGATGGGATTCTCTGGCCTTCGTTATTCTTGTATTGATTTTTTTTAATTTTGTTTCATTTAAATGTCTTGGAGTTTAGTATGTCGTTTATTTTTTACTGACCTAGTACACACACTTATTGGGTGCCAAATGATGCAAACCTCCTTGTGCTGTTGTCTCCCTTTTAAAGATGTCAGATTCTTGTCTGTTTGACATATTCCCAATTTTCATTTTGAATTTTATTATTTTCAAGGGGGCATCATAAAACAAATTCAGGGTGCGAGATTTTATTGGTGCGTTGAAGATCCATTCGTAGCATTCGGCTGTTTTCTGATCTTTAGTCGGTTGAAGTCATTTTGAAAATTCGCAGTTTGCATTCTAAATTATAAAAGGATTTTCTTGTGATATAACTAACCAATTAATGTTTTGATTGATCTAATTGACCACAGGGCGGTCTTTCTTTGACAATTCTGACAATCCAAAATGGAAAAAGATTACATTAAACATTAAAATATGTCTACAAATATTTTTTTTAACCATTTTTACTTTTTAATAAATCACTTTACAATAGAATATTTCCCAATCAATCGAAAATTGCACATGTTATATCCTTTTCAAAAGTGGTGACAATTCATAACCTTCTAACTACAGGACTGTCTTATTGTCATTTGTAAGTTAAGTATTAGAAAAAAATTGTTTTCAAAAATATATTTAACCACTTACAAGAAAATTAACTGTTGTATAAGTATCAATCTGGATTTATTCCAGAATATTCCACTACGAATCAATTAATTGAACTTTACAACAAAATTTTATCGGCGCTAAATTATAAGCTAGTAACTAGCATCATATTTGCTAATATAACTAAAAACAGTCTCCTGGACAAGTTTACAATTCCGCTGAGTGCAAAAGTTGTCACCTTAATTTTTGAAAGTTAAGTCAAAATGAAGTTGTCAACTTGGTTGGTATTGGTTCCCTGATATTTGTCCGAAATTTTTTTGGCTTTAGCACCACTCTTGTTTTTTGTCCATTCATGTTTATCCATAATATTGAAATGTAAGTTGTATTTGTCGATGATACATAACATATGTAAAGGTTGAGGATGAACACGGATGCGGCCACAAAATCCATCTGAAAAGTGACGATTTGTTTGCATTTTTGATAGATTTTTCATATTTAATCTTGAATCGGAGCGTTTTTAATTATTTAATCAGTTAAAATCTTTCACATAAACTAATTGAATCAATTGAAATAATCACTTAAATGTTTAAAAAGTATCCAAAATATTTCGTTAGATGACCTACTCCTTTCACTTCAAACACACATTATGTACTAATGTAAAGATTATTTTAATTATAAGTAAATTACAGCTTATTTCTTATTGCTTGTGGAGTAACACTTTGGTTGGCTTACCTTATTTGTTTGTATAAATGTTAGCTGACGCATTGTATTTAAGATTGACATCTGCAATCAATATAGTATTATCAAACCTGCATATATTTAAATTTGATTGAAAGTTATCCCAACTAAAATTGTCAATAAATGTAACAGGGCAAACAAGCTTACCAAAGTATTACCCTACATGAATTAGGAAATAAGCTGTAAAAGAAATTATGTTAGAAAACAAATATTTCAGATTTTATCATATTCATTGAAGCATTATGAGAAGATATATTAAAGAAAACAGTATGAAATCCGGTGGATTCGTATTGGAAAATTAAATGCAACCTGTATAAGAAAATCGGTACAGAGACGGATCTTAAATTATGGGGAGGGGATATCATTTGCGTTGTAATTTATTTTACCTATGAGTTCTAATGTCCTTTGGTATCTTCTCCCCTCTTTTATCTTCATTTTAACGAACAAGGAATACTATTTGTGGGGGTTTGTTTTTGTAAGTGTTGAAAAGCATGAACGCTTTAAATAACCGCCCCCATTTATTTATAAAGTTATTAATAAATTAAAAAAAATCAGGTCCCATTCTAACAAATCTATATCATCCATGGCCGTAGTGCGGATTTTCTTTAATAATTGTCCAGTTATATTAAAAGAAAATCCGCATTATGGCCATGGATGATATAGATTCGTAATAACACACTTTTATATCTTAATTAGTGAGTTTTATTTTAGTGAATTATTTTCACCTTATTTGCATATATACATTATAATTTAAATGTTAGGCGTGGTTATAACCAAAATAATTTGAGCAAAATCTCCCATTTTTATGATCGGTAAGAAAGGATAGAAATTTCTGCAAAATTGTAAAAAAATAATATTGTTCGACGGTATATAAGTCGATCAAATAGTGCATATTTTAAGGTGTTTCTTTCGTATAACACTCATCGGGGTGTTCTACGACAGGAAAACTCTTAAAATATGCATTTTCTATAACTTAACATGTTGGATTCTTGAAAAACAATCAACTGTTAGAACAATCAACTGACGTCAGTGAAATGGGTTAAAGGAATGATAAATCCTTGCGTTTCACACACGAGATTGCGTAACAGATACAGTTCTCTGCCAGCTGACTTGTTAAAAAAAAAAAAAAAAGTTGATACAGAATGCCAATTGTTCATGTGGTTTTAATAATAAATGAAAATGTTGAACACCAGTGACTTTATTGTATTAATTTTCAACTTATAGAAATATGAAGTTAAACGAAATTTATGTCTCTAATGTCAATATTACTATCGTTTTATTTATTGTTTGGTGATGAAGCATTAAGTAATGAAAAACAATAATAATATTTATTTATATGTTCAAAAGTATATAAAGAATACCAGACGTTTTTCTCTGCATTGACAGCCTTAATTCTGTAAACAATGTATCCGGTTTGTTTTTCCTGTAATGAGTTAATACTTCAGTTTCATCATGTATATCTTTTATATAGTCATTTTATAAAAGTTACTGTTTGCAAAAGTATAATTTTTTCTAAATTTTAAGAATGTTATTATCGTAATCAGAAAACCCTAGCCGTATTTGGCATAACTTTTTTGAACTTTTTAACTCAGTACTGTTCAGCTTTGTACTTGTTTTTGCTTTCGAACTTGTTTAACTGGGCGTCACTAGTAAGTTTTGTGTAACGAAACCCACTGCTGGCGTATTAAATTTTAAACTTGGTGCTTTTTGTTAGCTATTATTCGTTGATTTCTTTGTCCAGTATGTTCTCCTATTTATTTGTAGTCCTGTAATGTTGTGTTGTCATTTTAATGTTACACTTAACACTGCCATTAAAGCGGGAGGTTTGGCATGCCACAAAACTAAGCTCAATCCACCATTTTTGTCCTAAACAAAAATCCAGTACCAAGTCAGGAATAAGGCCATTGTTATATTATAGTCTTTTCTCTGTGTGTTACATTTTAACGCTGGGTTTTGTGTCGTTTGTTTCCTCTTATATTTGAGTGTGAATTTACATTATTATATAATACACGTCAAGGTACTTTTCTATCCCTAATTCATGTATTTAGTTTTTCTGTTATGTTATATTTGTTATTCTCATCGGATTTTGTCTAATGCTTAATTCGTTTCTGTGCGTGTTACATTTTTTTTTGTGTCGTTGTTCTCCTCTTACATTTCGTGCGTTTCCCTCAGTTTTAGTTTGTAATCCGGATTTGTTTTTTTTTATCGATTTTTGAGTTTTGAACTCCAGTATTTTAATGTTTCCTTAATTTAACACATGTATTTTGAGATATTTCTATATAAATGTAATGGGTATAACTGAATAGTCTTAATGTATACCTACTGTTATGTTACTTTATCATTAACGATTCAATGCATGGGGTTCTTGTTATTTATTCTTTGGTTTTCTATGTTGTGTCATGTGTACTATTGTTTGTCTGTTTGTCTTTTTTTCATTTTTAGCCATGGCGTTGTCAGTTTGTTTTAGATTTATGAGTTTGACTGTCCCTTTGGTATCTTTCGTCCCTCTTTTTTAACGAAAGAATATAAGATTAAGTTTTAAATCTATACTTATAGACCAGCGTTAGAATCATAAAATATTTTTTTTAATGCACCCACCGAACACACGGCTAAATGTATTACTACCGCTGGGTCGATGCCTCTGCCGGTGGACTATTAGTCCAGTACTTCAGTACTGGCATGAAAATACGGATTTTTTTTTTGATTTTTTTTTTTATGTTTTTTAAATTTGCTGTTACAAAATATAAGAAATTATTATATATTAAGGAATGTATCTCCCCCATGCAAAGCACTGATTCCTTTCACGGATTTGGCTTTACTTTTTGGACCTTTTGGATTATAGCTCTTCATCTTTTATATAAGTTTTGGATTTCAAATATTTTGGCCACGAGCATCACTGAAGAGACATGTATTGTCGAAATGCGCATCTGTTGCAAGAAAATTGGTATCTTTAATTTTATTATATATCATTGAAAAGATAAAATTGTTAACTTTCCTATTAATGGTGCCGTAAGCTTGAGAAGTGGTCGAAATTTTGCATAATTGAGGTCAAAGGTCAACAAATGAATATTACAAAATTTTGCCTTTACTGACGTTGGGCTAAACTTAGGAACATAAAACATAAAGAACAAACAGGGAACAATATTTCATTTAGCATATGAAGAGCCTGTCGGGAATACCATATTTTTTTTCAAATACGTAATTTGTAACGTTTAAATTGACGTTTTTCGTTAAATGATACATTTTGTTTATTTATGACTTCATTTGTTTCCATACAAGGATGACCTTAAACTTTAGTAAAATGTGTTTGCACCAAAATGAAGTCTGGACACTACTTGCTACTATACAAAAGTTTAAAGTAAGGAAGGATAAAAGTTAATATCATTGATTTCAGTTCCAATGGTCAAGATGGTTATTTTAGTAAATTTTTGATAACATTTTTTTTGCATACAAATATTTTTTGTTATACAATCAGAATGTATACATATAACATGTATAAGGTTTATGAATTATATTAACATCATATGAACGTTTTTTTCACTAACCTGTTGATTATCTCGTGTCATTGCTGTTGGTTTGAATTCTTCGTGAAATAAATCAAACTCTGAGGACAAACCAGCTCTATCTCGCATTTCTGAACCGAAATGACCGAGAACATGTCTCGTTAATGTCCATCTAATCAAAGCCGTTTTTCTTCGGGTTAACCAAACGATCCCCCTTGCCCTTAAGAATGTTTTATAATGTTTCTTTTTGGTTGCACTGTCACTTTAAATGCCATTAAAAGTTCCCTTTTCTGCAATTCATCAGAATCAAATGCTGATTGAACTTTATGAGGGATATCAAGCAAATCCCGAATATAAACTGGGGTCCATGTTGGTTATGAAAAAGTATGGCAACATATCAGTAGTAATAGTATGTAAATGCAATGACCACAAACCCTCCCGTTCTGTACGAATGTTTTGGAGCATTACTTCAACCGGGATCAGGAACATATCGCAGCACTTAAATGTCAGGGACTCGATATATCCCCAGTTCCTGAATCTAACTGTTAATGGTAACACATGGGTGGTATTTTGAAGTGTTAGCTTCAAGTAAGATTTCGATTCCCCTGAAAATTTTGCCTGACATTCGGACAGCATAACCCATATCCTTTGGTATTGCATCAATACCATCATTTTCTTCACACCATCTGAAAAACAAAGCAAACCATAACGATCTTAATGCTTCATATACGAGTGTTAAACCTCGAACTGATCGGTTAAACTGTTTCCCTAAGAGCATCTGGTCAACAGTGTATCCGGCATAAACACCAGAATCAACCATAAGATCCCGAACACTTCCATCTACCCACAATTTACAAGTTATAAAACAAAAAAGTGTGTGAAATCCACCAAGCCTCAAAATATGGGATTAAAAAACCACATGGAATTGACCATTTCATTTGTTGTAATACTGCGTAAAATTGTTGATCAAACGTCTGTATTCCAAAATTCTGTCCTACTTCTTTTGACATGTTCATACATTTCTTCATTGTTGTATAAACGGTTGACATATCGCTTGGCTTCGAGTCAACAACTAGGTAACAAGTATCCAACAAGGAAGTGATTCTGAGAATAGTTCATTAAACCAAGACCAGAAAGGGATTGCTTGTTTAATTTGTTCTGGCAGTTCCATTGGAAATAAAATAACAGAAGTCGCAGCAAAACTCATATGGAGTCTAAAGAAGATTCACAACTTTCGGAACAAGATTGTATATCACTGTATACATTCTCACGACGAGGAGGCTCAGGACGCTCTTTTGGCTTGTTGAATTGTACTCAGTTTATCAAAGATATTGGCTGCTTGTCGACTGGTAGAGATTTTTCCAGTCATCGTTTGATTTTTACCCGTTCAGCATATACAGCGCTCAAATCTGTCATTTCAGTCTGCAGTTTGAAAACAGTTCTAGCCATATAACGGAAAGTATCCTTGCCATTCACCGTTTCCGTGTTAATGTCAATGTAATCTGATCTTTCCTGGATAAGACAACCGTTAGACGACAGCGGAACAATATCGTTTGGAACATACACGCCATTTTTGATCATATCAATTTCATGACTTGATAAGCTTGTAAGGTATCGCCTAACTTCATCATACGAGCTGCAAAATCCATGAGCATTTATTGTTTCAACCAATTGTTTTGATCCAAATTCGTGATACAATTGTAACGCAAGACCGATTTGAAATGGAGTTATAACATTAGTACTCATTGAAACTATGCTTTCTGTAAACGACATGCATTTTCGCATTTTTTCTACGGTAGTATGATTTTGGTGTGTAACGGCCAGAAAAGACTTTTGATCTATTAACCAACAAATAAATTTGGTCCAGTTGGTGGGCATTGATTGAATTGACAATGAAAGAGAACATTCAGAAGGTTTTGGGTAATAGTCGTTGTTTAGATAAAGGCTGTGTATATCTCGCCTAAAAATATTGGCAGCAGTGTGAAAAATCTATTGTAGTATTTTCGGAACTTCCAATTTCCAAATCTAACTGCGCTTTTTTAGTTGACTTGCAGCTTTGATTGCGTCACCGATAGATATAGAGCTGCTGAACATGATATTTGATTTAGTATATTCTGTCTTCTAATTTCACTTTGTGCAATTGAGCATCTTTTTTTGTAGGTTTTGTTCTTACAAGAAATACAGGAATACCACTCTGATCGAGTTGTGATTCTAGATGTGCATGCAGCAGGTGAAATAATGCAAGCACCATCTACGTTCTCCTCCGTTCCCATACATACTTGTTTATAGCAAGATAGATTCTGCTTACTGGTGTTAGATTTACAACAGGATCAATGATATCTAACATCAATAGTTTCTGAAAAAAAAAATTATGTATAGAAGACTACTCTTCTACAATCTTCATATACATTTCAAATTTCCGTAGTTTAGTAGCTTCAATAAAACTTACTTTGCCCTTGTCAGTGAAAAGATATAATTTTTCCTTTTTTTTAATCTGACAAATTATGCATTCTTGCCAATCAAAGGAAGATCTCCCTCTATTGGCACTTGTTAGGGTGGGTTTTTAAGGACTACCTAACTGCGAAATTATCCGGAAAATTTTCACAACTGATCCGGAATAATTTTTAAGTGATTATTTAACACAACAGTGATTAAAACAATGTACGGGTATTCAAAATAACAAAAAACAATGAAATCAACAACAAAGCAAATATAAAACTAGTGTAAAGACAAATATAAACCCTAAAAGTGATATTAATTAAACAATTTAAATGTGCAATGCTAATGGACATTTGGCGTGTACAGTGATAGAACTGAACGGAGTGAGGATTCAATAAAAATAGACGTCCCGGACCGTAATTCAGAAATTAAATAAATTGTGTAACGGATTGGTGCGTCCTATTCAAATTAAAAAAATCATGTAAATCGAATGAGAAATGTTGAAAATAAAACTTGTTTTGTATAAAGTAAATATCGAAGTGAAATTAATGGAAATCGGTGAAAATCGTGTGAACTACAACTGCTGACAGAAATGAAACTGTTTTTAAAATGTTGATGGTATGGTTTATTTTTATCGTCAGTAATATGTTCTTACATTTTCATATACAAATATAGCCGTAATATTTTGATTCGTAATAATAATTCACATTTTAGTGTTACAGTGAATTTTGTTTTAGACACTACCTAACGCTTTAAAAAGCCATGTTTACGGAAATTCGACCATACGATTTTCTTACGGCATGTTTAAAATATAAGTTTAACATGTATTCTTTCATTTAAAAAAATCCAGGTGTGTGGTTTTTTTTGGGTGCATTAAACTCCTTACGTAAGCGTCTTTTCAGATTTCGCCGCTGCACTATTAGCATTGTGTAGAATACATCCTCTCTCTAAAAGGGCATACTATATTTAGATCCTATATATAAAAAAAGAAGATGTGGTATGATTGCCAATTCCTATGCATCATTATGATAAACAACATACACGCATTTATTGTAGTCATGCCTACACAAGAAAAGATTTGTGCATAGATAATTCCACACAAACACTTCGGTGTGTTTGTGTTTTATTCATACTGTAAACAGAAGCAATCGATTGAACTCTTTTAAGGCGTTAGTATAATTCATTAGCTTTATATATGTATCGTTACTTGTAACGATCCAGTGCCCTCGTAAGAAAGGTCGTGGACCAATATGTATAAGAACGATTAATCAAGAGACAAATTTATGACAGTTCCATCACTTTTATTATCAGTAAAGGTGATGCATGGCTTGAAACACACCTTATATTAATAGCAGTTATAAAAATCGGACGTGATATCATGTGCTCCGGAAGGGCAAGCAGATTCTGCTCCACGTGCACCGTCGTGTTGCTCATGCTATTACAGACCCGGAAAATAGTCTTGTTCGGTATGTCACATTCGAGGTGAAAATGGACGCGAATTGTATTTACGACATAAGAAACATATGTAAAACGGTCAACAAACTCGTAAAATTTACGAAGGGAGGATTTCTACTTCCACATTTGATAATCTTGGTTTAATAGCTTCCTTAAGCTTGTGAGCAACAGCCCTCAATTAGGTAAATGATAATAGAAAATACACGATCTGGATGTATATCAATGTGGAGATATATTCTCCGTTTGCAGAAGCTGCTGGAACGTTGTTACATAGACATGGAAAGTTTTCACTTGGGGGGCTAAAATCATCTCTGTTGTTGTAAAGTATTGTTTTCAACCGACCCTCATGGTTAATGTCTAGATGAAGGTTAAGCTATTAGGCATACTGCATCTGATGTATCTTTTATCTCTAGTTCGATGGGATAGATGCGTTTAACATAGTTACCAATTTTTTTATTATTTAGTGAGAGAACATCACCTATAAAGCGGATAGTAAAGTGAAAGGATTTCTACTTCCACATTTGATAATCTTGGTTTAATAGCTTCCTTAAGCTTGTGAGCAACAGCCCTAAATTAGGTAAATGATGATAGAAAATACACGCCCTGGATGTATATCAATGTGGAGATATATACTCCGTTTGCAGAAGCTGCTGGAACGTTGTAACATAGACATGGAAAGTTTTCACTCGGGGGGCTAAAATCATCTCTGTTGTCGTAAAGTATTGTTTTCAACCGACCCTCATGGTTAATGTCTAGATGAAGGTTAAGCTATAAGGCAGACTGCATCTGATGTATCTTTTATCTCTAGTTCGATGGGATAGATGCGTTTAACATAGTTACCATTATTTTTATTATTTAGTGAGAGAACATCACCTATAAAGCGGATAGTAAAGTGAAAAGATATTGCTAACTTTTATCTTCCTAAGAAGTCCCTGCAGGAATGCAGCGTCATAATAATAAAGAAACAAGTCGGCAGGAAGAGATGCACATGCAATTCCGGTTTAAATGACGAAGTCCTGTTGAACAAAAAACACGTCCTATAAACGTTACAAATATGTTGCCAATCAAGAAATCAAGCATCTTGATAATATCAGTTTCAGATGATTTTTCGTTTGAATCAGAGTGATTCTTTGCAAAGTAGGATTTATTCCTCCCCAAGACAAGATGCTTGTATCTACGTGTGCCTTTCTTTGTTATAAAAAAAAGCAATACAAACTCATTTAATTTGTCCTCAAGTTGAGAATAGGGAATACTTGTGTAAAGTATAGAAAAGTCAAATGTTTTAATACTATTGCAAGATGAGAGAGTTTTAGATTGTATGTACTTTAAAAGATCTTTGGATTTTTTAAGCTTCCATATCTGATTCACGTCACCTCTAGAATAGGCAGTTTCACAATAACTTTGAAGTCCGGGTTTGATTTCTGATAAAACAGATGTTATTAAATTGAAAAGAGGCTTCTTGGAGCATTTGGAAGACCCTGCAAGATACTGTGACAATTATGAAGTCTAGGTATCCAATACAAGGATAGAAGATCCAGTTATTCATCGTTGGTATAAATTCCAAAGAAATATAGAACAGATCAATGATTATCCAGGATTTCGTCTATAGTAAGCTTTGTAAGGGTAGATGTTGATTTTTCAAGTGAATTGTCAGTAACTAATTCATTTATCAATTAGTTTATGTAATTAGATTTACAAACAAACACGGTGTTGTTTTGAGCTTTATCTGCGGGGACAACAACATATTTGCCATCGAGGTAGGACAAGTGTTTTGTAACATTTGGGTATTTAAAAATTGACGTAACATGGGTATTGATAGATCCATTTAGTGTCTTTATTCTGATTTGTATTAACGACATCACAGCCTTAATCTGTTCGTTACGAGTACATGTATCGACATCTCGCGTTTGATTCATTGCCTGGAATAATCCTCACCTAAATCCATCAGTATTTTGAAGTTGTATGTCCAATTGTTGATTTAGGCTCACGATATTTTGGACCTTTGGATAACACATTTCGCAGTGAAGTTTCATTGAAAATATCGAGGTCTCCGGTATTAACGTGGCCAACCGGATAATGTTTGACTTGGGAACTAGCATACGTGCAATCATAAGGTTCAGACTTGAAGTCGTCAATATTGAGATTCTGCAAAACCTGTTTGTAATTTTCGATATCGATACAACACCGACTGCATTGCGTTGTGCACTCTAGACCATTCGGATACCTACATTGAACTTACCATTCAGCTTTCGGTGGTCTAGTGCTACATTTGCACGTTCTCGTGTGTAGAATCGAGAGTTGTAGCACAGTACATCATATATTAGGCATAAGGATGGAGCTAATTAGTTAATTAGTAATGTATAGTTAAGAATCGTAAGTTGTAGTCACAAAAATAAGTAAGTCTAAATAACTCACAACTCTTCGACATATCCATCCATTAAATCACCAGAGATAGTGCCGTGTGTCACTTTCACCTCCAGTGGGGATAAAATAGATGTGTAGTAGAGTTGTCACTTGTTCAGTTGTTTCAGTGTGATATAACTATATATATACTAGGCAAAACGTTACATTGGTTTTTACTAAAAACAAACTATGATAGTTTAATTTCAAATATTTTCATGACTAAAACTAGGGACCTCAAGGATTTATCTATATTCATAAGAAAACATCAGAATTGATGTAACGTGAATTTATGATTTCAAACACATAACCCTTTTTTTCAAACAATTAACTGTATACAGTTGGAATCGATACTCTGTCTACGCCAAAATGAGAGAGAACGAGGTAATTGGAAGTTGACACCAGGCATTACTTAAAAGTAGGTTGCAAATCATTTTAATGTCTCTATAATGACCATTGAAAGGCTTAAGAAATTTTAGCACGACACATGATCATCCAAGTAACAAGCCACGTCATGTCAGGACAGGCACATCCACATCATTTATCTTCGGAATTGGTTAGTAAATGCATCACAAACAGTACGAAAATTCCACGGAAGAAAAAACAACAGAATATCTGAATAAACAGCTAGTAAATGATTGCGTTAAGTTAACACAAGAACTCGTTGTACCTTGAATTGGTCTATTCTCAAGCAGCGTCACAGGATGGTGCGACTATTATGGACCTAGGTACAGATTCGATGGAATAAGCTCAGATTGAGACAGGTTTTTTTTACCGATGAATCGAATTCAACTTGAAAGTAAGTAACGGTAGGCGCAATGAAGGAACGAAGTACTGGCTTCAGTTTATGTTGTTTTTCCGAAGACATCAATCGAAATACTAAGGATTTTCTTATCCTTTGCATAGATTACCTTATTTGGCTCAAATTTTGGCAATTCTAGGTCCTCAATGCTCTTCACATTTATAGCTTTTTAACTATTTTGATTTGAGCGTCACTGATGAGTCTTATGTAGAAACGCACGTCTGGCATATTAAATTTGAAGCCTGGTACATTTGATAGCTTATGAGGTTTTTCAGAGGAAAAATGTTCGTTGTCATGTGTCACACATTTTGATGGACATATAAGGGAATAATCATATTCGTGTGTTGCCATGGACAGAAATGTCTCCCGATCGATCGCCAATCTAACATCTGTAGAACGAACTTGGACGTATCAGAAATCCACCGGTAAAGCTCGCCCAGCTCCGAATAATACTTTTCAGAGATTGCAACAACATCCCCCAAGACTTTTTTCGACGTATTATTGATTAAACTAGACATAGGTGTCAGGCGGTCATATATGCAAGAGGTGCTCATACACGGTATTGACATGTTTACTTGTGCTGTAAAACATTTCCGAAAATGTGCAATATTGTGTCAAACATAGAAAACTTGTAAGTGTTCCCTTCAAAATGATGTTAGATTACTATTACATTAACTAATCGTTATCAATTTTTTTTTATAGAAAATATAAATGATCTTACAAACATATAACGTTGTTTTCTTTACTAGTATATATAGTATTCATTGTCAATTTTTCTTTAGTCATCTTTGTACGATATTTGATCTGAAGACCTGCAAGCAAGATACACATGATCTTACAAACATGTAGCGTTCCCTTTTTCACTAATATACACAAAGAAAAAAGTTATTTCGAATTGACAAATATTGCGAAAAGGGACATGGGATCCTACGACAATTGGTGCAACAATTAGTAATGCAGACTGTAAGGACATATCATTAGCTTTAAGAAATGCACAACAAATTGCAACACAAATGATATTTTAATGAAAAGATTGTCACAAAACCACAAAGTGTTTATTTTAAGTATGGACCTTCTGAGTTCGTTATGCATGATACTAAAGTCATTTCACTAAGAAAATGTCCATTACAAGTCTGTTAATGTTATCCATAGTTCCGTATTCAATATTGGGTAAATTCCTGCTGTGGTCTTTGCCGCCATTCCCGGTGCAATGCTGATTCTAACTGATGTAAATGTTGTACAGTTGGTTCGGTTGCCCGTCCCCGACGTCCTAACGTATCCCAATTGGACTCTATCGGATTTAAATCCGGGCTCATGGAAGGCCGTGTAAGAGCAGTTGCTGCTTCGCCTTGCAGAAATGCGGTAACAGCCCTTGAACGATTAGGCCTAGCGTTGACATCAATAAACACAGGTCTTGCAGCTAATAGGTGATTATCAAATTGAGGTAAAACTACTGGCCGAAGAACGTCTCTGATGTATTGGTCACCATTAAGGTTTCCTCGTAAAGTCACCAAGTCCAATTTGCAGTCATGAGAGATGCATTCCCATACCATCAGAGAACATCCACCGTAAGGGATTGCTTTGATGTTTCTTGGGGTATATACTGTATTTTTATGTCTCCAAACTCTCAATCTTCCATCTGTTACATGCAGGGTAACCGGCGCTCGTCTGACCAATGGGTCTTGCTCTAGTTCCTCAAGGTCCAACCATGACGAGCAAAGCACCATGCCAAACGCAGTTGTTGATGTCGGTCAGTTAACATAGGACGTCTTATAACGCTTTTTGACTTCAGTTCTGCTGATTTCAACCGGTTCCTCAAGGTTCTGGATGATAGCTGTCTATGAGGTAACCATTCATTTTTAAGAACAGGACATGTTGCGAATGGCATTTGTCTAACCAGGCGTTTCAGTGCCCCTGTCTTCTCGCTGCGATGTTACCAATGGTCTACCGGATCTTGGCAAGTCTTTAACGTGATTTGTTTGGATGTGTTTCCTCACAAACCTGCTGACTACAGTATAATGGTAGCCCATCTGACGTCCAATAGCTTAATAAGATAACCCTGATGACCGCATACTGATAATCTGCCATATTTGAGCCTCCGATATTCGTCTTCGTACCATGTTCACAGAGTGTGAATAAAAATTTCAAATCGCCGGACTTAAATACTCAAATTTGACGCGCGGGGAAACTGCATTTTGTAATTTGCATGGGAGACATGGTTCACGTGTATGATACGTCGATATCGTAATAATTGGTCAAACCTGTATGGTCACATCTTTTTAAAGGACCATTGATCTTGTTAAAATCTATATTTATATTCAATTTAACATTTTGGTAAAAAGCATATAATGCAATATATCAGGGGTGCTTAACTTTCTTCTTTGTGTATATTTATATGTACATGGCAAAATAGGCAAAATAGACCGTTGGTTTTCCCGTTTGAATGGTTTTACACTAGTAATTTTGGGGCCCTTTATAGCTTGTTGTTCGGTGTGAGCCAAGGCTCCGTGTTGAAGGCCGTACTTTAACCTATAATGGTTTACTTTTTAAATTGTTATTTGTATGGAGAGTTGTCTCATTGGCACTCACACCACATCTTCCTATATCTAAATAGAGAAACGGAAGAAGTTTTGGATAAAAGAACTGGGTGTCCTCCATCCAGATGGAATCAATAGAAAGAAATAATTAAATTAGCAGTCTAATGTTTATATTATGATATTCAGGATTTTGAATTAAAATCAATCGACTAAAACTTACCTGTATTATTACTGATCTATTGTTACACCTTATACATTATGTATCAGTATTGTTAAAACTTTTAACACTGCGGAATGCAATTTGTTGAGCCGAAATATTTGCAATTATTGTACAATTTATATCATCTGTTCAGTTTTTTCATCTTTGTGCGATGATGTTCAACACTTATTAGTGTTTTGCATATATATAGTATTCATTGTCAATAAACTCATCATAAATACAAGGATTTAATTCCATTTATCTTTAGTTATTTTTTTACGATATTTGATAGACCTGCAAGCAAGATACACATGCATTTTTATGTACGATGTATAAAAAGTACATGCCACTTTGATATAAAATATCGTTTTATATTTGAAAGAGAGGGCGTAATTTGTTTTTACATGTTATAATTTTTCAAATTCATAGTTTTCTATATTTTAAACAGCATGAGGTTTTATAATTACCTGACATTGATCATTGTTCAATGTCATACAGTGACTTATAGCTGTTAACGTGTATGACAGTTGGTCGAATGTAGAGAGTTGTATCATTTGCAAGAATGCCACTTTTTCACATTTTTATATTTAAACATCCTTTTGTTTTATTTCTAAAAGCACATTTCATTCAAACTTGGTATTTTATAAACATATTTAATAAACGAAAAACATATCATTCCGAACGGAAATAACACTAATTAGGTTTAAATTCAGATAAATGATTTTTTTTAAAGCTGAAGAGATGGATATAGTCTCGACAATTGCAAAAAACGCACAAAAACAATAATTACACGTTTTGATTCATTATAAAATTCTTATCAATTATCACAATCATTAGTTCAATTTAATACGTTTCAAATGACAGGTGCCTGTAGAAAGCTAAAATTGACTGGAGGAATGAAGTATCCAGAGGGACAGATACATGCTACGTTTGTTCGGCAAGGACAAGATATGGAACTGAAAACCAAGTATAAATCAACAAAAGGAGATGACTTGCAAGTTTTCTATTCACCAGAGCTATCAGCATGGACAGTCGGTAAGTAAAATTCAAAATACATTCAAACGTTATCAATGGTTTCGCTTTCTAATAACTTTACATTATTGACCAAACAGATGTCTTGTCTATGTCTAAAAAGTCCGCCTGATGACGGAAATAATATCCGAACACCTTTATTTTCGTTTTTCTCCCAAAAGAATCCAAACTGAATACTCATAAGCAAGGATTACAAATGCGAGGTTGAAGGGTACCTATATGACACTAGCTAAAGAGTCATGATGATCCATTTAAATGGAAATAGGAGAAGCGACACACAAAATGAGGTCATGTCATTTAATAGTATAGATGTATCTATATATTCTTACATTACAGTTATATATATAGATAATAAAGATGTGATACTTATGATGTCACAATACATGGAATTTTATAAAAGTAAAGATACAAGTAGGCATTATTGTATCTCTACATAAGAGATACGAAAGTGAATATTTGTTTGACAAATAAGAAATTATGATTGATGCCACTGTCGCTTAAATATTTTATTTCAACTTTACTACCTATGGAGAAAGAAGAAAACGAAAAGACGATACACAGCATTCAACACATCATCGAAAATGATGCATATTTCAACATGTTTGCTGAAATTGTGAATTTCAAAGTATATGTTGGAAAAAAAATATTAAAATGAAGCGTAAATAGATTTTTTGTCAACTTTCATTTTACCAAGTTACTCTTATTTTAAAAACTGGTTAGAAAGAAGCTTATCGATTACTATTGTTAACTACAATATGTTCAGAGCAATGGAACGTTTATACGGAAGCCGATAAGGGCCATTCAAAAAAAATTAGTTTATGTGCCCGGGAAAATACAATTCTATTCAAATTTAACCAAGGGTAAAAATGTTTCGATTTACTTGCAGAGTGTAGCATATATTTGTATTGGGATTGAATTAAGATACTAGTATAGAAATTTTACAATGACAGATGATATGCACCTTAAAAGTTAAACATCCTATGAGAAAAGTTGTGTACATCAAATTTTTTTTTATATAGAACCGTCCTATTTTCCTTTCTTACATTTCTTGCGACAGTACTGCATTTTTAGTTGAAATAACTTAAAGGGTAAACATTATTCAATCGATTCCCGCAACTTGAGGTAATTTATGATAAAATGACATCACAAAACGAACAAAATCAACCAACATATAAAAAACCGAATAAAACTTGCAAAAATTAATCGAAGCCCAAAACCCTCTTCGACGCCGCATTTTAAGTGTAACGTCGTGTATTAGGAACATCGTGCTCTATAGAGGTAGAGCAAGCAGTACTTTAGTTCACCCTTATTACAATAGAATAGAATAGAATAGAATATTTTTATTTACCAAATTATGTCCCCAGGAAGGCATATCATACAGACAATATTATTATAAACAATAACATATGCAATACACAAACAATAAAAGATATGTAACAAGTGTTATAAAAATATTAAATAAAATAATATACAACAGAAAACACACTCAACAAAATAGTAGCAATGTATTATTATTCAATGAATACTATGTTGACATTGATTCAAGTGCATCCGGTGAAGTGTATTTTCACTTTGAAAAGACAAACATGAGGCATTAGTAGTTAATGCGGAGAAATCTCAATATAAACAATACGACAAAAACAAAGGCATCATGTAAGCGCTCATTTGAAAGGGGGTGGATAGCTAGGCTAGCCGTAGTTGGACTGAATGTTAGTCCTCAACTAGCTATATAACCCTTTGTACGGTCTTTAACCGTTTAATCTAGGCTATGATCTATAACATATAAATGTTTATCACAGAAGGTAACCAAAGAAGGTAACCAAAGATTTTGCAACGACGCAAATATTAAACTTTACAATACAAATAAATATATTCAAATAGCAAAAGCTATGCAATTAACAAATAATATACTTATTAAGCTTCGTGTAAATTATTTAACAATGAAATACATTAAATATGAAATTTGAAGTTTAACCAAGGGAGCTAATAATTAATTAATTACACTGTCTGCCACACAGCATTTCTGTTATATTTCGTCCCTCTTTTATAGCTTTTCTAATTATTGAGGGCAGTATGATGACCTATAGTTGTTAATTTATGTGTCATTTAGTCTCTTGGCAATCATAATACATATTCTTTTATATATATAGCGATGTCGTTATTACGACAAATTGATGTCGTTATTACGACATAGTGATGTCGTTATTACGACATAGTGATGTCGTTATTACGATATGTTATTTCAAAATGTCGACATAGCGATGTCGTTATAACGACATGTTATGTCGAAATTACGATATATCGATGTCGTTATAACTACATGTTATGTCGAAATTACGACATGCTATGTCGTAATTACGACATTTTTATTTTAATAGCCCTTATCGGCTTCTATTTTTTTATCGATCGGTAACATGGAAGCCATTGCAGGGATGACGCGCTGTTAATATAGCTCTTGAAAACCGACAAAGTCATCCCGATGGCATCGATATCGTTAAAATTCTTACATGACAGTTGTATTATAAAAGACCATTGAATCTACTAGCTATAAAACATCAGTTGTTATCCTTTAAGTACTCTTAGATCTGTACATTGTGCCAATCAATTCTTTTTTGTGCTGATGAGTTTAGACCTTTCAACTGATTTTTATAGTTTAAAATTGAGAATGGAAATGGCGAATGTGTCAAAGAGACAACAAAAGTTGCAATTAGTTTGGTATAGGTATAAAGATGTTAGAATGAGGTTGATCTTACAATTACCTATAGGTAGATATATACGACTAACTGTTTGATGATAAAAGATATCGCCCAAATTGATTGCTTCGAGACTTTTACTGGTCTAGACAAGTTTTAGAAATGGTTCTAGTGGAGAAAGCATCGTAGGAATATGATGAAGAATTGCCAACTGCTTCTAATGGTATCAATAGCAACAACATAGAGCCTATGCAATATATAACGAGTATAGCCATTACGAAGAGTTGTGAAAAGCACATCAGACTGAATGAAAAAAGTAAAATCACAAAAATACTGAACTTCGAGGAAAATTAAAAAAAACAGAAAGTCCCTAATCCAATTGAAAATTAAATGATAAAACACATCAAACGAATGGACAACAACTGCCATATTCTTGACTTGGTACAGGCATATTCAAATTTAGAAAATGTTGGATTTAAGCTGCTTTTATAGCGTTTAACCTCTAACTTGTACGACAGTCGCATCATTTTCCATCATATTGACAATGATGCGTGAACAAAATGTCACAAATAGATTTACAAAAACAACACAGACCTCACCAAAAACTAGAGGCGATTTAAGGTGCTCTATCTGGAAGTGGAGCAGATTCTTCTCCACATGTGACATCCGTCGTGTTGCTCAGCTTGTTATAAAAGCGGTAAATAGTCTTATTCGGTAGGTCACACTCGTGAAAAGGAAAGGGGATTGTAGTTACGACATAAGTAACATACCCGATATCATAATGTAATACGTAAAGTCCACAACGGTCAACCAATATCTCTTTAGTCGTAAATATTTGTTTTCAACCGACTCTCATAGTCAATTTCTAGATATAAGTCATAATCAAATGACAAAATCAAAAACTCAAACTCATTAAACGAATGGATAGCAACTATAATATATTCCTGACTTAGTACAGGCATTTTCGTATGTAGACAATAGTGGATTAAACCTGGTTTTATAGCGCTAAACCTCTCACTTGTCTGACAGTCGCATCGAAATACATTATATTTACAACGATGCGTGAACAAAACAGACATAATAGGTAAAAAAGTCAAAATATGGGTACAACAGCCATCACTGTGTCACAATCTCAAAACAAACAAATAAATAACAAAAAAGCAAAAAAAAACATCAATCAAATTTAAAAACCACATGCATTGCTTCGCGTGTTTGACCTCATAAAAGTCAACGTCACAAATGAAGAAATATATATAATTTTGCCATTCTATGAGCTACAGGAAGGACTAGACAGAATAACATGCATTTTTTCATTTTTATCAAGGCAATCTGGAATCAGTAGTGTGTTTTTTTTCTGCAGAGAGATTTCGGAATAGTACATTTAATTGTATTTCAATTTTCAAATTGTCAAATTTATATTTCATTTCAAAGTTTTTATTTTTAACAGTATATGTTTCAAATGTACCTGTTATTAGATTTTACCACACACACCAGGTATGCTATATCGTGCTAATTCTAAAACCATGTGTATCGTTTTGAATTTAATCAAATTAGATTTCTTATATGGTTTTGTACTTTTTTGTTTTAAGTTGTTACTTCTAATTCTTTGTTTACATTCTTAATGTTGTTGTTTTTACTTGACAATCCTATATGTGTCATATTTCAAATTGTGACGGTCTTTTCGATAGTTTGCACGAATCAAATGTGTGTTCATATGTAAATTCCTTGAAGAGCTTTCATATAAACAGTCCGGAATGCGGTTCGATAAAATTGCTCCCCTTGTTTATTTCGCTCTCCTGTCAAATCATGTAATTTCGCTACCTCCAGTGGTAGACGCTACAACGATGGGTGTCGTCAAGAAAAGTACGATTAAAGGAATCAGCTAGGAATTAGACGATCACCATTGGTATAGGTGAGTTGTTTAATAGTTGTTACTTTGGGATAAATGCATGTTTTGGATTTATTCATAATCAGAAATAGCTGGAAAGGAAAGAAACGTGTTGCTACGTGAACCCGGAAAAGCCGGGACGAATTTATAAAAAAATTCTAGAGACGATCGTTCTGAGTGTGCCACTTACACATTCAAACGTGTACACAAGCACAGTATTCCCTATCTATGTAATGTGTTTTCATAATTATGTGATATAGGGCAAAAAAAGGTAGCAGCTTTTTGTATCTTGTTGTTAAGCATTTCCAGGGGAGATAATGTTATTTTTCACGGTGTGTTCGATAGGTTTGTTACATTGTAACATTATATAATACACACTCATAAAGTAGATTAAAATAGCCTCCCACACTCTATTAACTGAATTTCAATTATTGTTTTTACCTTAGTGCTATTATATAAGACTTCGGAGGTTCATATCACTTATATTCAACGTTTTTATATCGGATTTTTTTTTTACTATTGATGTTGAACGGTTCATAGTAATAAAAAAAAATCCGATGAAACCGTTGAATGTAGATGATATGAATCTCAGAAGTCTTATATATTGTCCTTTAATATAAGACCGGAGGTTCATATCATTTACATTCAACATTTTTATCAAATTTTTGTTTACTATCAATGTTGAACGGTTCAACGGTTCGACATTGGTAGTTAAAAAAAAAAATCCTATAAAAAATAACGGTTCAACATTGATAGTAAAAAAAATCCGATAAACATGTTGAATGTAAATGAAATGAAACTCTGAAGCCTTACATTATAGGACTAGTTTATTAGTTCTTTATCCTAACTAAATGTTTTTTTTTTGTGGTGTATATTACAAAAAAAAGGGGGGGGGCTTTTAAAAACACCAAAATACCTTAACAATCCTACAATATCTGTTTACAGAATGAGAGAGATATTTCGTATTCTAAAACTAATTTTTCTCGCATGTTTGTTAGATATGCTGAAAATACAGACAAATTTTTAGTACGTATATCCATCCCCTCTTTTTCAATTCATTAGTTCAAGATACAGCTCTGAAGAATATGCAAAATACATTATTCTAACATGTGAAGACCAATGAAAACATTTGATATGATTTGAAAACATGGCCAATTAAGTAGGAACTTTGGGTTTCGTAGACATAAATTATAATTCAACATTTTCGATTTATATTTTTCTATATTTCATATTCTAGTATATTTAATAATATGTTTATATTTTGTGATGCATCTGATGTATAAATCCAGTGGCAGATCCGGGAAAGAGCTCTTAGTTCCGATCCGTTTGTACGGGGAACATGTGGTTGCAACCCCTTCTTTAATTGCCTGTTCGATTTTTATGTTTGCAGTGTCGAAAGGGGAGATAGACAGCAGTTTTATCAAGAAGTTATGTGAAAGTTCTGCTATACATCTGACAGTCAGGAATTATTCTGAAGAACACATGTCGACCAGAGGCATAGAACAGAGAGGAGAGGTTTTAAAGTACCAGATGCTTATCTGAGATTCCAATTTGAACTAAAGAAAGCAATATATAAAGATATGTAGGAGAAATAATCTATATGAATAAAGTTATGCCACAAAAGGAACTTGTTATTTTTTATATACATAATTTGTCAAACGTATCCATAACAGAAGAGATGTGAATGCATCCTTCTAGCCTTGTAATACTGATGGTAATAATTTATATAATTTCTGAGATGATATAGCAGTGCCATTGGTTTCCCCTTTCTCCTTCTTCAAAGAACTTGATCATCTGAACCCTTCTTTTTTTTTTAAATTGGAGCCCTGTTCAAGAACAGTATAAAGAGCATATGCTTAATTTTCGTTATCTTTTAGAATCCTCATTTTTTTTTTTAATAAAACAGGTTGTACATTCTACATTAAATATGCTAGTCAACCGTAAATGTTAACACCCAAAAAAGGTCTTTAAATTAGTATATTCATTTTTCAACTTACAAAATATGTCAAAGGTTTAAGCATTCCAAACATAACCATGTGACTTGAATTTTTGATTTGTCAATATCAAGCAAACTCGATATATATATATTTCCCATAACATCATAATAATTCCGTTTTTATTATTAAAACAACAAAGGACTAACTCTTGTACAAAACTGTAACAGATTATCAAAAACTGTCTAGTAAGTACAATTTTAACCCAAGCCGCTGCTCTTTTAAGCACTGTCTTAGCAACGGCTTGGTTGATTGTAAGTGTTTGGTGCAAAGACTGAAGACTTGAGTCAATACCATGGAGGTATAAGTATGTATAAGAACAACGTTTTCTAGAATATAGGCGGATTTTTTTTTGGGGGGGGGGGGGGTGGAGGTGCTTTCGTCGGAAAAATACGTTTGATTAAACATAGGGAATCACTGAAGCATGACTGGAGCGAGCTCCCCTTAGCTCAGTCAGCCCCCTCCCCTAATGTAAAATTCTGGATCCGCCACTGAATATTGGTTTGAACAGTGCGATGGAAATCTTCAAATGTATATAAAAAAAAATGAAAGTCTTTGTGCTGGTTATTTACATACGGGAACGAAAATTTAACTTCAAATTGTGAAAAAGAGTGAGGGGTAAGATTCATTCAAAAAGAATATTGTCTGATCCAAAATTCGTTCTAAAAAATATTGTTGTCAGGCAAAATATAAAACCAAAAAAAAATATTATGAGTTCTAATCTTCTAAAACCTTATAGTGTTAAGTTTTGAAAGAAAAAAAATATTTGATTGGTGGAGGCGGACAATAAATGGTCGCGCTCAGACAAGAAAACCATACCCCCTTTAAATTTAAGTGAATTACTTACTTCCTTGTTGATGGATTGTTTCTTGGCTTGCTTTGGTAGAGTATTGTTGCATGTTTCACATTCGAGTAATATATATACGCATGTGTAGTACATGAAATATGAAGACACCGGTGTACTAATATCTATACTATTAAACGAGAAGACCTTATTTTGTGTGTCGCTTCTCTTCTTTCCCAAAAAAATTAATCAACATGCCTCTGTACATGTGTCCTATAGGTACAGTGCATAGTCGCATTTGTCATCAATTCATATGATTATTCAGATTGAGTTATTTTGGGAGAAAAACGAGAAAAAAGGCATCCGGATATTGTTTCCGTCATTGGACGAAATTTTAAGTCAGATTAAATTTCCGGTTTGCGTTTTTCTGTATACTTTGAACATAAAAATCTACCACGAATAAAGTGTATTTTCAGAATTCTATCTGCTATCATTTTCAAGTTTATCCACGGCGGTCACATAGTTTATTAAAAAGAGAGGGTCTGTATGATATATCAATGACCACCGATCGATTAGTAAACTTTATTTATATAGTAATGAATGTTCATAATATACAAGATCATACTGATAAGTACTAAAATTATTCATGTGAACTTTTGATATCTTTTCTGAAATTCTCCAGTCATTAAATCTTTTACAAAAATAATTGATTACAAAAAAAAAAGATGTGGTATGATTGCCATGTTGAGACAACTCTCCACAAAAGACTAAAATGACACAGAAATTTACAACTATAGGTCACTGTACGGCCTTTAACAACTAGCAAAGCCCATACCGCATTGTCGGCTATAAAAGGCCCGAAATGACAATGTAAAACATATTCAAACGAGAAAACTAGCGGCCTTATTTATGTACAAAAAAATGATAACGAAAAGATAACGAAAATTAAGCATATGCTCTTTATACTGTTCTTGAACAGGGCTCCAATTTTAAAAAAAAAGAAGGGTTCAGATGATCAAGTTCTTTGAAGAAGGAGAAAGGGGAAACCAATGGCACTGCTATATCATCTCAGAAATTACCATCAGTATTACAAGGCTAGAAGGATGCATTCACATCTCTTCTGTTATGGATACGTTTGACAAATTATGTATATAAAAAATAACAAGTTCCTTTTGTGGCATAACTTTATTCATATAGATTATTTCTCCTACATATCTTTATATATTGCTTTCTTTAGTTCAAATTGGAATCTCAGATAAGCATCTGGTACTTTAAAACCTCTCCTCTCTGTTCTATGCCTCTGGTCGACATGTGTTCTTCAGAATAATTCCTGACTGTCAGATGTATAGCAGAACTTTCACATAACTTCTTGATAAAACTGCTGTCTATCTCCCCTTTCGACACTGCAAACATAAAAATCGAACAGGCAATTAAAGAAGGGGTTGCAACCACATGTTCCCCGTACAAACGGATCGGAACTAAGAGCTCTTTCCCGGATCTGCCACTGGATTTATACATCAGATGCATCACAAAATATAAACATATTATTAAATATACTAGAATATGAAATATAGAAAAATATAAATCGAAAATGTTGAATTATAATTTATGTCTACGAAACCCAAAGTTCCTACTTAATTGGCCATGTTTTCAAATCATATCAAATGTTTTCATTGGTCTTCACATGTTAGAATAATGTATTTTGCATATTCTTCAGAGCTGTATCTTGAACTAATGAATTGAAAAAGAGGGGATGGATATACGTACTAAAAATTTGTCTGTATTTTCAGCATATCTAACAAACATGCGAGAAAAATTAGTTTTAGAATACGAAATATCTCTCTCATTCTGTAAACAGATATTGTAGGATTGTTAAGGTATTTTGGTGTTTTTAAAAGCCCCCCCCCCCCTTTTTTTGTAATATACACCACAAAAAAAACATTTAGTTAGGATAAAGAACTAATAAACTAGTCCTATAATGTAAGGCTTCAGAGTTTCATTTCATTTACATTCAACATGTTTATCGGATTTTTTTTACTATCAATGTTGAACCGTTATTTTTTATAGGATTTTTTTTTTAACTACCAATGTCGAACCGTTGAACCGTTCAACATTGATAGTAAACAAAAATTTGATAAAAATGTTGAATGTAAATGATATGAACCTCCGGTCTTATATTAAAGGACAATATATAAGACTTCTGAGATTCATATCATCTACATTCAACGGTTTCATCGGATTTTTTTTTATTACTATGAACCGTTCAACATCAATAGTAAAAAAAAATCCGATATAAAAACGTTGAATATAAGTGATATGAACCTCCGAAGTCTTATATAATAGCACTAAGGTAAAAAGAATAATTGAAATTCAGTTAATAGAGTGTGGGAGGCTATTTTAATCTACTTTATGAGTGTGTATTATATAATGTTACAATGTAACAAACCTATCGAACACACCGTGAAAAATAACATTATCTCCCCTGGAAATGCTTAACAACAAGTAGTCTAGTCTCGATCATCCAGCCGCTTTATTTTTCAAAGTAGAGCGTCTGGATGACAAGTGATATAAAAATGGTAATTTATGACCTTCGGAATAGTATCAGCTTTTTTAGCCTGTTGTCAAAGATAATGTCCAAGACGAATAACCAAGAAGTTGGTTATTGACTTCGGAAGAAATGACATTACGATAATATTATTGAAAAGCCCGAGTGAACCGATTGTTGTTTAAAGCTATTTATATATTTTTGTGACGACATACAATTCATGGAAAACACCATACAGCATGGCTTACATGGGCATGGACGCGAAGGAAAAACCAGCACATCCAACCTTGGTAAGATCATAAAGATGTTATAACAACACACACTGTAACATAAATTGCATATGCAACCTGATACACCGAGTAGTTATATTCTTTCATGCATGTCCGTGCAACGATAACGAGTTATAATTATACAATTAAGTTGACTGGGACAACTCGAACAGTCGTATACGTTATAAATACATTTTGGGTTGATGTGTAGTATCGTTAACTTTATAAATACTTGATGTAAAACTTCTATTACGCCGACATAGCACCTTCATCCAAGATAAGTTTGTTTATATATCTAAATAAGGGAGCCTGCATCTTGATATGTGTAAAAAAAAAAAGGGGGGGGGGAGGTGGAGAGATACACAATGTTGTACACATTCAAAGAAGATGCCATTTTTTACAAAGTACACTAAAAGGTCAAAATGATTTATACATTCGATTTTCTGCAAAACAAAAGACAGTGGAACAATATTTTCAGCATCAATGAAAAGAGGTGTCAATGACTGCGACAGCAACCAGTGAACGGAATGACATAAATTACCAAATGTAGACATCATCATGATTAAGAGATTATCATCTAGACTAAAACAAAAAGTGAAGATAAAATTGCCAAAAGCTCAACATTTTACAAATTAAGAGATGTGGTATGAATACCAATGAGAACTATCCACCCAAGTTCAAATGAATTGGATGTGAGCAGCCTTCAACAATAAAAACATCCATGCATGGTTTGGATAGAGAATACAAACAGGGAATGTGTCAAAGATACACTGGGTAACCCGACCAAACAACAGTAAACAGCCCAATGCCACCAATGGGTCGGGTCTTCAACAAAGCAAGATAATCTTGCACCTGAAGTGGGATTTAACTTGCACCAGGACAATAATTTATAAAATATATTTCTATGATGGGTTTTTTAAACAATTTGTTTTTCATATATATGCTATGCTGGTGACTAAAAATTGATATGATTTTAATATTTACTTTCTTTTGTAGACAAACCAAAAATGATTTATGGACACAGATTTTATGTGTAAAATGTGACGAATTAAAACAAAAATGTAATATTAAGGATTTTGATTGTATCATAAACATGCTTCAATTTTATTAGAACAAGATTCAAACTGAAAGATTTTTTTTTTAATTACTGATGCATCAATCAGTATAAATAGATCATAGAACCAAAAATGTTGGGATTATTTTGACAGCCGCCACAAAGCGAGAGAAAAAAATACACAGACGTATATTGATTAAATGAAACAAATATCAAGAAACACATTGTTGTCAGATATGTTAGGGAAATTAGATTTGTATTAACAAACTAAAAAACGTATGAACAATTAAACAGTTAGTTTTTATTGTTGAATTGCATCTCATTTTCATGTCGGGCCATCTTATAGTTGACTACATTGTATATGGTAGGAAGTTTCTTAATATTGAAGGCCATGCAGTGATCACATTTGCGTATAATATCCATGTCATCTGAACTCTGCTGTGTTGTTGCCTCGTTACAACATGTAGCAATCATACCAATTTCCTTACTTTTATAATAAAGGTTCACAGGAGAAGTTATTGTTCTTGCGAAGCTGTCCTTTATTGCATGCTAATACATGATGGAATTTATAAGAGTTGGAGAATTAAAATACTCTTTTGAGTTTTTATGTTTTTCACAAGTTACTATGCAGTATGGGATAAATCCCATTCCATCTTTTCCAAGTGCATGATTCAAACATGCATTCAAAGAGTTGAGTTTCATGACTGACGGTTAGTTTCTATCTTTCTCCATGGACACGGGCTACATTGTCAAAGTGGTTTTGTGTAAAGGTTGGTTCCTAAAAATTTTCTTCCTAAAAGGATTAGGCGATTATTGGTGTAACAGCTAAGAAACATTCAGACTTCTGTCGTTTGCAGTTTTAAGATCAGTTAATTTTGTAAATGAAAATTGAGTTGGCTCATTGTGTGATCTCGCTAAACTGCCAGTTATACTTGTTAAGGAACTTTTCTACATATGCAATCTTAGTATTTGTATGAGATGTTTTTCTTTACATAGACGTAATTTGATGTGTGCTTTTTTGTAAGGTAAGTGCATCAGATATATAAAAAAAATAAGACGGCATAAATTATTACAGGAATTTATAGAAATGAGAATAATGAGACAAAACAAGGAAAATTGGATAAAAAAATTAAAGAATAGAGACTAACGGTGACACAATATACTGATGGTTGGTTGATTAACGTCCAGTGACAAACATTTCATGCATGTTTAGGACGATGTGATACAATACAAAGAATAGAAAATAGTGGTATTTTATAGTATGAAGATAAGAGAATAAAGTGGACAGGTGTGCAATAATATAAGAATAATTTGATCTTGGGTTGCTTTTTCATCGTCTTGTGGTAAATAATAGTAATGTTCAGGACGAATAGAAATTAACAATAATTATAAAAAGGAGGTCCTAATTTATAGCCTGTTTGGGATACAGGTTGGAGAAA
This sequence comes from Mytilus edulis, assembly GCA_019925275.1. Taxonomy (NCBI): domain Eukaryota; kingdom Metazoa; phylum Mollusca; class Bivalvia; order Mytilida; family Mytilidae; genus Mytilus; species Mytilus edulis. The sequence continues at coordinate 40,030,191 of CM034352.1, forward strand.
TTATGACTCACTAAAAAATATTGTATAGAAGCAGAAATATAGATTTAAGCCGTATAACGGTCCACCTATGGACACCTACTTAAGCGTGCAGAGAGCGTGGTATCCTCTATACACGTGGCTGGTTCAGAACCTGTTATTAGGGAGGGGAACTACGGTCACTCATGCTACAGAGTTTCCCTACATAATCAACCACATTTTTCCTACGAAAAAAATGGGGTGTATGGTGGATCCGCCTATGACGAGTGCTATAATATTTACATAGGGCCGTAACTAGGCCTCAGAATAAAACGAGGCAGGCGTTTGGGTACCGCCGTCTGCGGTACCCAGGTAATGGGGGAATCACGGGTGACACAACCGGCCGATAACTAGAGAAGTAGTTAATGATCAAGTCTTGGATAAAAACCATGACAAAAAAAAAAGAGAAAAACTTATATAAAGTACTTTTGATCAACGAAAAAAATATCCGAAATCTGAATATAAAGTACACGGCCAATTAAAGCTTACTTTTGACTCTAGTTTATACATCACTCAGTTTCAGACAACGGAACTCTGAGAACAGAAATACGTGTGAAATTGTTTTTTAAAATTTCCCATCAGCAAGTTGGCCAACATAGAGTGCGCTACAAGAATGTCATATACATTTACTACTACACTGTTTACTGTTGGTTTTTTTTTAAATTATATTGGGGATAACGGAAGTGCTATTTATAGATATGTTCTATATTTAATTATTTGTTACGCCCCCTATAAATTTTTGACCAGTCCGGTTAATCACCCCAGACGCTATATTTAAATATGCGTCTGGGTTATCGAGACTACAAGTAGTCTCGATCATCCAGCCGCTTTATTTTTCAAAGTAGAGCGTCTGGATGACAAGTGATATAAAAATGGTAATTTATGACATTCGGAATAGTATCGGATTTTTTAGCTTGTATTTAAAGATAATGCCCAAGACGAATAACCAAGAAGTTGGTTATTGACTTCGGAAGAAATTATATTACGATAATACTATTGAAAAGCCCGAGTGTACCGATTGTTGTTTAAAGCTATTTATATTTTTTTTGTGACGACATACAAGTCGTGGAAAACACCAGACAGCATGGCTTCCATCACCGCGAAGGAAAATAACAGCACATCAAACTTTGGTAAGATGATATAACAACACAAACTGTTACATAAATTTTAATACAACCTGAAACATCGAGTAGTTATATACTTTCAAGGCATGCATGTCCGTGCTACGCAAGCAAGTTAATATTTTACAATGAATGGCAATTTTTGTATTGACTGGGACCACTCGAACAGTCGTGTCACTGTGTACGCTATAAATACATTTTGTGGTTGATTTGTAGTATCTTTAACTTTATAAATACTTTATTGACAAGTGCTATCAAATATGAACTTCATCCAGGATAAGTTTGTTGTATCTGTCTGTAGTGTAAAATGGAGTTCGCATTTTGATATGTGTAAAAAAAAGGGGGGGAGGAAGGATGCGCAATGTTGTACACATTAAAAGGAGGGAACGCAATCCAAAACCATTAGCAGAAGAAAAACAAACAAAGTATATCTAGAAGATGCCAATTTGAACATACACCAAACGGTCAAAACGATTTATGCTCGATTTTTTTTTTAAAGAAATGCATATATTTAGCTTATACAAACATATAAGAAGGGGGCTTAGAAGTGGGAGACGTTGTTATAAAAAGTAATTTAAATATACTGTTAGTAAACAAAGTCTGGACTGGTCAACTGGACAATACTTTTTTTTGCACTTTTAAAAGGCATTTTTTTCCACACTCAAAAAAAATCATAAATTAAAAAGAATAGTATACATGCAATGTTGTCGGTGAATATATACCAATTGGCTTTCTAAACCTTGAAATAAAACCATGACATGAGGGTAACACTGAAAATTCGATTTTATGCAAAACAGTAGATCCTGCATCAATGAAAGGAGGTGTCAATGAGGCAACAATCGGTGATCCCAGTGATATACATTACCAAAAGTAGACATCAACATGATTAAGAGGTCATACTGTAGACTAAAACAAAAATTGAAAATAAAAGTACCAAAAGGTCAACATTATACAAATAAGAAAATGCGGTATGAATACCAATGAGACAGTTATCCACCCAAAGTTCAAACGAGGTGGATGTGAGTAATTATAGGCAACTGTACATGTATGGCCTTCAATAATGATAAAAATTCATGCATGATTTTGATAGAGAATACAAACAGGGAATGTGTCAAAGAGACATCAAACCTACAAAAGAACAGGAAACAACCCAAATGCCACCAATGGGTTGTGTCATCAACACAGCGAGATAATCTCGCATGCCGTAGCGGGATTCAGCTTGTACCAAGACATTTTAAAATGTATATTTATATTATGATGTTTTTTCCAAACATTTTGTTTTTCATATATGCTATGCTGGTGACCAAAAATTAATATGATTTTAACATTTACTTTCTTTTGTAGACAAACCAATGAAGATTTCTGGACACAGATATTATTTGTAAAATGTGAAGAATTAAAAAAAATCTATAACACTTGAATTTTCATTTTATCATAAACAGCTCCAATTTTATAAGAAAAACAGATTCAAAGATTTGTTTTTAATTACTGTAGCAGGCAGCAATCATTATAATCACAGTATAAACATTATTCTGACAGCAACCATAAAGCAAAAAAAGGTACACAGAGTTTTATTAAGTAAATAAAACAAAAATCAAGAATCACATTGTTGTCAGATATGTCAGAGAATTAAACAAATTAAAAATCATATAAGAAATTTAACAGTTTTCACGTTTGAATTGTATCTCATTTACCTGTCTGGCCCTTCTCAGTTATTTATATGGTATGGAGGTTTTCTTAATATTGAAGGCCGAGCAGTGATTATATTTGCGAACATCCATGTCATTTGAACTCTGCTAGGTTGTTACCTCATCAGCAATCATACCAATCTCCTTATTTTATATAAAGGTTCACATGTACAGGAGAATTTTTGTGAAGCTGCCCTTTAATACATGATGGATATTGGAGTCGACTTCATATTACGTGTGAACTCAGCATAATAGTTTGTAGTAGGAGAATACACAAGTTATCATGCAGTATGGAATAAATCTCATTCCATCTTTTCCATGTGATTGATTCAAACATGTATTCAAAGACTTTAGAGTATTGAGTTTTATGAATGACTGGTTAACTTATGTATTTCTTCATGGACACGGAGACTGGCAAAGTGGTATTGTGTGAAGATTGGTCCCTAAATGTTTTCTTCCCAAAAGGATTAGGCGATATAGATTTTTGTGAAACATTCAGACTATTCTGTCGTTTGAATTTTAAGATCAGTTAATTTTGTAAATAAAAATTGAGTTGGCTCATTGTATGATCTCACTGCTCTGCCAGTAATAAGTTGTTATGGGGGATTTTCTACATTGAATTCTTGCCATGATCAATCTTAGTATATGTATGAGTTGTTTTTCTTTCCATAAACGTAAACTTGAGAATGATGTGTGCTTTTCGAGTAAGGTAAGTGCGTCAGATATCTGAAAGATTATATAAAAAGGAAAGCATAAATTATAACAAGAATTTACAGAAATAAGAATAACGAGACAAAACTTAAGAAAAAGGGAAAAAAAATCAAGAATACAGACTATTAACGTCAAATGGCAAATATTTCATAGAATAGAGAGTGTATGCTATAATACAAAAATATAGAAAAATGGCATTTTATAGTATGAAGATAAGAGAATATTAAACGTGGTGTGTTATAATATACAAATAGATTGATTTTTGGTTGCTTGATTATCGTCTTGTGGTAAATAATGGTAATGTTCAGGACGGAAAAAATGACAATTAATATAAAGATGAGGTCCTAGATTATAGGCCGTTGGGGATACATGTCCGAGAAAATTTAACTCACCAGAAAATTAGGGTATATTGTATGGCTTTATGTACAACGGTCCACCTATACGGATCCCTCGGCTCTCTTAGCGCACAGCGGAGCGTGGTATTCCCTATACACAAACAGTAGCTGATCCAGACCTTGTTATAAGGAGGACACTCTACAGTCATGCTACATTGTTTCCCTATATATTCAACCAAATTGTTCCCACGAAAAAAAATCCTGTCTTAATTAATTCTAAAATTATAATTTTTTACATGTGTCACAAAATTCAGGAAAAAAGACCACTGCTAATTACAGTTTTTGATCGTCCTTTTAAAATTGCCCATCTGCAAGTTGGGCAAAATAGGGTCAACTACAAAATGTCAGTTTTAATAATCACATAATTTTTATACATGTTACGTTCCTATACTGTTTACCGATTGTATTAATTGTTTCTAAATATAATGGGGATAACGGAAGTGCTATTTATAGATATTTTCTATTTTTAATTATTTGTTACGCCCCCTATAAATATCTGACCAGTCCGGTTAATCACCCCAGACGCTATATTTAAATATGCGTCTGGGTTATCGAGACTAAACAACAAGATACAAAAAGCTGCTACCTTTTTTTGCCCTATATCACATAATTATGAAAACACATTACATAGATAGGGAATACTGTGCTTGTGTACACGTTTGAATGTGTAAGTGGCACACTCAGAACGATCGTCTCTAGAATTTTTTTATAAATTCGTCCCGGCTTTTCCGGGTTCACGTAGCAACACGTTTCTTTCCTTTCCAGCTATTTCTGATTATGAATAAATCCAAAACATGCATTTATCCCAAAGTAACAACTATTAAACAACTCACCTATACCAATGGTGATCGTCTAATTCCTAGCTGATTCCTTTAATCGTACTTTTCTTGACGACACCCATCGTTGTAGCGTCTACCACTGGAGGTAGCGAAATTACATGATTTGACAGGAGAGCGAAATAAACAAGGGGAGCAATTTTATCGAACCGCATTCCGGACTGATTGGTTAACACAAACAAAAGGAATACAACGATATAAATATTATGCAACTTCACAATGATCAACCAATCCGGGTTACTGTATAATTAAGATGTAACAAAATGTGTAACAAAACTTTTTTAAATAATACAGAAATTATGACTGTCGGTGTAAATGTAATTGTTTAAGAAAAAAACCATGTCAAACATGCAAATATTATTTAAAAAAATTTAGTTTTAATCACTTAAAGTCATGTGATGTTACATATATAGGACGGGTGTGTTCGATGCTTAAATTAATTAACAAAACCCCGTCATATAACATCCAACTTTGAAATTGCGTCCAAATGTCAATTTTAGGTGTGCCACTTTGGGAATGGTCTTAAACGATTGACAATTCATTTCTCAATTTTTGTAATTTTCCCCAGATTTTTTCTATGTCGGGCAAAAAAAAGTAGCAGTTTTTAAGGAGACCCCCTAAATGACGTAACAGCTTGACTTATGGTCGTTTTAAAAACGATTGTTTGCAAGTTGCATTATTAACAATTGTACAATATGAAAATTAAACAACGTGAATGCAAATATTTATAATGACTTTACGGAAAGTAACTTTTGTAACATCTTGACAACCGTATACAAAGTTTGTTTCACTTTTCTACCTTCTAAACACAAGAGGTCGAATTCTATTGTTCTATTTAAACCGCATATCGGACTGTAAAAAGTATATACCGCTGTTGAAATATATTCAGAGTTCAAGGTCACAAGTGATGGATAAAATCACAAATATACAGATGGAATATTGTTGATTCGTATTGATTTATTCTATGTCTTCTTTGTATTTTCAAATATGTATGAATTCATTAATGAATTGAATCAAATTATACTTTATTATTATGGATAGTATTTAGAAATGAAAGGTATTAAAATTATTCACGAGCAAAGTATACACAAAGAAATCGAAAGTTCATGTACCAAGTGAATATTAAATGAAAATAAATAAATAAACGTGTGCGTATGTCAAATATATCAGAGAAACAAGAAATCTTTTTAACTTCCAGGCAAATTATAACAATGCAAACAAAAGTCAGTCATAATTACACGGAAACAGTCAAATTAAATGTTAAATTGAGATTGGATATGGGTAATATAATGTGTCAAAGAGACAACAACCCTACCAAAGAGCAGAAAACAACTGAGGACCCCAATGGGTCTTCAATACAGCCAAAAAAAAAGCACCCGGAGGCGTGCTTAAGCTGGCCCCTAAACAAAAGTGTTTACTAGTCATGGGATAATGAACGTCTTACTAACCTTCGAAACATATAAATTAATTATGTTGTAGCTTCAGTCATGAAATAGCATCATAATTGTACCATAGAAAAGATCCACCTACGATCGTCTTCAATTCAAGTTGGGTTTCATAATCGCATATCAAAGTATGGTGCAACATCCGATTGCAAATAATAAACCCTTGGTATCACCAGACCCCCCTTTTTTCAGAAAGTTTTTTAATAAAATAATCAAGAGAAAAAAAATGTCATTATATAACAAGTGATAATAGATAGTTTAGTCTTATAAGCTAGAACGAAACATGTACTAAATCAGGAACTGATGACTTGAGCTACTTTAAAGAAATAAATAGTATGTTCTTGTGTTTTGTTGTTACATCCCTATATATATTCGGGAATGGAATGTACTATCACGAACATATTAACCCCGCCACATTCTTCATTTGCCTAACCTGTACGATGGTGGTTTTAATTGAATGCTCTCTGCATTAATTGTTTTTCTTTTATTGTGTTGAGCATACATATCCGGCCGTGTGCTCTTTCGTTTAAACTTGTCCAAATACTACAATGACATGATCTACTATATAGTATATTATACTTTGTAGTATGATTGTTTTTCTCGGAACCAACTTATCTAAAATATAGATGAAGTAGTTTACTCAGAATGATGCCAAATGAACACGGAATTGTGTTGGTTGTAGATCTGTAAGACAAAGAAAAGAATTCCTCAGATTTCTAGAGGACTTGATGTGGAGCTTTACATATTGTATAGAAACATGTCTATATGTTTAACCTGTTTAACCCCGCCACATTATTTATGTATGTGCCTGTCCCAAGTCAGGAGCCTGTATATTCAGTGGTTGTCGTTTGTTTATGTGTTACATATTTGTTTTTCGTTCATTTTTTTACATAAATAAGGCCGTTAGTTTTCTCGTTTGAATTGTTTTACATTGTCTTATCGGGGCCTTTTATGGCTGACTATGCGGTATGGACTTTGCTCATTGTTGAAGGCCGTACGGTGACCTATAGTTGTTAATGTCTGTGTCATTTTGGTCTTTTGTGGATAGTTGTCTCATTGGCAATCATACCACATATTCTTTTTTATACTATAATCGATATTTTGATGTTATGCCTCAAATTTGATATCTTGAAATTTTTTACCTTACATCTTGTGGAATTTGTATTGTTTTTGAAAAATATTTTAAATTCATTATTAGCAGTGAGTAACAAGCAGATTAAAGATTGGTTGTACTTAAAATATTTCTTCTTGAAACTTAAATTTGATGAACATTATGTAAATTATTAAACTATGCTGTTTATCCATTTACAGGAAAGATTACTTTAAATAAGACATATGTATCACTGGTCCAAGAGATGAATTCCACCTATCCACAGGACAATGAAGGAGGCATGCTTGTTGTGAAAATGAAAGACAATAACGTAACATGGGAAGCTGATTCTTCATTGCATTTAGAGTGTATGGAAGGTACATTTGTATTTAAACAGGGGTACAACAGTATAAAACAAAAATGACTACGATTAGTAGAAATATATATGGAATGATGTTTTGTCTACTGATGAATTCTACAAACAAGTGTGCTTTCTCTCTGTTGTCTGACATAATTAGATTTAAAAGAAAGATTCCCTTAGAAATTTTTGTTGTTTAAGAAGCTAAAAGTCAAATACTTTATAAGTATCAACAACGCAATCTGTCAAAAATCGACCTTTTCAATCTTGGAGTGAAACTTGCGATGGTATAAAATTGGATAACATAAACAATTTCAACTGTAGTTCACAGATGCGCTTATTGTTTTTTTTATCTTTATCTTATGATGGTATCTTATTTTCGATCATGCCATATCAACTTTTTTTATACTACTAGAAATAAAAATTGCAATTGAATGATTGAATAAATTGCCATGCTAGTAACAATACTATGAACACTTATTGATATCATTCGGATGTTTTTGATTCGTCGATTTTCTATCAACGTATCCTTTGCGTCCTTTTGTTAAAAGTAATTGTCAACGTAAACGTATTTCCTTTTAAAATTGCTAAATGTCAGCACTTGACTTGAAAGTTGATATAATACATGTATTTTTTTTATTCCGAATGTAAAGAAAGATAAACCAGATAAACTTTAATACATTGTTATTTCATAATCAGCTGGTGTTAGCTTCGAATGTGCAATAAAAGAGTTGCAAGTTTGTATAGACGAATAAATTCGTAACGTAATAGTGGTTAACAGCAAGAATACTATGAATACCCTGAGAAAATATTTTTTGTAATTCTATTTTTACAAAACAAAAATAGAGAGACATCGCTTTGTCGATTGTTTCGTAGAAAATAAAGAAGCCGACATGTTGTGTTTGCATTTGATTTGGGAAAATATTTCCGAATTTCAACATGTAAGTTGAAATTCATCCTCAAATTCCTTTGGGAAAAATCACATATATCAAACTTCAGCTTGTACAGAAAAAGAACGGACTCTTTTGTGTTTTCTTTTTCCTGTGCAACCTAAATTATAATACTTGTTTTGTAGATGACGAAATTGATAGAACGAGGAAGAAAAGATTTTTCTTGTAAGCTATATATATTTTTAAAATTTAGTATTAGTGAAAAATAAATTCAAATGAAGTATTTCACTCTAACTGCTTCAATATCTTTCTGGTGTTATTCAGAATTTGGCGTTCAAAATCATTAGCATGATTAGTGACAACGGTTGGTATCAAACATGCAAATTGATAAAGTTCATATTTTATTCAACAGAAATAGTACAAATAGTTTAAATGCATCATATTAGCTTCTCTTTCTCTATTCTTGTGATAATTCAATATCAAAACAATTTCGTTTCAGTCTTTAGCACTAATAGTTGCTTCTGTAGTTGTGACTGCTGCAGTAACAACCCTAAAGGTGGTTCAAGCAAAGAAGGGATGTCTATACTACCCAAGCGTTTGCAAAATGAGGTACAGTACGTCGTAAACATGATTATACTTCGGTGTTTCCGTATTGTAAAAGAAACATATTTGTATAACATTCAATAAAAATATCAATAGTTGAAAGTGAATGCGATTACATTCAAGTTAACGAAAAATATCCTTTTTTTTTTATTTTATTCGTGAAAAATATAAAAGTTTTACATATTCACTTTTTTGACAAAAACATCTACCAAAATGTATTCTTTTTTATGCAATATATACTACAACAGTACATTGTTTTAATAGTACCATACTGTCTTACTGTAAAAACAAACAATTTCAAAGCCGATGATGAAAAGGTATCGACATACGTACAGAGATATATATGATTGACCATCGGGGACCTTGACATAAAATTACTTTCCATCTACATGTATGGTTAATTATGCGTGAGGGAGATAAAACCTTCGTTTTCATTATACAAAAACAAAAATTGAACGGATAATTTAAGAAAAGTATGTCAAAAATTATGTCAGTAACGAAGCTCTTACTACTGATTCAATAGGGGCTTTAATAGTCTATCAGAATTGTTTATAACTCATTCGTTTAAAAAAATCAAAATAATGTATAAATTTCAGGTATTCGAGGCGTTTTTGTTTTATTTACCTGCTTCAGGAAACAATCTACCAAAAGGAAGCAAAATATATAAACAAAAATGTTTCCAAAATTACATAAATTATCCCAATGGTATATCCAGACACTCATTAAAAGGCAGAATTTCAGCTCCTATCAATCATCAATTCAAAAATCGATATAGAGTGTTCAGATTACCCGGCTATCCTCCTCACAGACCCACTTTGGGAAACTGTGTACCAAGTTTTTGCATAATTAATGTCTCTTCACTGATGCCTAAGGCCCTAAGCCGATAATCTTAAAATTAATAGCCAATACTACAAAACAAATTTCGAAAACTACTAAAAATGTCCCAATGGTATAGCCTGACACATGAATCTTTTAACCAATAGTATTTAAGTCTAGCATGAAGCTTCGTATCTATGAGAAATCGCTGTAGAAAAAATATTTTTGCGTTTGCTTTTTTTTTCAATTGCGGAATAAATTTTCCATTCATGGACATTCAGTTCGAAATCATCCGAATTTCACTTTTTCCATGAACCCAGGTGATTAGTAAGAATAAGACATTAAAAAGCAACTCACGACAGCATTCCAAAATGGACCACCAACTTCTAAGTGCAAAAATAAAAATAATAAATCCACATCTTAAGTCCATGTTTTAGCAAGGAAAAAGTAAAGCATCAAGCAAATCGAACTATCTGGAATAAGAAGTAAACAATAGCATTATACTGTGGCTATTCTGGAAAATTTCAAAAAATAATGATAAGGGGTTTAGGAGGCGTAGGTGATTTAAATGTGTTCAACAATGTGCACATATTTTGTAAAGGATCCGGGAACATCAGTCTGATTAACAAAATCAGAGATAAAAAATAGAATAAAGATATAAGATTATGACAAATATTCAACAAGTTGTAATATAACGTTTAGGAAAGTACAAAATGGGTACTCGTAAGTCCATTTTCATAAGTGAAACCACAAAAATATACGATTATAAAACCAACGGAGGAAGTTCACAATATAATTTAATTGGTTAGATTGTAAGTAATGTGTCATATTAAATGTAATAAATTAAGGGTTCAGGAAGATTTTCTTATAAACAAAAATTGTTCCCACAAATAAAGCAATGTCAAATTCGAAGCTTTGATATTAATCAAAAACATAAAATATTGAATAATTAGAAAAGATTCGGAGAAAGTTTCATTTAATACGATAAAGGGTTTATAAGGAGAAGCGGATACAAATGTGAAATATAGTGAAGAAGTCCGAGGCCGTGCCTTCTTTACGTAACCCTCCGAAATCATTTTGATGAAAAGATAAAAATAATGGATGAAAAAATGAACATTGTGTGGAACTTTGTGTATGTTAATATTGCGGATACAAATGTTGGACATAAAGAAAAACGAATGAACGAACTAACACTTCATACCATCCGTCAATGAGAGCGGGGAAAATAATACATTGACATAATCCCAGTCAAGAATTTAAAACATCATTCTTGAAAGGTAATGTCTTATTCAGTATATCACACGGCATCGAAATCTACAGAAAATGACTTTGATGGTCACCATCACCAATATTTTCAAATTCATGATACCAAGGATGTGGTCTGATGTTCAAACGTTTCCTTTTTCCTATAGTGCGATTTGTTTGCATGGCGTTTGATGAAGACATAGCAGGAAAAACTTCTTCAATCGATTGAAGAATTAATTATCAATAAACTACTGTCGCCTTAATTTACATAACTTTTTATGCAGATGATTGAAATTATAGAATTTGTTTCAAATCTAAAATCCTGTTTTTTTTTCTCAACTGGGATATTAATGTTCGACATTACAACTGTTATCTTTCCACAATTTCCTGTTTGAAAGATTATAAAAATCAGACCTTATAATCATTAATTGTTTTCACTTTTAGAGATAACATCAAGAAGAAATTAAAGCCAGAAGTGACGAAGTTGCGAGATTCATTCTTATCGAAATATGGTGATCCCGAAAAAATATCTGCGCTGGTTGACAAAATACATGATAACGTATTAGACACCAAAGATAGAATAACTACAGTCAAACAATTGCATACGAAACTAAAAGGTTTATTGTCAAGTGTCATTCAAGATCATGGTTCCTTTATTGAAGATATTCCAGATATGAAATCTCTTCTCGAAGAACACAAACAATGGCTTGATTCCAAATGGAAATCGACGTATATAGATATAGCAATGATAGCTGTAGAAACAGTAATTGCTGCTGTAACAATTGCAGCTACAACAACTGCCTCAGTCTTCGCAACAGCTGCAGCTGGAATAGGACTTGTCTTTGCTATTGGTTTCGGGATTGTTGACGTTGTTACAAGTGTTATAGAGGAACGGAAAATTCGCGATAAGTTGAGAAAAGCTCAAGCAACACTCATTCAAGCAAAGAAAGACATAAATATTGCCTTCCAAAATATGAAAAAATTTCAAAAACAGTTTTGTAAAGTTGTTATCTCATTCCTTCGTGATATATCATTAAAGGGTAAGGACTACGATTACACATTTTTTAATCTCTATAACTTTATTTCAAAAACATATGGAAAATCCACAAATGGATGCAGGTGGGTATCCGTATACTCTAAATCAAACTTCAATACGCTGAAAATGTTGAATGGACAGTATATTCAGCCCTTACTTAACTTTTTGTCCATAGACATTGCTAGTTTGAAAAAGAGAATAGTTGAGGTAGAAGAAACACAGGCCTTTCTAAGAGAATTAAATTCCCGAATATTGACAAAGAAGTTAAGTCCTAGAAAATTGTTTGGTTTTCTAAAACGTCATAAACCAAAGATGGCTAAAAAAATGTTTGTGACTCTTTTCGATCTTTTGAAATATATCGCGAGTGTACTTCCTAAAGTTAAATGTTATTGGGGTACACACTTAGATTCCATTAGGAACAATAAAGTAACAATTAAAAATTATCTTCAATCTCCAATATGTGATTGTCCTGAAATTGATAAATTCACCCAAAAGTTAAAGACAGGCGTAAAACAGAATATTGCACCCTGTAAATTAACAACGCAAGTACAAAGTTCAGTGTTCAATTGTAATTATAGAGTTATCAAATTTATTGCCGACGTCATTTTATTGAATGAAAGTTGTTACTGGGGGTATGACTTGAGAAGTCTCCGAAACCAACACACTCCGCTTGAAATTAACAATGGTGTGGTAGACTCTCATTTGTTTTTAAGTCTTAAATTTTTCAAATCATCAAAATTGGACACCAACCTTATTCTAATGGCAAGAACGTTACTTTGTACAAAACATAAAGTTTGTAGTCACGGCTGGCAAAACTTTTTATTATGTCTCGTATTAAACATTCCTGATTCAAATACAGTTTGTTCAAAGTCTAACATTTTAACACCCGGTCCTCAGTGCATACCAGACGATAAACGTTTCCAATCCTGTGATATTTAAAGAAGAAAGTAAATCAAAATCATATCTATAGTTACTGTTTTCTTTGGCATATGGGAACTACTTTTTATGAGCTATATTGTGATCTGCTATTCGTTCCGACTCTTCCGATAAAAAATTTCGTGTTCCAAAAACAAAGTTTTAATGATTCAGGAAATTGCAACTTACTTTGGCTACTTTCAAATATTGTACGTGAGCTGCAAACCGAAAAAAAATATGGCTATAGATGCGAAAGTATAAAGTAAGATGTGATTAATATGAATAAAGAATATAAACTTTGTGCTGAAAAAGAAAACAAATACTATTATTCTGAAACAAAATATATTTTGGATTTCTTCATTTGAAAGCCCAAACACGATTATACCTTCTTAATCATGTGGTCTGAATGTCCTGGTGAAAGTTATCATAAACTTATCGTGAGTTTTTGGTCCGTTTCATTCCAAAAATCCATATACCGTTACCAAAGAATTAAATTCTTCATCGGTAAATACAAATCGTGCTTTCTTAAATGTTGACAAATTTCAATCAAGTGTGACTTTTATGTGTCATTTGTCTCTGAGAAGTTTCAGCTCAATGTTCATTTAATGTTTTTCATATTTATTAACTGTTTGAAAACTAAGTACCATGCAAATACTATGTATGAATTTAAACTTGTAAAATTAATATCTTATTTTTTTTCAAAAACTTATACATTTTCAGACAACTACTGTCTGTGTAGGTTATTTGGCACTGCTTTTCCAGGAATATGTTCATACTAAACTCAACTATCTGATAACATTAAAATTTAATTTAATTAACATCATGAAACAGTCTTGTTATAGACTTTTTTATTACATGGTTTTGTTGATGATGGTTATTGAAAGACCACATGTCAGTGTAGTGATATAGAAAACATTTGTTGATTTTATATGATTAAATTGTGTTGTACATGTAATGTGTATGGTTTACGATATTCTTATAACTGTTTTTCTGTTTTCCGAATTGTTGCATCCTGAATAAATGGTTAATAGGGTTGTTTTGTGTTGATTATGATATGTCATAAATGAAAGAAACAATTTGATGAATTACATCATAGTGATAGATCAGTTTTATCATAAGCTTTCAGATATACATGGGAGATTAATAATTATTAATTAGATATAAGAAGGTGAACGTATAAGTATACATTATATACGTAACAGGACAACCGATTAAACTTTAAACCTGCGTAAACACAATCCATTTGTTTCTTACTTCTTTTCGTCTGTCAACATGTTTGTACGTTTTTAGTCTTAAAAAATATCAACCTGATTTGTCGAACCCTTGGCAATAAAAAAATTTTACAGAATGATTCTAAGTTGTACTGTTTATCCACTGTTTCAGGTTAGAGAGAATGTTAATATCAAGCTCTCAAAAACATGTGTTATCCAGCTACAATCGTTATGTGAAATAACTAGGAGCCTGTATTGTAGGAATATCTTCAATGAATGTTTTCCGTTATTGCTATATATCTAAAACTTGTAGTTTATATCAGGTCGTTTTCTTTATTGAATGTTTTCACGTTTAGTTATCACAACTAACAACACGGTATAATTTTGTCATTGTTGACGACCATCCTTTTCATTTGATTTTTGGTGGAAAGTTTTATTATTGGTAAGAATGTCACATTTACTTTCATCATTAACAAATTGTGTAGGAGCCGTGTAAAAATTGTTGGAAAATACTTATCTGTCAATAGAACAATCCAAATAGTTTAACACTGAAAAACAGAGAAAAAACAAGCAATTTTATCAACAGAATTTTCAAGATCAAATTAAATTAAAGACTGATATAACAGTAGCTGACTTTTGTTTAATTAAATGTAAAAAGGTTTCTTCCGCACATTTTGTCCACATTTATTCCGTGCAAACTGAAATACAAGCGGATGTTTAGTGAAGAAATGTGTAGCTACATTTTTGATTATATGTTTAAAGTTTTCAGTTTCATAACACAAAGAGCCGCTTTTTGCTCAGCGTTTGAAAGAATTGGGTGGGTTCAATAGCTTTTCTTCATTATCAATGAATAGCCAAATATTGTCCCTGATCAACTTTGATTTAGAGAATTTGAAGAATTTTTGACAGAAGATCTTTTTTAAACGTATATTATTTATCATGTTACGACCAACAGTTTGATTATTAGCAAACGAGATAAATATAAACATCCCTTTTTACCTATGAAAATCACTGCATGGCTTTCAACACTTAATGTTGTTTACGCTTTATATCGCTTGTGAGGGTCTCTGACGTCAAAAAAATTTTACACGCATATAATTGTTCCTATAATGTCTAGTCTTCACGTGTTATTGTCTTTTGTTAGATGTCATTTCATTTTTAATCCTAGAGGTCGACAGAACGAAATTAGAAATTACCGTCTTTGTCTTAGATACTCGTATTGTGTTGTTTATCGTCCAGTTGAAGCAAATTGTTATATTCAGGAAGAAACGCAAGATGAACAGAAGGTTGGACTGAAAGAATATACTAGTATATAAGACGACAATTACTGATCTAGGTCAATTACTTGAATATCAAAATGTTGTTGCTAATAGAATATTTAATGTACTAGATACACGTTGATTATACTACATACCGCGTCCCATTCTGACTCAGATAGTTGCTCCTGTACCTGTTTTACTATCGGATGGATAAAGTGTAAGGTGAAACCTAATATGAAATAATCCTTATCTTGTTTTAGTATTTGTCCGATCTATTGTCTTGGGATTAAAGTGTACACATTCTTCGATAATATGAGCTCTATAATGTGTGACTGTGTGTTCATCAACCGGTCCACTCATAAGATATATGTTGTCGTTCTATTTCGTTTTTACATACAAGTGTTTCCTTATGAGTGGATGCATATGGCTATTGTTCACTGTTTTTGCAATCCTATTCTCCTGAATCAAGGAATTGCCTTTTTATATTAGTTTGAATATATTGCTCGTCTTCAACTTTTTTCAAATTAAGGAAACTGAAGAGAAGTATGATTGCCACTGAGACAAATATCCATCAAACATTTGGTTTCAGTTAATTTTCCAAAACGTTTTGTTTGAACTTGGATTTGGAGATTTAAACACGTTGATCTAGTTTTAAAACCTACAAAGCATTCCGATTGAAAAACACATGGATTTAGTAAATCTAAGTTAACACTTTATCATTCAGTGCCTTTTTGTACCGTACACATTTTTTGTCTGTATGGGAGTATAACTGAAAGTTTACACGTATTCATGCCAAAATATCTGCACTATGATATGATAATTTGGCCAGAAACTCCAGACGTTGAGAGTTGAAGCTACCTGGACCTAATTTGGTAGTTTTTATGATAATTCTTTGGTAACATTGAATTAGATTCATAATTTTTCGATTACTCAATCTACATTTAGTATCGAATAACATTTTCGTAATGTTGACATATCTGAATGATTACCATATATCTTAATTGAAATATAAATATATGTATAGATTATAACATTCCCTTTTCCATATTGGCCCTGGTATCATCCCAAGACTCGAGGGATGATACCAGGGCCAATATGGAAAAGACATGTTATAATCTATTTATCACCTATTTAAGTTTGCAGAAAAGAGGGAAAAAAGTTCAATTATAATAATTTTAATGAAACAAATTAGGTAAATCCTAAAACAAATTAACAAAAGTTTTATCACATTTTCAAATTAATTTTTAATCATTTACTCCATAGAAATTTATTGTCATATTTCCACTTATTTTAGAATATGGAAATACACAAACGCGAGAATTTTGAAATATGGCAATACACAAATGCGAAAATTTTGCACCGTCATTGTTCGCCATTGTCGTTAAGGACGCAATGACGTCATGTCATTTAAAGGGCACAATCTCAATATACTCTTTTTTGTCCCGGGCAATGCAAAACCTAAGGTATTCATAACAAATATGTGATAAAAATATATATTGATATATCATGTCGTTATACTTAAAAAACAATAAAATGGATTTTACTGATGTCATAATATGATGATAATAAAAATGATCTATATCTGTCGATTAATGCGAAAGTAAAATACAATCACAAAATATAAATTAATTGGCTTCCCTCATTTCAAACTGTAGTATATATTTTCCCGCCTCATAGTTTTATTATGTGCATATATTACTTTTAGAACATTCAGTATAATTATAATTGCATGCCCTTATACCAGTATCTTGATCTTTCATCGTTATTGCTTAGAACTGACGACTTCAAACAAGCATCTTCACAAAACATGATGATTTTAACTTTGTTAATTTCTCCGTTTCTCAACAGTACCACACCCTCTTTCCTTATCGTATGGCGTTAAAATGTCTCAGTTAATACGTTACGATTGGGTAGGTTAACACTTGTCAGACAAAAGTGTTATTTGAAAGAACGTCCACCGATACGATATGTCTGTTAATCAACGCAGAAGCTACATGTTTTCGCAAGATTCTATATTTATCTTCCATCATATTCTTCTAAGCTGGAAATTTTCAAATTGTGTCCTATATCTAAATACGATATTTTTACTGAGTGTTGATTAAGAATAGATTAATTTAGCTGTATTTGGCAAAATTTTTAGGAATTTTTGGTCCTCAATGTTCCTAAACTTCGTACTTCATTTGGCTTTTTTTTATTAATATTCGAGCGTCTTTCACTTGTCTTTTGGCAACAAAACGCGCTTCTAGCGCAAATATAGAATTTCAATTCTGGTATCTATGAAGATATAAAAAAGAAGACGTGCTATGATTGCCAATGAGACAACTGTCCACAAGAGACTAAAATGAGTTTATTTATCATGGCGAGTGATTCATACATAGAAGGAAATGCATTTTATGTAGTCGTATCAGGTTTTGCTCCCGTAGAGTTCATTCGAATTGCTGAAAGAGTTATTTGTTACATTTATATATGTTTTGATCAGTTTTATTTATATTTGATTATTCTAGTAAGTAAACAACCGTTGCCTTAATTTACATCTTCTTGTTCGCATATTAGTATTTTTGTGTGTGATGTTTTCTGCATTGTTTTACAAAGTCAAAACTCCGTCGTTTCTTTCGTTTGAAGGTTTGTATTCGTAGAAAAAACGTATTGAATAAGAAAGTAGTGTCCATTTTTTATACCGTATGTTTTACAAAATAGCCCTCAATATAACTATGTTGGTGTCTTATGCATACTCAGCGTCAACCTTTATTCGTAATAATAAACAGAAATCATGGCAATTAAAAAAAACAGAATAGAAGGAGGTGTTTGGTGTGAAAAAAAGACAACTGTAGTATACGATGGTAAAATAAAACATTGTAATTCGTTTTTGTTATACCAATCAAAATTGCAAAAAAAAAGGATAGATACTGCGTTTGTCAAGAGGCTGAGGCTTCTTGTGTTCTACATTCATGATGCGCCTGTCATGGTTATCCGAGCTCAGTCAAACTGTCCAAAAGGAATAGTTACAGGTAAGATGACATTCCTGACGTATCATAGGAAGCCAGAGTGTCTTTATTCCAGTTGATATAATAGAAAGAACTGACAGTTTTATACCATTGGCTAGCCAGTGGATTAAGGTGACATTGTTCACCATGAAATCCGTGTTTATGAATGACCACAAACAGTATGTATGGTGGCATGTAAAGGGGCGACGTACAAACGCAATCAAATTGATTGGAGGTTCCAGCCTTTAACAGAAAGGTCTTAAATTTTGTATTTTCAATTCAGATAATCAGAAATCAGACGCAATATTTTTGAAAATGGCAGTTGTTATCTTATCTAAAAATAAGAAGATGTGATATTCATGAGTGGCAATGAGACAACTCTTAATCTCAATTACAATTTCGGAGCACCTGGGCTCATCCCCTGTTTTCGGTAGGGTTTCTCAGTGTTTAGCTTTCTATATTGTTTCTTGTGTACTATTATTTGTCTCTTTGTCTTTTTCACTTTTAGCAATGGCGGTGAGTTTGACTGTTCCGCTGGTATCTTTCGCCCCTTATTTATAAAAGTTAACCATTATTGATCAAAGTACGGTCTTCAACAAGGAGTTCGTTTATGTGTGTGTTGCATTTTCGTTTGTTTTTGCTGCACTTCATTAATTAATTCTGTTGTTTCGTTGTTTTTTCTCTTATAGATGATGTGTTTGTCTCGGTTTTGGTTTGCAATCAAGATTTGCTTTCTCTCAATTGGTTAATGACTTTTGAACAGCGGTATACTACTGTTGCCTTTATTTTCCCCGAATATAATGGGGACAGACTCGAAATGACAGGAATCTGACGAAAAAGGGTTGATATGCATTGATTGATTGATTGATTGATTGATTGATTGATTGATTGATTGATTGATTGATTGATTGATTGATTGATTGGTGTAAATATCACTTTTAACACTATTGTTGTATTTTGTAGTGGTCAGTTTCTACGTTTGGAGGTGGATATATATATATAGAGAGATAACAAAGATCTCCAACGTAAGCCGATGATGTTCTTAAAAAATAAAAAAATTATAACGAATGTCTGGGCTGAACATGTGGCACCAGTCATTAAAAACTAGAAAAATAGTGTTTTAATGTTTAAGTATATCTTAGATGCACCCCACTCAATCATTAGTGGTTCAATTTTGTATTAAATCCTATACACGTCCAAAAAAATCAACTTGAGTTCACTGGTGCTTGATTTGTGTGACTCTGGTTCATTGTGTAGTTTGTGGTTTTCCTTATCAAACGTGTAAGAATGATATGAATGTATATACTGTCCACCGAAATCTAATAGTAAACAAAATAGAAGATCCCAAAAAAACAATTGTTTATTACCAACCAACTAATGCTAGGTTGAACTTTAAAAATCTTCAGTTCCTTTGATAGCAACTGCCATGGTCCATAGTGGTACCTTCAGTTGACATAAATGGGGATATTAGTTACTTATTAATGAATGCCAATGGGTGGGCAAAACTATGTTAGGGTAAGTGAAAAGATAAAGTTGAATATTGCTACTGAATTTAGGAAATATTTCATTTAAATGAATACGTAACACAGCCAGATGAAAGTGTTTCCAAGATTTATAACTTTGATTAAGGGCATCCGATACAGTTTAATATAATGTCATTTTTAAAATTTTGAAATATATTGTAGGCCTTGGCGAGTTATAAAATAAAACACAAAATAAAGCGTTGGTCACCATGCTTGTTTTCTAGAAATTTGAGGCTGAAAATTGGGGATTTTGTGCAATTTTGTAAAAAAAAAAAAGTGAGGCCTCGGAACAGAAGTTCTTTATAAAAATAATAAATTTGAGAAAAAAATACGTATTAGATAAAATACAAAGGTAACAAAGAAACAGGCCGGTCACAACCGTTGCCGGATAGTTTTTCTGCACGAGTAGTCAGGGCAAGGTCCGAGGTCCGAGCAGTAAATAAACGTTATAGTATAAACACATTTTTTTTTCATTTCCCTTCCACCGAGATTTTTTTTCAAGAAAAAATCAGGAATTTAATAATTGGATAAAAATAGGAACACTTTCAAGTAAAAGATAAATTTTGTACACATTTAAGACTTTTTAAAATGCAACTTCGTAAAAAAGTAATATATTCAGGAATAGTTTAGTGGTAAGTAAGATAACGTTTGATTTTTATAAATAAAGCGGAAAGCGGGGAGGGGGAGGGGGGCTAAAACAAAACATTTTAAAATAAACAGGCTGTGATCCTTATTTTTGATGAAAAAATGCAGGATGAGCCATTCAATCCCCCCATTCCCTCTTTAAAAAAATCGTAAAAATTGCGCGTTTGTTGCCAAATACATGAATTTAATATGCAGTGGTTGGGGTCCCGGGGCTTGGAACCCTTTTTTTTTTAAGATCAATGCATTTAAATGGGGACATACAGTTGGAACACCCCCCCCCCCCCTGTTTTGTTCTGGATTTAGATATGGATCCGCCACTGATATAAATTCGATAACAATATAAGGTATCAAAATAATGAATTTCCTACTTCATTAGGTGAATGAAATATTTATGAAAAAAATGGATTTTGTCTTAATATTATATATATTCAGGAATATACTTTGATTTTTTTCAATTCATGCTCGTCTCTAGATCTGCAAGTGTTGATCGGGATTAAATTCGTGTCTCTATATGATCCAATCGCAGCTTACCGCCCAAAATTGATGACATAAGTTGAATGATTTTCTTCTAGATTTGCTGCTTATTTGGACGTGGATTACATGAACACTTTTTGTTTATAGGATCAATTGTGCATTGGTGAGTTGATAGGGATTTTATCTTTTGATATTAGATTTGATTTTTATTTACTTATTTCCTGTCTTATTTTTATTGAAATGTTCACGTCAGTATCATCCTTTCTTTACTTTCAGCATTGTTCAAAATACTATTCATGTCCATATATTGAAGAAAACATTTATTGACCGAATATTTTGCTTCATAAAGGGGGCG
This sequence comes from Mytilus edulis, assembly GCA_019925275.1. Lineage (NCBI taxonomy): Eukaryota > Metazoa > Mollusca > Bivalvia > Mytilida > Mytilidae > Mytilus > Mytilus edulis. The sequence goes on from CM034352.1 coordinate 40,051,806, forward strand.
GTATGTTCTTTTTTGAGTATATTAACTATTTACTTTTTAACGCCATCACCCAAATGTTTTTGTTTGAATTAGCACCAGGGGCGGATCCAGTCATTTTAATAAGGGGGTTCCAATTATATGTTACCATTCAAATGCATTGATCGGCCAACAAAAAGGGGGGTTCCAACCCCCGGACCCCCCCCCCCTTTGGATCCACCAATGAGCACTATTAACGGTATTTGGAAAATCAGGAATCATTCAAAACATTAATTTGTCATCTGCTTGACCATAATTATTTTTTTCTCATAAAATTTGGGATCAAAATATCTGATACTGATGTGAATAGTGTTTAACTGGAAATATTTGAAATAAGATATTGATGCTAACGTAAATATTTTGTTCAATAAAAAAAAAGGAAATAAGTCGGTGAACCAAAACGTTCAAATCTAATTGAAAGTTAAAGTGCTTATGACCTCACTGATCATGCACGAGTGATTCTATTCATAAAAAGTGTCCGTGTAACAACTAAAAAGAGTCCGTGTATCGTCTAAAAAGAGTCCGTGTAACACCCGTTAATGTACTGTTTTTCTGTAGCTCTGCGGGGGGCAAAGTCGTACAAATAATTTTTTGGGCACAATAAAATGAGTAGTGCAAATTATTGAATACGAAAAAGCACAAATAGATACAACAATGATAATGTGTACGAAGGTTTAACATAAGAAGTGTATTGTGAAAATGTTCAGTCAATAAATTTGGTATAAATGTACAAGCAGATAGTTATATTGTCTTATTAAATCAATATGCAAACCTTTTATCTTATTCCATTTATATAATTATACATACTCATACACACACAAACACACACAACAAAACAAACAAAAAACCTAGCAAACTAGCTAACAAGCAAACAAAAACTGAACCCAGTGTTGTTAGTTTTTTTTATTTCCAATATTGAATGCCATTTCTCCTGTATTTAACATATTGCTTTCAACGATGGGTATCGATTGCTGGTGTATTCGTTTCATAATACTGCACGCTATTTCTCACTTTGTTGAGCAACAGTTGTTGAATGCCCTTTGAAATTAAATATCAAAACATTACAACTGAAATTACATTTAAGTCAATATTTTACCATTCCTTAACAAGTTCACAAAGTGAATTAAAATAAAGAACACAACTATTGTAAGTAGCTTTCACTTCATGTTACATGAATAACTTTTTTATTATTTAAGTTATGGCAAATTATCATTTGACATACACTGTTATGTTTGAAATTAATCGTTTCTGGTCATGCTAATTAAGATGAAGCAAGAAAAGCAGTTCAGATTCACAAAATGCATAGTGTAATACTTATTTACTAGCACTTCGTCAAAATTACTGCTGATGAACTGTTGGTTCCATGATTTTATCGTCAGCTTAGAAGTAATTGTTTTGATACACATATGTTGTATAGCTGTTTCTAAAGTTCCCATATAGTTTCCGTTTTTAAATTTAACTAGAGGCTCTAAAGAGCCTGTGTCGCTCACCTTGGTCTATGTGCATATTAAACAAAGAACACAAATGGATTCATGACAAAATTGTATTTTGGTGATGGTGATGTGTTTGAAGTTCTTACTTTACTGAACATTCTTGCTTCTTACAATTATATCTATAATGAACTTTGCCCATTAGTAACAGAGAAAAATATTTGGTAAAAATTTACATAAATTTACCAAATTAATGAAAATTGTTAAAAATTGACTATAAAGGGCAATAACTCCTTAAGGGGTCAATTGACCATTTAGGTCATGTGGACTTATTTGTAGATCTTACTTTGATGAACATTATCGCTGTTTACAGTTTATCGCTATCTATAATAGTATTCAAGATAATAACCAAAAACAGCAAAATTTCTTTAAAAATTACCAATTGGAGGGCAGCAACCCAATAACCGGTTGTCCTATTCATTTGAATATTTCAGGGCAGATATATATTGACTTGATTAACAATTTAACTCCTTGTCAGATTTCCTCTAAATGATTTGGGTTTCAGAGTTATAAGCAAAAAACTACATTTTACCCCTGTTCTATTTTTAGCCGTGGTGGCCATCTTGGTTGGATGGCCAGGTCATCGGACACATTTTTCAAACAAGGTACCTCAAAGATGACTGTGGCCAGGTTTGAATTAATTTGGCGCAGTAGTTTCAGAGGAGAAGATTTTTGTAAAAGATAACTAAGATTTACGAAAAATGGTTAAAAATTGACTATAAAGGGCAATAACTCCTAAAGGGGTCAACTGACCATTTCGGTCATGTGACTTATTTGTAAATCTTACTTTAATGAACATTATTGCTGTTTACAGTTTATCTCTATCTATAATAATATTCAAGATAATAACCAAAAACAGCCAAATTTCCTCAAAATTACCAATTCAGGGGCAGCAACCCAACAACAGGTTGACCGATTCATCTGAAAATTTCAGGGCAGATAGATCTTGACCTGACAAACATATTTACCCCATGTCAGATTTCCTCTAAATGCTTTGGTTTTTGAGTTATAAGCCAAAAACTGCATTTTACCCCTATGTTCTATTTTAAGCCGTGGCGGCCATCTTGGTTGGTTGACCGGGTCACGCCACACATTTTTTAAACTACATACCCCAAAGATAATTGTGGCCAACTTTGGATTAATTTGGCCCATTAGTTTCAGAGGAGAAGATTTTTGTAAAAGATTACTTAGATTTATGAAAAATGGTTAAAAATTGACTATAAAGGGCAATAACTCCTTAAGGGGTCAACTGACCATTTTGGTCATGTTGACTTATTTGTAAATCTAACTTTGTTGAACATTATTCCTGTTTACAGTTTATCTCTATCTATAATAATATTCAAGATAATAACCAAAAACAGCAAAATTTCCTCAAAATGACCAATTCAGGGGCAGCAACCCAACAACGGGTTGACCGATTCATCTGAAAATTTCAGGGCAGATAGATCTTGACCTGATAAACATATTTACCTCATGTCAGATTTCCTCTAAATGCTTTGGTTTTTGAGTTATAAGCCAAAAACTGCATTTTACCCCTATGTTCTATTTTTAGCCGTGGCGGCCATCTTGGTTGGTTGACCGGGTCACGCCACACATTTTTTAAACTAGATACCCCAAAGATAATTGTGGCCAACTTTGGATTAATTTGGCCCATTAGTTTCAGAGGAGAAGATTTTTGTAAAAGATTACTTAGATTTATGAAAAATGGTTAAAAATTGACTATAAAGGGCAATAACTCCTTAAGGGGTCAACTGACCATTTTGGTCATGCTGACTTATTTGTAAATCTAACTTTGCTGAACATTATTCCTGTTTACAGTTTATCTCTATCTATAATAATATTCAAGATAATAACCAAAAACAGCAAAATTTCCTCAAAATGACCAATTCAGGGGCAGCAACCCAACAACGGGTTGACCGATTCATCTGAAAATTTCAGGGCAGATAGATCTTGACCTGATAAACATATTTACTCCATGTCAGATTTCCTCTAAATGCTTTGGTTTTTGGGTTATAAGCCAAAAACTGCATTTTACCCCTATGTTCTATTTTTAGCCGTGGCGGCCATCTTGGTTGGTTGACCGGGTCACGCCACACATTTTTTAAACTAGATACCCCAAAGATAATTGTGGCCAACTTTGGATTAATTTGGCCCATTAGTTTCAGAGGAGAAGATTTTTGTAAAAGATTACTTAGATTTATGAAAAATGGTTAAAAATTGACTATAAAGGGCAATAACTCCTTAAGGGGTCAACTGACCATTTCGGTCATGTTGACTTATTTGTAAATCTAACTTTGCTGAACATTATTCCTGTTTACAGTTTATCTCTATCTATAATAATATTCAAGATAATAACCAAAAACAGCAAAATTTCCTCAAAATGACCAATTCAGGGGCAGCAACCCAACAACGGGTTGACCGATTCATCTGAAAATTTCAGGGCAGATAGATCTTGACCTAATAAACATATTAACCCCATGTCAGATTTCCTCTAAATGCTTTGGTTTTTGAGTTATAAGCCAAGAACTGCATTTTACCCCTATGTTCTATTTTTAGCCGTGGCGGCCATCTTGGTTGGTTGACCGGGTCACGCCACACATTTTTTAAACTAGATACCCCAATGATGATTGTGGCCAAGTTTGGTTCAATTTGGCCCAGTAGTTTCAGAGGAGAAGATTTTTGTAAAAGTTAACGACGACGGACGACGGACGACGGACGACAGACGACGGACGACGACGACGACGACGACGGACGCCGGACGCAAAGTGATGGGAAAAGCTCACTTGGCCCTTCGGGCCAGGTGAGCTAAAAAGTAATGAAAAATAATGTTCCAATTACACCAGGCAACGTTAAAAATCATTTTGATTTAGTCCCCTTCTGATCGTACAACTTCTAACGCTTGTATATTTTAACATGCATGCCTTTCAAAGAAAATACTTTTGAGCATTTACGAGGAAAATAACATAGAAATACACTAAGGAGATACATAATGTATACATTCTTGTTTTTATCCAATAACATTTGTCCTATTAAGAAGAACCCCTATATTAGTTTTGCGCATCTGAAACGCTATTTCTAGCTCTACAAGATTCGTAGGAGTCGAATGACAGGACTTTGTACAATTCCAAAATTAAGTGATCATTCGGATATAAGACCATTGGTCTTCATAAATTGGTCTGAATACATTTTTAGTTGTGTATAAAACTATCAAACTAAATCCGATATAGATAATATTCAAAGTTCTTACCAAAAAAGCTAAATTAAATACTTAAACGATTTTTTTTTCCATTTTTTTCCCAACGTAACAATATCTTTATTGCATAATTTTTTTCTACATGAATAACTTAATATGGAAGATTTCTGAATTTACGAGTTTATAAATCATTATCGTAAAAAATAATGTAAAATATGTGATATCCCGTTGGAAAAAACTTCGTCGTGTAGAGATAAAGTTTCACACAAATTTTGTAACTGTGCATATTACAGAAAAAGAAAAGGTTTAAAAATGTTAAAGTAATTTTCTTTTCCTCCTTTTCTCGTGTTTCATTTTGAACTTGTTTTCCTTCTAGTCGGGGAATTTAATATGTGTGTTCATATTCTCAGACAGAAACACAGAAGTTGTCAATTGTTTAGCACTGAATACTGACTGAATGGACATAATGTTGATTTATACGTTTCTGATTGTAAACGTGGTACTGACATCAAGTCTTGGTAAGATTTTTTTAATATCGATTCAAGTTTTTTTTAGTTTTGTTTTTTTCCTTTCTTACATGCATAAAATTTATTTTCGTAGTTATCAAAGGTACCAGGATTATAATTTAGTACGCCAGACGCGCGTTTCGTTTACATAAGGCTCATCAGTGACGCTCATATCAAAATTTAGAAAGCCAAACAAGTACAAGTTGAAGAGCATTGGGGATCCAAAATTCCAAAAAATTGTGCCAAATACCACTAAGGTAATCTATGCCTTGGTTAAGAAAATCCTTAGTTTTTTTTTATTAATTCAAAGTTTTGTACACAGAAAATTTATAAAAATGACCACATTATTGATATTCATGTCAACACCGAAGTATTGGCTCCTGGGCTGGTGATACCCTCGGGGACGAAACGTCCACCAGCAGTGGCATCGACCCAGTGGTGTAAATAGTTATCAAAGGTATAAGGACTATAATTTAGTACGCCAGACGCGCGTTTCGTCTACATAAGACTCATCAGTGACGCTCATACAAAAAGTCTACAAAAAGGTACAAATGGTTAGGTTCATTTCATTTATACCAGTACTAGAACCATACCCAATAGCACTGCATAGAGTTTTTTTTATTATTTCTAGGTATAGTTGAGTACTTCTTTCTGAGGTTCACAGGGGATAATTATCCAAATGTCGAGAAATTCAATATCGGGGTTTTTTTGTTGTTCTTTTTTAAAAGCCCAATAATAAGTCTTTATATGACAAGAGGGAACCCTCAAAGCCTAACAATAAAATATCAATGTTCTTTGATGATGAGTATAAGAAAAAATTTACGTTAGATTTAAACATGTATAAAATGCTGTCCGATACATTATCATTATAGCGCAGATTGTATTTACGAAGTTTTAATGAATAAATGGTATAAATGAAATATAGTCTTAACTAGCAACACAATTTACTTAGGTAATTCCATCTCAATTTTTAATGCTTGCTAATGTACAAAATAGAAAATTATTGTTACAGTTACGAAAACATTCAGCTTTAGAGACGTTACAGATACAGATGAAAATTCAGTACGCGTTAGAGATGGGGAAAATGCACTGCAAAAAGTTACAACCGAGAATCTTGACTCAAGAGATACACGAGCGTTACAAAGTTTTGGAGGACATGCACCTCTCACCTCCGGTAAGTATTGAATAATAATAACGAATGTATAACAGGTTCAACGCGATAAAGAACATGCACATAATCTGTAATATTGACAACAATGATATTTTCTTTTTTTTATATTTCATTGATTATCATTTATTGCTGTCAATTAGGGAACCAATATAAGATCATAAAAATAATAATGTTGTTGCGCAATTCAATTTCACATGTTTAATCATTATTCTCCAATATATTTACATTTTTCTAGCTTATTGCTATCTCCAAAGAGTTCAAATAACCTATACTAATAGTATCGAATTCATAACAGTGTGGCTATGGACATTGATTGGCGCACTTTAATATCCCATTGACTTGGACAGATTAGGTGAACGTTCGTCTATAACGCTCATTGCTCACGACGTCCTTAATATAAACATTTAAACCGTGGGGTCACCAAAGGTTCTCAACGCCTATATAAAATAATTCGAAATACTAATCAGGAATTTGTGTTTTGATTTATATTGATTAATTAAACGTCCTTTACTTGTGTTTTTGTTATGTTTCGACAATCAATTTTCATAATAAGATATCGCAAAGCCATGCTCTTTCAGAAAAAAGAATGACTTACTGAATGCATGTATTGATTGATTATCTTTTTCGGATTTAACAATTGCGATTGTCGAGTTATGTAATCTTTTAACTTTTATCTGGTCTAATTTTATTTTAGAACGAATGCATAATCCACTTTCAAAAAGTTGTGCAAATACGAAACATAAAGACAAAATATACTTCTGCCCTGTCTTTTTCGTACTTGAAAGTTATTGGATAGTAAGAAAGCTATTTGGATTAAACCTTGTGAAATTTGCATGCATTTACGTTATTGTATTGGCAAAATGTATCATTTGGTGTATATAGGAAACTTAAACCGTTCTGCTATACTGCTACTATACTTGTGAAAAACACTTGGCAACAGAAACGCATTCATCTTATCTATATAAAAAATCGACCCAATTTACATAGAAATGGACGTCTTCGTGCATTTGTGATCGCAAATAAAATATGTTCCGGACCTTATGAGTATTTGGACCATACGTGTATGGTTGGACCATATTAGTATACCCTTATGGTCATGATATATGCGTATGGTCCAAATACTCATATGGTCCGGAACACATACATGATATTCTGTGCGTTGTCGGTCGTCTATTAATTTTTTTCTTTTGTTGATGGATTTGACGTCTTTCTGTGAGTGATTATTTGTTCATGACTTAAAACTTACTTGCAAATAATTTAAAAACAAGACTTGATTTATAAAAATGTCCAAACAAACCATGATTTTTTTTTAAACATACATCACATCCATTGCAAAAGGCTAAAATTCGCCAGGTCTTTAATTTCAACTAAGTGAGTTGACTAAATTAATGTTGCGGACCATTTTCCAATTTCCATGCGGTATCCCTATTTTTTTTCTCGCTCATCTTTTATGTTTGTTTTTTTCATCCCAAGACCTCTTGTAGCTTTCATTCTATAAAGTGTGTATTTTGCTAATGGTCGAAGGCCATACGGGGAACTATAGCTTGATAACGCCTGTTGGTCCCTGGAAAGAATGTGTCTGATTGTCTATCACACTTCATATTCTTATTTTAACATGCAGTTATATCTATGATAAGAATGAAAATTGAATTGTCATTGAGACAAAAACCCAACCAAAGAGCAAAAAAAAAAAAAGAAAAAAAAAGCCCAAGGCAACATGTAGATCTTTCGTATCAAGGGAATTGCTATAAATATATTTATTTCAGGTTAATAGTATTAGGCCATACTCAAGTTATAAAATATATCTTGTCGTCAACTTTTGCAACCAACTTCTATGTTTCTATAATGCACTGTTCATCTTTTTTGGGCTTCGACTTTTCCATTGGACAGACAATTTTGTTTTCGACTGTTTTAAAAAGATGCATTTTTTTACAAAATCATACAAGTAAGGAGTCTCTGGCCTTTGGTAGTGTTGTATGTTAATTAATGTTTGTTTATTTATTTGTTTAGGAAATAAGTATGACGTACATTTTCACTGAACTAGGACACTTTTTATAATAGTTTTTAGATATCGCTCGGGCAAAAATAATCACGAATATAATGCCTACCCATGTTAAAACTACAATAAAGTATAGTTTGCATCAATTATTTCTTGAACCTACCATTTTTTTTTGTCTGTGTTGGATTTGTGTGGCATTGAAAAAAAACGGGTATAAACTACACAGTGCAGCTTCCAACAAGAATACAAGATTTATTGATTTTCAAAATGCGACCAAAATTAAAAATTTGCTCGCAGCGGAAAAAATTCAACAGTTTGATTTTCATTGAAATAAAATAATTGTTATGATTTACACACCGTTACTTTTTCCAATATAAATATTCGAACTATTTTGTTTGTTGTTTCCTTTATAAATTTACATCATTTTTAAAAAGACCACGCGTCTTCGATATTTAGAAGACTATAAAAGCGATGTTCATTATCTTTCTTCTGCTGTAAGTTTAATTTAGTTATTTTGTGTCATAATTGCCATCTCGTATGTTTTAAATTTGAATAAAAAAGATTCAGGTTGTCTTATACGTCAATGATACACACAAAAAAACGATAACAAATAAAATAAGGTGCAATATTCATTCTCCATGAAAAGAATACATCACATGGATGTAATTTTTGTAAGAAAAATACCAATTTCGTGAGAAGTTGTGTGTTGGACTTGAAGAGCCAAGGCAAACTGACAAATATCTGAATGAACGAATCGATCTATGGTATATTTAAAAAAAACAAAGCCCACATGGTTAGCATTGAATAAATAGAAGGCCACTCTTAATTGATCACAACGTAGAAGTTTTTGTTCTCTTAATCAATAAGATATTTTCTGAAATAACGCGGGTCCCTATTAACTTAAAAGTTTTTTTGTTTTTTTTTACCATGAATAAACAGCTCTGGACATTAATATTCTTAAAAGTGAAACTGTTGTAAGTGATGGTATAACAATTATTTAAAATAAATTCCTTAAATGATTTGTGAAAAGAAAGTTTCATTTTATGTATCAAAATTTGTAACAAATGATTATTTAAATCCCCACTTGAAGGCCTCCGATAGACTGAGTGAGCATAAAATCATCGCCCACGACAAACAAGTTAAAGGTAAACTTTTCAGTACAATTACTAATAAACGTTTTACTGTCGACCACACTGTTATGAATTTCGTTCTAAATCTAATTTGATGTCTTTTTACTCCTGGTGGTGTCCAATACAGAGCTGTTTTAGGTGTGCGGTGTTGTGGCATTCTCAGTGGTTAAATTTCTGCTGTTATGCTCTAAGAATTACATTTCTCCAAAATGATATGTTGCTGATCTTATTTGGCCAGAATATTCTGTTTATCTTTCTCAGGCAGCTTGTATGGAATGCATCTACTTTTTGAAGGTCACTAACTAAAACGCCAAGTTTCTGAACCATACAGTCGGACAGATTTAACATTGTTGTTGTAAATTCGCAGTTTGGTCCTTAAACTGTGTTGGTTGGACTTCCAGATTGTATGAAGTCTTGCAAATGTTGCACATGCCTTAGATAATCTGCCTTTATATCCTGCCCTGTTCCATTAACTTTGCTTATGATGCTTCCAAGGTAAGTGAAATCTTCAACACTGTCCACTGGCAGATCATTGATTGTTATTGGTGTTGTATTTCTGGTATTTATTGACATTACCTTTGTCTTCTTGGCATAGACATTCAGACCAGTTTGCTTTGCATAGTTGTTAAGTATGTTGGTCTTCTCTTGGAGGTGTTCACTTGTTGTTGATAATATGGCAATGTCATCAGCAAAATCAAGGTCTTCTAGCTGGTTAAACATGATCCACTGGATACCCCTTTTCTTGTCTGATGTTGTATTTCTTTGTATTCAGTCAATGGCCAATAAAAATAGGATCGGTGACATAATACATCCCTGTCTTACACCAGATTTAACTTCAAATGAGTCTGAGATAGAGCTATCAAGGATGACACTGTATTCAAAGCTGTTGTAGAAAGCTTTTATAAGCATAAATTTTTTGGTGGAATTCCATATTATTCCACAATGTTCCAAAGAGTTTCTCTACGTATACTGTCAAAGACCTTTCTGAAGTCAATGAAATTAATGAAGAGTGGTGTGTTCCATTCAATGCATTGCTCAATGATGTTCCTCAGAGTGAAAATTTGCTCTATGCATCCTCAGCCTCTTCTAAAGCCAGCTTGTTCTTCTCTAAGCTTTTCATCCACAATTTTATCAATTCTTTTTAAAAGAATTTTACAAAATACCTTACTAGGGACAGAAAGTAATGTAATCCCTCTCCAGTTGTCACAGTTGCGTAGATTGCCTTTCTTTGGTAATTTCACAATCAGGCCTTTGCTCCAGTCTGATGGAATGTCCCCTTCTTTCCAGATGACAAGGAAAAGATTGTGGAGTACTTTGGATGATGTATCTAAGTCTGCCTTTAACATCTCTGCGTGAATGGAATCAATGCCTGGTGCCTTCCCTGTCTTCAATGATTTAATGGTATTTCTTACTTCTTCTATAGTTGGTGGTTCTGTGTTGATGTTTAAATCATCTTCTGATGGTTCAGGGGTAGCTATGATATCAGGCTCAGGGCAGTTTAATACCTCTTTGAAATGTTGGACCCACCTTTCTGCTTGTTCCCTTTCCGTTTTCAATGCTTTGCCATTTTTGTCGTTTACATGTGCTGTCTGTGCATTTGATGTTCTTCAGACTTGTTTGGTGATTTTGTAAACTGTACTCAACTCTCCAAGAATGGCTGCCTTTTCTGCTTCTTTTGCTAGGTCCTCCAGATATTGTCTTTTATCTTTTCTAGTACTTCTTTTAACTTCTTCGTCTTTTGCTCTGTAAGTTACTTGTAGTTGATCTTGTAACCTTTTGGACTTTGCATTCACTGTTTTCTGTTTTATAGTCTTTACCATGAGAGGGTTCGAAACAGCTTCCTCGTTTAAAGTCAACAAACGTATGTATTAAGAGCAATAATGTTCTGTTAACTGATTAATTTTATCTTTACAGATTTGGGTTCATACGACCTGGAACTTATGAATCGCCGCAAAAAAAGAGGATGGGGTTCAGTAATTTGTAAGTATCGTGTTTTTTCTGATTTAAAAAGAAACAAAAAACGCAAAGGTGTTTCTACAGCAAATTCAATTGAATTATTTTAACATGTTTAATAAGCACAAATAATCGGATTTCTGTTGAGTTTTGTTATGAAATCTAGTTACCTCTCAATCGGGTAATCTCTTCGGTTTGAGCCAAGGCTCCGTGTTGAAAACAGTACTTTGACCTATAATTGTTTACTTTTTACACATTATGACTTGGATAAAAAAATTGTTTCATCGGCACTTATATAACATCTTCTTATTTATATTATCATTTGAATTGAGATTGACAGAACTTAACAATTTTGGTTAAATTATTGCAATTTCTTTAGTCGATGTTTTTCTATACCAAGATATTTAATCAAATTCTCATAATGTTCACTTCATACAAATTATTATTATAGGCATACGATACGGTTTCAATCCCTTGAGGAAATTTTTACGAAAATTTAGCACAAACTGTTTTCTTGGTACCTTTGATAACTAATTTCACCACGGCAATTAAAATTTGTTAAAAAAATATATCTTCGTGTGCTACTTTTAGAGATAAAATTAAAAGAGGTCGAAATTAAAACATTAAAAAATGATGTTGTTTTTCTAAAATCTGAAACTTTGGGTTGTTTTTTTTTTTACTTTCCTTGAATATACACACCTAACTTTTTTTATTGTAATATCAACAGATAAATACAAGCAGATTTTTTGTTAATCTTCTTCTTTACATAAATGCATATTTATAACAATTCTTTGGAAATAATTAATTTTTAACAAAGGTTAGCATTTTAGAAAAACAACATTATTTTTTGGTTGTTTATTTTTCAAATTCTAAAAAATATCATTGTTGTCTTTTTTTTTAATTTATATTGGTACATATACACTTCATGCGTAATCCAATCTAATGCCTTCTTAAAAAAAAAGATTGGTATATGCACTCGTTTTCAAATTTAACCTTTATAAATCATAAAAAAACCAGTTGAAAAATGCATTTTTCTCCGATATGTCGGTTTGACGTCGCGAAAATAGTATTTGATATAAGTAACGTCAACATATCCACTGTAACTGCAGCCCTTAAGACAAAATACATGAAACCCCAGACATTTGTATACGCCGTTATGCGTGTTTTGAAAATTTCTTGTCGTGAAATATGAAACAAACAAACTAAGTGTTATTTCAGCAGAATCAGGCAATCACGATCAAGTATCTTTTAAGCATACCTGTTCGCCCATAAACAACATAGGTGCAACTAATTTTTCATACTATAAAATGATAAATATAATCATATCAATAAAACATAAATGAAATATGTGTATTTTGATTTTGTCGTTTGTTTTTTCTACCAATAAGAAAATATAAAAGCGTTCCAACATCCCATGTTTCTCTTTTTAAACTGGATTATCAATAGAATATGTTAGTTATCAATGCAAAACAATCCTTCAAATATCAATTAATCGATCTGCTTATTACTTGCTAAACATCAAATGGAAACAGTTTTAACCAAAAGGCACAAAAATAACAAATTGTAAAGTTGCATTGCTTTAATTAATTCTGGGAGTAGAGCCAGTTGTTCCTATTAAACGACATTGTGAAGGTGTTTCTTTGTAAGATTTAATTGCTTGAGTAGATCTTCTGTGTACGTTTTACTTAATGTATATTTTAAGAAAAATTGTTTATTTGCTTCTTATTTATAAATATATTAGTATGGAGTAAGAAGATGTTGAATTTTCAATTCAATTTTTTTCCTAGCACAAGGTTACCTTCTTCTTCACATATTTTCATGATTTTGTATGTAAGGCTTATTCACGCCAATTGAAATTCAGATTGAATATAAAGACTATTCCAGGAAAACTCTTGTGAGCAATTAGTGGTGCAACTGGTAAATAAATCTTTATTTGTGACAAATAATGACGCATTTAGTGAATGCCTTTGTTAACTGAAAGAATTTGGTATTTTAACAAAATTTGTTTTCGTCACATTTTTCATATATGCATCGTGGTTAAGTATCGCAGTTAAGGTTTTAGATTATAAGGGCCAACATTTCGAGTAAATGAACCAACTTCAAAGAAGGTAATAGACTCACAACATCGGACCAACTGCGTTACAAAATTTATTTGAACGAATCATAGAATCCAAATAAAACGTCAAATTATTTAAGGTCCTATATACTATCACAAAAAAAAGTTTTTTTAATGTAGCACGGTAGTATTTGCATTCAAGAATTTAGGTTGCTCTTTTGTGTACCCTACCTAAGTCAATGTATCTGAACAGTGTGATTGGACAAAAATTACAGTATTAACTGAACATACTTTCCCAAACTGAGGGATAAATCAGGTGTAGAAAAGTAAGAAATAATTTTACATACAGATGAAAATGAATTTTTGAGAAATTTTTTAAATTTTGTATTCACTGCACGATAACAGACATAAATAGCAACAAAAAGTCAACGGTCATGAGGTCCGAGACTAAAATTGTCGTCCCTTGATTTTCGTTGTTATATAATAACAACAAATATAGTCCCTAGTGTTGACAGTGGGTTACTTGCCATTAATTTTTATACCCCTTCCAAATTTACTTCTGCATGTTTAATGCCTCAAATTGCAAGAATGGGGTGAAATTACACTGTAAAAAAATTTGGGTCCAGAATTTTAAAGGAAAGTAGTGATTTGATTCAGCTAAAAAAGGTTAAAAATAGCACTTTGGAAGCTGTCAAAAGATTTCAAGACGCCCTAAACATAAAATTGTCCATATTTTGAGTTAGAGCTGATGAAATTTTCTATAATTTTGATATAGTTTGTCCCAAAAGTAGTACAACACACTGTAAAGGTTTCTTTGAGGAAGCGCAGGTGGAATTTTTTTTTATTTTCATTTATGTTCTAAAAGAAATGCACTACGAAATAATTGTGGTTTCGGACCATGATACGCCACCAATTTCCTTTCTGAATAGTAAAGTAAATGTAGAATTTTTGGTAGTGTTAGAAACTGGTGAAAATTCAAAAAGGGCTATTATTATCCCTTATGGGAGAGGAAATAATACAGTGCCACCTTAACTGAACAACACGCTAGCTATTTTACATCCCGGCATTGTGTTATTGTTCTAAGATTATTCTCGTATTCATGTCTTTCGTTTTTGCTAATGTGCTTTGTCTGTGTTCAATTTGGTTTTTTTTATGCATATGACGTGCCTCTGTACTTGTAAATTCCGTTATTGTGCTATTATAAAACTTTTTTTTTGTTCTTGTATCTTTTGGTGTTTCTTTGATACATATATGGCGTGGCTATGTACTTATACATTATTGTACTATCGATTATTTGTGTAATCTTGTGTTTAATTTTTGCTAATATAATATGCTTAGTCTATGTGCCATTTTGAGCTTCTTTGTTACATTCTTTATTGTGTTATAGTGATTAAGATTTGGTTTCTTCAAGAGTATTATATAGTAAGCAGCCCCGCGTACACTAATTAGCTACTTAGTATAAAGTAAACTAACGAAAATAACTAACTCCAAGGAATTCAAAATGGAAAGTCCCTTATGAAATGACGAAATTAAAAGCTCGAACACATCAAATGAATGAGTAACAACTGTTATATTTCCTGACTTTGCACATGCATTTCCTTTTGGTAATAGTGATGAATTCAATCTGGTTTTAAACCTCTCATTAGTATGACAATTGCAAGAAAATCCATAATATTGACAACAATGTGTGGACAAAACTAATAGAGAGGGAAAAATATCAAAAATAGGGGTACAGCAGTCAACATTGTGTTATAATCTTTAACACTTAAAATAAAACAAATATGTCAACAAAAAGAAAAAAGTGGCATGAAAACAAAGCACTCAAGCAAATAAAAGCCAAGAATACAAAAAAAATGACTATAGCATAATAACATAGTGACGGGATGTATACGTACCGAGCTACACCAAAAGTATATTTGATATTAAGGATGTACTTAGGTGAGGTTAAGTAAAAAATAAGAAATTAAGATATTAAAATTGATACTATAAGCTGGTAGAGCATCAATTAAGGATAAAGATAAGCTAAAAATATTGATAGGTCATAGACCTCCTTTTGGAGATATTTGAGATTTAAAATATGGCGGGAAAAAGCTGACTCGGACTTTTACCTTATATTTGCATTGGTATTATTTGGGTCTCAAAAGAAGAGAAAGAAAATCAAGAATCTTCTAAAATTTTGATAAATGACCTTTCATGAGCTATTAAGTCTTATCTGAAAAAATAAATGGGTGTTATGGGGCAAAATATTTTACATTGTATTATATGGAAAAACACCAAGGAGTCTGACCATTTGATACAAATTTCAAAACCTCATCTAAAACATCCTTAAACAATATTATAAGTTCGTATATTTTAACAAATTTGATTTGTTTAGGGATAGTCACATGTGAAACTATATTTTCGAAGGTGGAGAGAAAACGGCAAATAGCAAAAAGCATATTGTACGGTTACTTTTAAAATATCTAAAAACCGAGAAACTCTGTGACGTCATCTAATGAATTTCAGGATATTGTTAAACGATCTTAAACGTTTTGAAACAAATGATAACTGTGATCGATTATTAGACAAAAAATCTTCAAATACATAGGATGACAAACAAAACAAAACAATTGAAATAACAACTAATAAGGAGACAATATGATATCTATAACATTCCAACAAAATCAGATGACGATTTTGATACAAGTATGGTCGGAAATTAATAATACATCAAATATAGCCTTTGTATGAGGTCAGTACAGGATATATCGATCCAAAGAAGTATATCGACCTCGGACTTCGTCCTCAGTCCATATACTTCTTTCAGGTCAATATATCCTTATATCGACCTCAAACAAAGGCTATATTTGTAGAATATCAGTTAGATTTACAAAGTACAAGCTATGATAATTTTGGAAAAAAAACCAACACAATATCTTTATATTATTTAATTATTTTTTCAGGCGGGGGGGGGGGGGGGGGGGGAGGGTAATAATTTTTAGGAGATTAAGAATCAACAAACCATTCGTATTAAATAGTTTCCTCGTCTAATAAAGAAATTCAAAGTCCTTTAAACATGTGGTCCGAGACCACAATTATTTCGTAGTGCATTTCTTTTAGAACATAAATGAAAATAAAAAAAAAATCCCACCTGCGCTTTCTCAAAGAAACTTTTACAGTGTGTTGTACTACTTTTGGGACAAATTATATCAAAATTATAGAAAACTTCATCGCCTCTAACTCAAAATATGGACAATTTTATGTTTAGGGCGTCTTGAAATCTTTTCACAGCTTCCGAAGTGCTATTTTTCAACCTTTTTCACCTGGACCAAATCACTACTTTTCTTTAAAATTCTGGACCCAAATTTTTTCACAGTGTAATTTCACCCCCCCCCCCCCCCCCCCCCCCTACTTGCAATATGAGGCATTAAACATGCAGAAATAAATTTGGAAGTGGTATAAAAATTAATGGCAAGTAACCCACTGTCAACACTAGGGACTATATTTGTGAACAACGAAAATCAAGGGACGACAATTGTGGTCTCGGACCATGTATTTGTATAATATAGGGACATTACAAAGTACGAAGTTAAATAATTATGACATTTTCCAAAAGTTACTAATAGATCATTTTTTATGATGTTAAATATAAATGTATTGAAACCAATTGACTTACATAAGAACTCATTTAACGTTTTAACTACAATCATACAAACATTGCAATTTGTCCTTAAAAAGTTGAATACTTCCGACTTACAATTATATTTTACTATGTAATTTGCGTAAATACGTTTAACGATATCAGCTTTGTGTGTTTCTTTAATGCATCAAACTTATCAGTGAATGTTTTATATTTTCAGTTACAGGAGTTACATCTGCAATACGTCTAGCTGGCCTAGGCCTCACTCTTACACAGGCTTTAACAGGTATGCTTAAGATTTTACTAATTACTATTTTCTGAATTTTTTATTATTTGAAGCTACAAAATACATTGATCCTGAGTGTATACAAAGTAATATTCATAGGTATAGTAAATATATCATGCATTGTTCTATGGTTTACCCCAAACAAATTTTATCACCCACGGCTTGTCAGATTTAGTGATATAGCAATACAATTTGTTTCTGTATTGTATAAAATCCGTTCATGATTCTGCAAACATCAGTTTACCTATGTTATGTTTGTGTACTATTAATATTGTTTGTCTATACGTATTTGTTTTTCTTTTTTATCTATGGCGTTGTCTGTTTATTTTCGACATATGAGTTTAAATGTCTCTCTCGTAACTTTCGCCCTTCTTTTTGTTTACCATTTAATAACGCTAACAGATACCTTGATGATAAATGTGCTTAAAAACTTAAAACTGAATTAGAGTCATCTGCCGCTAGTGGAAAATATCGGTAAATTATAAACCTGATCAAATTCACTATATAATTAGGTCTTTCCACTTTACGGTGGAGAGACCTTTTTGCTTTTGTTCTGATTATTGTTTTTATTTCTTCCGCCTATTTGTTTTGGTGCAGTATTATTGTTTTACAAGATGTCGCTTAGATTTTTGCTATATGGTATCGAACAGTTGATACTGACCTTGGAACTGATCTTGAAACTGACCTTGGAACTGATCTTGAAACTGACCTTGGAACTGATCTTGAAACTGACCTTGAAACTAACTTTGTTTAAGGTAGCACAATACAAAGATTTTTGTGTCTCAGATTTCCAAAAACTTCAATAGAACAGATTTTATACCCAATTGAATTTAGTGATCTCTTATAAATTGATGTTTCAAACTTCATTGAGGATTTATGAGAGAATGAAATACTAAAGGAAAAATCTGAGACACAGTTTTGGAGGTCAAACTGTGTTATGCAAGAATCTATAAAATATTTTTGGATGCTATGAAGAACAAAGACGCTAAATACATTCAAGTGTGGTCATCACAATATAGCAACTAATTACATAACAGTTGATTATGTAATAATTATGTCATATTGAAATTATCACAAGTTGAAAGATTAATCTTTCTTCAGTCTTTTGGTACCTCATTTATAAAATATAAAAAAGGATGAAATGAATTACATCAGTTTAAAGTTATCTGATTGGGAGTGAACAAATCTTTGTATTGTGCTACCTTAACCGAACACTTTTTCTTGTAAGAGTTATCTCCCCATACACTGTTTTTCTTGTGGCCACTACTCCTGTACAGCCGTAAAAGATTACGACACATTTATTTTACCAAATTGCTAATTCATTCTTCAGGATTAGAATTACCATTTGGACCGAAGATATCCGGACACTCAATATGAGAGTTATTCACCCTTATGCAATTGATATAAGTTATATGCATTTCTAACTTGTAAACTATAAGTTATAAGGACCTAGTGTCTTTTGATTTGAGGTCCTTGGTTTATGATCTCAAAATTGTGCTCGAGGTCATTGGTAAATTTGATATTCTAGATTTTGACCTTTGCTTTTACCTCTTAGGTATAAAGCCATGGGACTTTTTGCATTATGTTGCAAGCCATTTGACCTTGTAAACGCCAACCGGAAGTGACCTTGTGTAAACCGGTAGTAGCTAATTTTTGTTCTATTTGATGTAGAAGAATATAAAACCATATATTTTTGGAATCCGTGTCAAGTAAAACATCAAATAAGACCCGAAGTTTCATTTTTAAAACCGGAAGTTATAAATTATCTCCCTTCTTTAAAAAAGGTTTTGATTGAAACAATATGTGTAAATTCTAAAATTGTTTGTATGCACATTGAACGACAAATCTTTGTGACGTATAAAATTTTCTGACGTCAGACACACAAATCAATGAATGCGTTTGTAGATAGATGTTTTTGTGTTCTGTTAAATTGTTCCTTTTAAAATTGTTATACGATGATGACTGATGTACCCATATTTGACTATTTTATTTATTGTGTCTGTTTAGTTAACGCATCAATGTAAATATAACGGAATTTGATTAGACTGTCATCAAAGTGAGACGGTTAGCGCTATAAAACCAGGTTTAATCCACCATTTTCTACATTTGAAAATGCCTGTACCAAGTCAGCAATATGACAGTTCTTGTCCATTCACTTTTAATGCCTTTTGTTATTTGATTTTCCCATGTGATTATGGACTTTCTGAAATGATTTTCCTCTAAGTTCAGTATTTTTGTGATTTTACTTTTTCTTTAATCAGTGTACAAAAACTGTCATTTAGGTGAAATACCACCATTGATTTTCCCCTAATAGTCTTTGTTAAATTTGCACTTTTCAAAAAATCTGTAGAATGTATCTTTGTTTCAAATAAAGAAATACTTGGTATGAGTAAAGTTTTATCCTGTCCAGTACTATAGAAAAAAATTCACATAATATTTCATTGCATATAAGAAAATAACCATCACTGGAAGTTAACCAATCAAATATCTCCCCTTATTTTATATGTGTACAAGGTTTAGTCACCATGTAACCTCAAGATTACAAAATATTTTATAGAAATCCCAAATAAAAAAAATAATGGTGCTTTGAAATACCCAAGACATATGTTTATGACACAGAAATATTTTACTGCAATAAAATGTAGAATTAATTACCTAAACTGTCATATTCAAGGGAACACTTTTTTGCGACCTATTTTTGTATACAACCGGATGTGACGTACCATGATTTTGTGGTATTACACCTTTAATGGTAAAAATTACATTTTAAACCTAGTTTTAACATGTTCATATCAAAATGGATCTTTGCAGATGGAAAGAGTTTCAATTGTTTTCTGAACAGTTAGTTTTTAATTTTACTTGTGTATGGTCATTGACGAAGCATCCTAAATAATCTTCAAGTCCGTAATTTATTTGGCCTTCCTAATTTTTTTCTATTTGAGCGTCACTAATTTCTTCTGTAATGCTAACGCGCTGAAGTATAACATGTTAAGCTTGTTATCTAAGATAAGTTAACATATATAAGAAGGTAATGTGCACAAGGGTAACTCATTGACGGTTGATAAGTTATTAACAAATATATTTTTGGTGCAAAACGTTTCAGAAAATCATAATAAAGACACTGAAAAGAATAGCCGTAGGGTTTCATTACTTTGTTGGTGTACGTTACTAAATATTGTTTTGAGAATACAGCTGAACTCATCTGAAACCATCTGAAACCATTATAACTAACTTTCCTTGAAGACGTTAAGTCATGTGGGATTTGACAATTTAAATACTAATCAAACCTCCTGGTTATTCAACTTAACAATACATAACCAAACAAATAGTATAAAATGTATTAACTAAAAACCAGTTGTCTTAAAAGCAATCATACCGCATCTCCTTATTTTCATAAGTCAATTTTTTTTTTTAAAATGTCAAGCTTTTATAAATTCAAAACAATGGTTGTTACAGCCAAAAGAGCATTATAACAGGGCCATTTTGAATAAAACCACTCAAAACTATGATTGCCGGAAGAATTAAAAGACCACTTCGCCATATTCATCGTTCAACGTAAAGGTTACTGATCATCACTAAGGGGGACATTCAATGTCGAAATGCTCATATGGTACAGAAAAATTGCTACCATTAATGGTATTTGTACATGTATTGCTATTCATTTATTTTAACACTTATTGTCCTACATTAGTTCTATACTTTTAAGTTAGCATTGCAAAAGTTCGTGTTTTCTTTCATACATCTCTTAACAAAATGCGTTGTAGGTAGAAATGGTTTTTACTTTATTATGTTAAACGATGTGTCTATTTTCCTTATTAGACAACGACCTAGTTTCCAATATCTCTCGTCGATAGTATAATATGAGGCAGACATTACCTATGAAAGCGGACGATGACTGTATGATTTATTTATTTTTTTAATTTAAACATATTTTAACTTCAAAATCTGTTAAACGTTTCCGATCTTGGTTCTGTTGTTAAGGATTTTAGTTGTTACGTTATTTCAGTTATGCCGTCATATTCAATGTAAACAAAGAAACACTATCATCAGGTAACGTATTTTTTTCATATCAAATAATAATTAAAAATAGAAATTGTTATTGTGTTCCTTCCTATATTTTACTGAACTGATACATATATATTTCACTCAAAGTCTCACGACAAACGAGACCACACAAAGGAGTAGATTTCTGTGCAATTGCGGGAAGTAAAAAAAAGGTGACAAAAAAAGTTAACGATTTTGAGTTCATTAGTATAAAGAAAATGATGGGAAATTTTCCCATTTTTAAAAAAAAAATATTATTGATTTTTCTACTGTAATGGGGGACTTCGTCCTCCATTATTGTATTGGTTAGTTGTATCTTATTATGAGTTTTGAATCGAATGTGTCAAGCTCTTCCAGGCTTAAGGAGGCTCGCGGGTATAAGATTTTCAGAAAAATATTAAACATTTATTTTCATTAATTTTTTCAGTAGTTGTTACTTTATCATATGGTACAAAAATCATTCCAAAAAATCAATTCGTGTTGGCCCCAGGTGACTTTTAAAATGTAGATATCATTGAAAAAGCTCCCAATTATCTCCCTTTTGTGCAAAAATGCCATTTTTCGGGATTAAAATTGAAATATCTTTTTTAACTCATCGGTGACCTATATTTTTCATTGTTGTTTTCGAATAAGCTGTACATAAACTTAATAATTGTAAAATGTAAGCGATTTCTTTAATTTAAGGGGGCTCCTGGGTACAAATCAAATTTTTTTTCTAATATAGGATTTCGCTATATTTTGTTATAAATGAACTTTATCATATACTTAAAAGAAAAATGAAATAAAAACATGGGGTCACCGTTCAGTTAAGCTCACAATCTGCCTCCGGAAGAAGCATACATTTTTGTTAATGTCCTTTTTTTCTGTTGAGCTAATAGGAGAAATAGAGGTAATATTGAAATAAAAAAATAACCTAATTACAGAAATCGCTTAAATTTTACAATTATTTAGTTTATGTACAGTTTATTTGAAAACAATAATAAAAAAATATAGCTCACCGATGAGTTAAAAAAGATATTTCAAATCTAATGCCAAAAAATGGCATTTTTGCACCAAATGGAGATAATTTGGAGCTTTTTCAATGATATAAACATTTTAAAAGTCATCTGGGGCCAAACCGAATCGTTTTTTGGGTTGATTTTTGTACCATATCATAAAGTAATAACTTACAGTGTAATAAATAAGATTTGTAATGAAAAAATAAAGGTTTAATTTTTGTCTGAAATTTTTGTACCCACGAGCCACCTTAATTCTTTTTTTATTTCGATATTACCGATATTCTCCTATTAGTTCAATAGAAAAAAAGGTAATTAACAAAAATGTATGCTTTTTTCGTAGACAGATAGTGAACGTAAATGAACGGTGACCCCATTTTTTTACTTTATTTTTCTATTAAGTATAAGATAAAGTTCATTTATGGAAAAATATAGCGAAATCCTATATTACATAATATATTTCATTTAGACCCGCGAGTCCCCTTAAGACTTTGTTTTTCTGTTGTGCTGTTTCATCACTGTCTCATGTCTCTGGTTTATTTTTTTCCAGTGATTAAAATTAACTTACCTGCTGCTCTTTTGAAACAATGTATTACGGTTTTCTATCAGAGGCAATTCATAATGAACTATGCGCTTTGTATGTTGTTCATTGCTGAAGGACGAATGGCACCCTTCTGATATTAAATTCCCCATCCTTTAGTTTTTATTGGATAGTTGTCTCATTTAAAATAGTACCATACAGGTGGAAGTTGTTGATCGGGAAATGCTTTGAAGTTTAAGTACACTTGAAATTACCATATATTATGAATTAGGCTTGCGTTCCATTTTTTTTTTCTTTACTGCGCTTTTGTAATATCTAATGTTTGAGTGTCTATATGGTAGCACTCAACCATAACCATTAAAATCCTGTAATATAAAACTAGGTCAACACTGACTTCCTCCACGATGTTATGAGCGTTTCGTTTCTCCAAATCTTTAGTTTGTTGTGGGGTTATTGGTGTCTTATGTGTGTCCATATATTTCTTGTTTTGCTTTACCATGACTATTCATATTTAGGTTAATGTATAGTCAGATTACATAGAAGTCAGATTCGATGGTCAACTTAAATTCAGGTTCAAAAGTAATCAATGATAAGAAAGGATAGAACGATTTAGATCAAATCACTGGTGATTGAGTTTAGTTTAGTATTCAGATATGCACACATCCATTATTAGTCATAAAATTGATGTCTAATTAATAATACATATAGAACCTGAACACTAACGCATTTGCTGCAATATATATTACCTTTATTTTATTCAGAAATAAACATCATTTCGCTCTGATTCCTTAAGCTTGTCTGGGTCTGGCTATACCTCAGAATCTTAATTTCGTTTGAAATGCTCTTCAATGTTTGTCATACCTCCATAAAAGACTCGTGACTTTTTTTAACTTGAAATGTTGTATTAGATACCCGTCTATTGTTGGAAAGTGTACGTTGACCTTTTGTTACTTGTTTCGTCGAGTTGCTTTCTCTAACGAATCATCATGATAATAATTGTCGGTGACATCATTAGGCAAGTGGTTAAAGAACTCCAACTTCTGTATCAGTTTATTGTTAACCCTGAGTTCGAAGGTTAATAATATGTGTTAATGATCATCAACATAGAACTGAACATTTTCATTTTAAAAAATGTGGGAAGTAAATCAATGAAAAAACATCCCAAAAACACAAAACAAAACTATTGGGTACATATTTAAGCAAATATACCTTTTTTTCATTTTAACTATTATGGTTTGTAATGAAGACTATCATAATGACCATGACATAATCTACTTCTATATTTCAACCAAGGGATGTCATACAGCTATATATTTTACCATACCTAACATTCTTAATTTATTCAAAGCTCTTGCGTGCATGACAGTGATTTATTTATCTGTTAAAATGTATATCCAATTTTATTTTCAGAGGGTTGTGCTTACTATCCAAGTATTTGTAGAGATAAAGTAAAAATGGAACACATTGAAAGACGATTAGTTTCTATGAGATCTGAATATGACAAATTGTATCTTGAAAATAAGAAAGAGTACCTTAACCTTGCTACATCAAATACGAACAACGCATACATATCCTATTATATTAATGACACTCTTCGAAACATGCATACCTTGCAGGATCTTGAATTGAGGTTGTCAGAAAGCCTTGAAACAAATTTTCCGAAGCTTTATGAAATGTTCGAAGCTTCGAAAAATTATACATCACAGGAATATTTAGATAGTGTTATAGGACGTCTTGAGTATCGACTTTCTGATATTCGCACTATGCTTAAGAATGAAAAGCATAACCAATTAATAGGTTTACTTGTTCAATATTTGGTAGAAGCAGCCGTCAGTAGATTTATAAATTCTTTCTCGAAAGCTTATACTCAGGTTCTTGATGCTGAAGGCAATTTTCAAGGGTCTGTAATACAAAACTTGTTCAATGAAGACGCTGACGTAACATCAAAACCTAAAACTAAGGGCAAGTTTAAGCTTTCGTCAAAACTGCTTAAACCACTCAAAGGAATTTCTAAATCACTCAAAAATTTTAAGAAAACCGTAAAGTTGATGACCCTGAAGAAATTTGGCCAACAAATTAAGAAACTAGGATCCAAAGCCTGGCAGCAAACCAAAACAATAGGAAAAACATTTAAAAAAATGATAACAGGTCCTATTCAAGAACTTAAACAAAAGTTTAAAAGTATTTCTACAACTGTAAAGAATATTGTAAACCCCCTTCGCAGGAAATCTTTAAAGAAAAATCTACGCGTGAAATTTGCCGCCTTTAAAACTAAGCTTTCAAATTTCAAATCTACTTTGACTGACTTAACAAAATTAAAAACATCTCTCGGATCCTACATTAAAAAATATAAGTTGAAGCCATCCGAGAAAGTTATGGGGGTTATAGGAGCCATTGCAGATATTGTATCACAGGTTACTAGTGCAGTTCAATGGAGGAAAACTGCCGAAAAAGTAAAAAATGCCCGAATAAACTATGAAAAACATCATACAAAATTCCTTAAAGAGTTAAATAAAGTTAAAAAAGAGAAGGTAGCACTTTTAAAAAGTTGGACTGGTGTTATATCTGTCTTTAAAAGCTCCACATTAGTTTTCAGAACACTAATGAACAATGCCGGAAATTATACTAAATTCAATACAGTTTTAGGAATATCAAAACTCCCAATAGATACCGACAATCCTATTTTCTCCATACAATTTCAATCTTTAAACCGTATAAATACTCAATCGGCACAAGAAAGGGTAATTGGTTTCTTAAAAGATATAGACAATGATATAATAAGGGTTGTTGACGAAATGCGTGCTAGGAAAGTTATGTATAAAACGGTCATAACAATGACGGATAAAGGCAATACCGTGGATTATATGTTTAAGTCAATCACAGATATATTAAAATTTATGAGTTCAGATACAGTGAAAAATTTTGGCAAAAAGCTGACCAAAAAAGATTTAATGTGTACAGTATCTCTTCTACGTTCCGACCTTATGACTTATGACTTCTTTCCTCTCGATATTTTTCGACCATCATGTGATCTATCTATCAAGGTTTATAGACAAAATGAACTTCTTTCAAGTAAACGTCGAAATGAAAACATAATGAAAGTTATTGTTATCAGAAAACTAAAGAGCAATAAATCGACAGTAACCTTAACAGATTTGACAGAATCTGTAAAAGATGCTTATTTCGCTGAGGATAATCCTGAAATATCTACATATGGTGAAAAACTTACCGACAAAGACGTCATATGTACAATAGCAACAGAATTTCCATCTAAAAAAGAGTATGATTTTATAAGTCTTGCCCCATTTAGGCCAGATTGTGGGAAGGTAGACGACAATTACTTCCAAAAACAAAAAACCGATGCAGGAATTTTAAGAGGTATGTCTTTGCAAATCAAAAGCACATTGAATACATGCAAAAACTACAAATTCTGCCCATGTCCATCTTTAATTGCTAACATGTTTCACTTATCGAGTGAACAAGTTATAAATCTGATTAAAATACAGGCCCCCGAGATGGATAAGTACTGTGGAACTACTGGCTGTAGTTGTGTTCCACTAAAATAGTTTGAAATGTAAAACAGACCTGTTCATGTTGAGAAGCGAAAATATAATTATAACCACAAATTCAATTGTCTATGGTATATTCATCTTCTTTTTAAAACAGTTTAATTAACCTCTTTGTGCAATGTCAAAAGGTTTGTCGAAAAACAATTAATAAAATACATTTTTGAAGATTGATTTCCTACTGTAAAACAAGCTACCCCTTAACACATCACAACCACAAATTGGTTAAAATAGGCGCCCATAAACATCATTAACCCCGTCACATTTCGTATGTGCCTGTCCAAAGTTAAAAGGAGACTGACATAAGGTGGTTATCGTTTGTTATTTTGGACATAAATCAGACCGATGTTTTTTAAGTGTTTTACCTTTTGTCATATATTTTCATTTTATAGCTTGAGAAAGGATATTCTTATTTTTGAGGGCCTAGTGGTGACACATTGTTGTTATGTTAACTTATGTTGTCCTGCCACTTATTATGATTTATGTTATATACCATATTGTTTTGTATTTCTAATCTTCTTTTGTTTTTCATGCGTTAAAATAAAGGATTTTTTTCTTAACTTTCAAGACAACTATAAATTTTGATCATATGTAGACAAATTTAATACCAATTACATGTTTGTATATTCCTGTGATTAAACTCTATTGTACAAATTTTAGTTTGAAGTAACAAGCATGGCTGGTTGATATTGATTAACTTATCTTTATAACTTATCCAATGAATTTTATTTATTATTTTATCATTTACATTCTGTCAGAAAATCGTGCTCATTAAAGAAATGCTAGAGGTATTGGGTACTTCGTTAATACTAAGCGTTTTGTTTTTAAATAGAAATTGTGGTGGTAGTTCTATATGTATTTCTTGTTATTATAAAATGACTTATCGTAATGTTTTTGTAATATATTTGATGTTTCAAAATAAAGGCGTTTTGTTCATGTTTTAACCGGCTTGATTCTTAATAACGTCCATATTACAAAGTGTATTTGATACGTTATAAACTGACAAAAATGTTTCGAAAATCAAGGACGATATCGAATAGCTATAATCAAATGAATTAAGAAAAAAGCAGAGTTTGATAATACACAAATAAGATGAATCAAAGGTGTGTACCATTTATACCCAGCTTGATACTCATAGATCTTTGCATGTTATTTTCCATATAAGCCCAATCATCGATCAGACTGAGAATCTCATTTCGAACTGAACAGTTTTTTGCTTTTACTTTATGTTTGTTTGGGTTATTTTTTGTTATATTTTTTTCGCATCTGATAGCGACCCCATGAGTTCTAAATAATTTGACAATCAACACATGTGAATTTTCGTCATAAAATAGGACATCACTCCTATAATAATGATGAGTGTATATCATTCATTGTATAGGTTGTATCCTGTAAATTATTTGGAACATAGCAGTCAATAGATTACTTTAGCTTCAAGTTTGTATTGGTTTGAATGAGGGTTTGTAACAGTGGATTCCAAACATAAATTGAACAGAGAATGACGTTTTGAAAGGGGTAATGAATAAAGTTTCGTGCGAATGTGATGAATACCTAACGGCTTTTGTATAAATGGCAGCAAGTCATTAATAGAGACATCATGCAGAGAAGCTGATGTATAATGACGATGACCATGACTGTGTCTACGTCGAGGAGTCGAGTTGAACATATTCATCACATTCACCGAGTTACACGAAGGACTAGATAGAATACCTATACCATCAATTTTGTCATTGCAACCATAAGGTGTCGCAGTTCCCAATTGTCTAATCCAGTAGTCCTCTTTTTGTCTACGGAGAGTCGTTGAAAGATTAGGATTGTTAGAGCTATGGTATATCTTTTCGATAATGCGAACTGTCATAGAAACTATGGAATGATCATCTGCCAAAGTCTTAATGAAATTCACCGTTTCATTTTATGTTTAGGATATATTGAATATGACCAGTTTTGGGGTACCCTAAAAAAAACGGTAGAAAACACTAGTAGGTAAAAATCATTGTTTGTTTTTGCACATGTTGTCATAAGAAATACCCGACTGTTAAAATGCATAGTTTAAAGTAAATCTGAAACATCATTGTAATACAAATAGCCTGAATGTAAAAAAAACCTGTTTTTACTAATTGATATGGCGAAAAGTCTGGCCAGCTCATTAAACACATTTATTTCAAATTTAGCCAGACAGGTTTTTTTTTGTTTAATTCCTGCCAAAAAATGTTTTAAAATTTATTGCTTCTTAATCTTGAAAATCACAAACTTTTATCGATTTGACCGTTTGATATTTTCAAAATCTTTAAACAAGTTGGCTCACAGGGCACACGAATAAAAAAGAAATTAGGGACAAAATTAATTTTCCCCTTACAGAAACTTCTGCAGACTGTCTTTGCATTCTTTAATGTGTTATAGGCAAAGATATACTGTCCCAATAATAATTGAAATAAATTTTATAAGAAAAAAACAGTAATATTCAGTACGGGACGAGTATCCTTGGGGCGAGTTGATATAGATTTTTATCACAACTTTATATTGGTTTCTCACCCCAGACTACAAAATGCCCCAGTCATCAATAGCAGACCCTATCAGAATTCATTGTTTTGACAGTCTGTCACTATCTAAGTAATATCTGTGTGTTAATGTAAATTATCTATATGCATAAGTTTGTACTAGTATTGATGTTCAAATCAAATATTCTAGAACAATGCCTTTTATTTTTGAAAAAAACAAACACAAATAGTTGTCAGTAAGAGCGACATAAAAAAAATCAATGAAGGATAAAAAAAACTTAATTTAAACAGTTTTGGGAAGGGGATCAAAATTTAGTCAGTATAGTTGCTCCAGAATTCCTCAGACTCAGTTCATTGGTTTTTTAAGCATTTCATATATATGAATGGTAATTTTCTACCTTTTCTTCCACGACATTATAAAAAGATGTTCTTTAGTTTAAGGCTTGGTGGTGTCAAACGTGTACAGTTTACTGGATCTGTTTGCATCATTCGCACAGTCAAATGTAAACAACATAAATGCTTGATCACTGTTTAATTTATTGCAATGTTAAAACGCATTTAAAGCCTTTCAATAAATGTGTACGATTTGTCTCCCATATACCAGGTCTACCCCCTTAAACAAGACGTGGCGTTCTGCTCAGTATATATAAAAATGAAAATAAAGCTTTTAGATGTAACAACTTTGTAATGCCACAATTACTCTTCTTTTAAGAATGAGGTAGCGTTTTCATAAGCATTGTAGCGTACATATTCCTAACTTTAATACAGTGGAACATAATGACACAATGGGACCTTTATAACTTGATTAAAAAAAACTATAAAATTATTCGTGATTATTTCATTGTAATTGTAACAGGAACACAAATGCGAGACTAGTTATTATGATTGCTGGATATCCGACAAACAAGATATATTATTCATCTTAGTTTCATCATAACTTGTTCGATTAGTTTTTGCGAAACCTATCCCTCAGCAATTTCGCCAAAAAATTTCTAAAACAAAAATACTTCAGTTACACAGCGAAACAAACAAGAAATCTCAAACAGTAATAAGAAATAAGGAGATGTGGTATAATTGCCAATGATACAGCTATCTACCAAACCCAAATGACATTGATGTAAGCAAATAACAAGTCACCATTCGGCCTTCATTAAAAAGAGAACCCCTAGCACTTATCAAGATAGCTGAGGTACGACTTAACAAAATGTAAAAACAGTTCATATGAGAAAACTACGATAAATCAATCTAATATACCTAACGAACGACAACCACTGAATAACAAGCTCTAGGCTTTGGACGGTCATATACAGAATCTGGCGGAGTTTACGGGATCCCAATTCATCCCTTAATTTGAGAAATTAGTTAAACCGCACAACATAAAAACAAGCTATAAATATAAGTCGAAAAGGGCACCAATCATCTGGTTGATACACAAACAAAACAAGCCACAGACAATTCACTATAGAGTTTTGCTTATTTATAATCATTTTTAAAAACAGCTCGTTTTGAAGGAAATCAGTCTGAATGATTAAAACAAATCAGTCAAAAATGCATCTTTTCTCTTCATTATGTTACAGTTTGACGTCGCAAAAAATAGCATTTTACGTCTACAACGTCATCACCTCCAATGTTAAAGTATCGTATGCTCTTAAAATTGCAGTTTAAGCTCGGCATCGCACAGTATCGATACGTTGATCGATAATTCTCCCACAAAGTTTTCAAATTTGGTACAATGACTTTTGTAAAGCCATTGTGAACAGACTGATCAAACAATCAAGTATAATAGCATTTTCTTGGTACCTTTTTGTCAGCGCATCAACGAAATAAACAATATGTCATAAGTTAGATGGTTTGCAGGTGACGCCCCACAGGTACATAGAGGGTTAGTAAAATCCATAGGGGGTGAGGCCAAATTAAAACAATAAATAATAAAATACAACAACATGAATAGATGACTATACAATCAACTGTAGGCGTGACGATGTGATCCCCATATGAAATTTTCTAACCCCTACGGATGCATAGGGGTCATCACGTGACGGCGTTCAATCAATCACAATGTCATAATTTATCCACGATAATTTTGAAGAATAATCACCTAAATTCAATGTTTTCAAAAACAAAATGAACAGTTGCAAAGAGAATTGGTTGAAAAAAAACAGCAGGTTTTACATAGAATTTTGAAGTAGAACTACAATTAATTTCATTCACGATCAGCCCAGATTGCGTTGCTCGTCAATGGTTAGGTTGTATTCACAATTTTTCTTTCGATATATCAAATGACATCCGAGTACATCTGCTTGGTAGATTTTTGTTTAAATAAAACTATTAACTAAAATTGCATCATTGCCACGTGCACCAAGGGCGACCATTCCAGATCAAAGGACTTCAATAATTATGAACAAAACACAGAAAAATCTATTTAAGGTCTTGGAAGACTGACTGTGAACAAAATCTAGATAAAACAAACAAACTCATTTAATATTTTAACAATAAACATTTATGACATAAGACAATAACAATCAAAACCAATGAGTAAACAAAGACTCACAAAACCAAAGGACATTTACATCAACAGTTATAAATGAAAAGTCAATAATTCAATTAGAATGAATCATGTATATAACGATTACGTTTACTAACAATGAATAAATATTTTAATGCGCAAATTTATCATCTTTTTGTAAATTCCAGTCATATTCTAATATTGTGAAGAAAACTGTGTTTCGGAAAAGAAACGATAAAAAGTTTATATTCATTAAAAGAATAAGGCATATAAAAAAACTTACCTGTATGCTTACAGATTTTTGGATTAAATAAATATTTTTAAAAAAAACCATGTCCTTCACTGAGGAAATAAATTAACTATGCCTAACTACCATATCCCTTTATCAAGGCTTTATATGTCTTATTTATTTGAAACCACAAAAGACCATGTAGTGTTTTTAGTTGCTGAGAAATTAGCAGGTCATGTGAATTGCTTCAAACTTTAATCTTGTACTTTCGTGTTATATTTTTGTTCACAAATGTGAGGTTTTTATTATACAAGACTTAATGTACATTTGAATGTTACACATTACATTGTTAATATTTCTACTATGATTTTATACGTAAATGGGCGCAAAAATTAGTTGCTGACATAAAATCTCACTCGACATCATATTATTTCATGCATAGTTGATTTTTTATCTAAAAAGAATGAAATATTAAATGAAACATTTTAGTCACATCTGGTAAAAAAAATACAGTGTATTAGAGTGAACACAATATTTGACGCACTTAATTTTTTTTTGTACTCGAAACTAGTTTATAATAAATAAAGTTTATTTGATACCTAAAATAAAGAAAAAAGGTTTTAACTTAAACGTACTGGTTACAGCTGGTTGAAGAAGACGACAACTTGACTATATAAGCAAAGGTGGGGACCACAGCAATGTATCATTCCTCAAAATAGGTTTGACGAGACGTAGAAAAGACAATATGCACATGATAACTCTGATTTATGTTATGGTCTTGCAGGTATGTGATTAGTCCAATTGTTAATTATCAAATCTTGAATGACTCTACAATGAAATACAACAATATTACTAATTATATTAAACATATGATGTATGCCTCCAATACTCAGACTCAACCATGCAAATATTACAACAAATCTGACCAATTTTTGTTAATCTATAGAATTGGTCAAACCTTGTCAGCTATAGATATGAAAAAGATTAATAAAAAACAGTTACACTCTGCAATGTCCCTGTCAGATATTTAAGACAAAAAATATAGAACATTGCTATTTATAATATCAGCACATTATTTCAAGCTGGTATGATACTAATATTTGTTCAGCTGTGTGTATACATTTTTACAGAGTTGCTAGATAATAGGAACAAATTTATGGAAGGTATAACTTTGAAAACTATATACATGGTTTTTACCAAACCGGTGCAATTTTCAGGTCAAATTGAAGAGCAATTAAATGGACAAAAAGCAGAACAAGCATTTAAGACTTGCTGGAATCTTAAGAGCAAATAGACGTATCCGAATATGTATTAAACGTTTGAAAATATAATAAGATAAAAAGAGTTCGCTTTTAATGACTTTAATAATCGACAATAAATATAGATTCAGATAAAATGTTCCAGTTTTTCGATTCACCCAAGTTTGTTTCAAAGAAAATAATTAAGATAAACATGAATTTAAGAATTCAGAAACAGAGCAATTAACGACAGTGACATACATACTATGAAAACAACCTCGACTAAAAGGTACATTAAAGTTCTATGACAAAAAAAGAAAGATAATTATGTGACAGGAGTAGCTAACACATATAGTTTAAATAGACACACGTATATTTTCTTAGCTGATATTATCCTTCGATATAAAATAGTACTGAAAATATAAAATTATGTTAATTTGATTAAACGTTAACCAATTATGACAAAGTTAAATTATAAACAGATGTTTTCCTAGTGCAGTATAGCGGGACAATCTATTGTGATCAAAAGAGTATACCATCCTATCTTATTAGCATCTTCTACAAATGATGGTGTGTGGGCACAATGGGAGAGATGGATGTCTTGCTCTATAACAAGCTGTGGCGAGGGAACCCAACTTAGAGTAAGAGAATGTGAACCCTCTCCATCAGAATTAGTATTTGACTGTCTCGCCTTTGGTGACCTCGATATTGAAGAAAAAACATGTAAAATTGATTGTTCAAATAAGCATCTTAATAAATGTCAAATTGCATTACTCTTGTTCAAGTATGTATCCATTCTGTCATACACATGATAGATACAAATCAAACATAGTCCTGCATAAACTCTGTATTGTACTTTTGTACAAATTGTCATTTAAGTATGTAAATATTTAATATGAAAAAAGTATACACATATTTGCGTATGTATTTAAAGATAAAAACTACGCCAGATATCAAAGTTTTTTAGAAAAGGAATATGCTTTGCACTTATAGAAATGTTAGTAACATGATGAATGTTCTTGACATAATATTTTTGAGTATGATGTGTTTGAATTTTTCACCAGTAGTTGTTTGTTGATCTACAAAAATTCGGGTAACATTGGCTTCATCAATAACGTAAATGCCTAGATAATGTATTGGAACATAAGTACAAACATATGTTTTACAACTAAACACAAGATTTGTGCCTGATAAAGGTTTAGCTCAGTAAGTATAGGAATTAAACGAAAGCTTTAACGTCAGCTATTTTTTCCCCAGTAAATGGAAACTGGGGACCATGGGTCGATGTTGGAATATGCTCAGCAACTTGTGACGGAGGATTGCAGGCAAGAACACGAGCTTGTAATTATCCTCCTCCTTCACAGAACGGAAATCCTTGTGTTGGTTTAAATAGTAGCATACAAATGTGTAACATGGGGGCATGAGCAGGTAAGACTTCCGTTAAGTTTCGCATTATCAATTTCTTGATTTTTTTATTTTTATTATAGTTGACTTTGAAGTACATTCCAACATCAAATAAAAGTAAATTATATGTATTAATGTAAATACCAATGGCCAAAATTATTTCAAGTGAAGACAAATTAATGCATGTCTGTTTTAAACATACTTTACATGTAATATATGGAAACAACTTCTACCGTCTGACTCTAAATGTAACAAGTAGTAAGGTTAAGCTCTAAAATAAAATACAGCAAGGTACTTTACATGTTTGCCAAAATCATATTTGAAAGACCACACGTCTTGAAATCGGTTAGAAATGTTGAAGAGACAATTTTAGAAGGTGGCAATTTATACCAAATTTCTTTCAGATGACTGTTAACCCGTTTTATAATGAATGAATACTAAACAAAACAATGAAAACAGACACTTTATATTAGAAGTATTTATTTGTAAAACAAAAACAATCACATAACAATGATAGACATTAAAGCTCTTTAGAAACATCGAAAGAATATGCTTTGTAAAGTTATTATCTATATATAATGGAAACGTTCCTGTCATACTACATTTTTAGTCTGGTATTTGTAATTAGTGTTTATGAGTTAAAGACATTGATGTTATTTATCGAACTACAAAAAGTCGGGTTATACGGAGCATGACCCAATACTATCGACCCATCATAGAAAATGTATGGAACATAACAAATACAAACATATCCACTATAACGCAAGATTAGTGACATAAAATTGTTCATCTCAGTAAGATTACGAATAAATTAGAGGAAACATTATCGAGTGGGTTTTTTTTCTCAGTTAATGGAAACTGGAGACCATTGGGTTCGTATGGAGAATGCTCAGTCACTTGTGGAGAAGGGGTGCAGGAAAGAACACGCGCTTGTAATGATCCTTCTCCTTCACAGAACGGAAACCCATGTGACGGTGTAGAAGTTGCAACAATTGTTTAAGTAAAGACAAGTCAAAGCATGTCTGTTTGAGAATACATTATTTACAAAATAGAATTTGCAGTTTAATAAATTTGTATTTGTTGTTAACAAACTGTATATCAGGCACAATTTTGACTAAACGATATCTGACTTCAAATGTTATCAGTGGTAAAATTAATCTTTAAAATCAAATACAGCAATGTGTTTTGCATGTTTGTGAACATCATACTCGAGAGATCACACTTATTGAAATTCGTAAGAAATATTTTGTCAGACAATTTCAAAAGTACAAGTTCAATCGAAATATTTTTAAGAAGACGGCTTTTTTTAACTTTAAAGTAGATACATTATTCTATTATGAATTAATGAGTAAATACTAAACGATACATTGAAAACAGAAATTTTATTTTCTGTGTCTTTATTTCAAAACAAAAATAAAGAAATAACATTTCTCTTTATATTGTATATACATAACACTTCTGGCACCTGTACATAAAGAACACGTTGTTTCATCGAGCACCAATTTAATAGTTTTATTGTTGTTATTCTCACCACATGTACTGAGTTTTAAATTAGTTTAATTGATATTTAAGAAATTTCTTGGTATTCATAAACTGAAGGTCATACAGACAGAAGAAGAAAAAGTATACCTTACAATATAATTATTTCATTAACCTGTGTATAATATCTTTGCAAATGGCTGAGTTTTTTCTGAAATTGTTTAGCATTTCACAGTGGTATGATACACTAGTAAGTTTTGGGACCCTTTATGGCTTGTTGTTCGGTGTCCGCCAAGGCTGCATGTTGAAGACCATACTTTGACCCTTATGGTTTACTTTTATAAATTGTGACTTGGATGAAGAGTTGTCTCATTTGCAGTCATACCACATCTTCTTATATCAGTAGACATGATAGTTCTTTACAAACATCGAATAAAAAGGCTTTGTACTTGTAAAGTTATGATAAATCTAATAAATACGTTCCTGTCATACAATGTACTACATTTTAAGACTGGTATTTGTGATAAGCGATTTCGAGTTATATAATGTATGGAATATAAGAAATTAAAAATATCCATTATATCACAAGGCCAGTATCATAATAGTGTTCATCTTAGTAATCATATAGATAAATTAGACTTAAGCTTTACCGTATGTTTTATTTATTTTTCTAGTTAATGGAAACTGGGGACCATGGAGTGCTTATCAACAATTGCACCGTAACTTGTGGTGTAGAAGTGTAGATAAAAACACGAGATTGTAAAGATCCTGCTCCTTCACAGGACGGAACATCATTTAATGGTGAAATGACTAGCTAAAAAAGTTATAACATTGAAGCATGTGCTGGTAAGACATCGTTTAAGTTCGCCTCATTTATTCAATGCCAGGCTTGATTTTTTTTAATTCTTATATATGATTCACTTCAAAACATACCCCAACATCAAATAGTAGTGAAACATAATAATTAATGTATGTGACGTTTTGTACAAATAATTTAATTGAAGACAGATGAATGCATTTCTGATTGAGAATACATTAAATACAAAATAGAGTTTGCAGTTTTAATAAGTCGTATTTATTTTACAAATACTTTACAACTTCGACTGGACAATACATGACTTGTAATGTTACAAGTGGTAAGGTTAATCTCTAAAATCAAATACAGCTAGGTATTTAATATGAGAACATCCTACACCAGACAATTACCTTATTGAAGCCTGCTACAGATATTGGTTGGACAATTTTAGGAAGAAGTAAATAAATTTTAAAAAAAATTCTTCCGAATGGGGTCAGTTTTTTTTTTTTTTTTTTTTCAAAGTAATGAAATTTTTATTATAAATAAATACCAAACAGTACCTTAACTATAGAAAATTAACACAAAATTAAACGCAATCCATCAAAGCTCTTTAGACACAACGAAGGCATATGCTTTTAACTTATAAAGGTATCATGAATATAACGAATGTTCCCTGTCCTACGTCATTTACCTTAGATGTGTTTGGTAAAACTTTTAGGAATTTTTGGTCCTCAATGTTTTTCAACTTCGTACTTTATTTGGCCTTTTAAACATTTTTTGATTCGAGCGTTACTGACGAGTCTTTGGAAGACGAAACGCCCGTCTGGCGTAAGTCAAATTTTTAGTCCTGGTATCTCTGAACATTTCAGTTGTTTGTCGATCTATACAAAGTCGAATTTTACCGTCGTCATAAGATCATGAAAAATTATTAATATGTAATACAACACTAGATTTTCATTTAATAGGTGTAATACCACCAAATAATAGTACGTTACATCCGGTTGCATACAAAAATTGGTTTAAAAAATATTCCCTTGAATTTGACAGTTATAGGTCATTAATCCTACATTTCATTACAGAAAATCATTTCTGGGTCATAAATATGTATCAAGTATATATTGGGTATTTTAAAGCACTATTATTTTTTTTTATATTGGGTTTCTATAGAATCTTTTGGAAACTTGAGGTTACATGGTTACTAATGCTTGAACACAGGTAAAAAAAAAAGGGTTTAAAATCTGAAGGTTAACTTACAATGATAGTTATTTTCTTATATGCAATGAAGGTTTTGTGAAATATTTTCTATAGTATACGACAGTACAAAACTTCACTCATGCCAAGTATTTCTTTATTTGAAATAAAGATAAATTCTAAACAACTTTTTGAAAAGTGCAAATTTAACAAAGACTAATTAGTGAAAATCAATGGTGATATATATTGCACCTTAATTGAGTTATCCCGGTAGGTAAAGATAAATGCCTTAACTCATATTATTGTTTTCCAGTTAATGGAAACTGGGGACCATGGGGTTTGTACGGACAATGCTCAGTATCCTGTGGATCTGGAATGCAAACAAAAGCAAGATCTTGCAACAATCCTGCTACTGAACACAACGGAAACCTGTGTTATGGTTAAGGGACAAGCTCAAGAATTTGTACAATGAAAGCATGTAAAGGTAAGACGTCGTTTAAGTTTTCTTTTACTCATTCTGTGCCTTGATTTGTTTTCTTATTTCTATAATAATTGACTTTAAAACAACACATAATACTAGTAAATAATTCATCAACCTTAAATTAATGAAAAGACATATTGTCAATTATTTTACTCTTCTATATTATATACGAATCCTACAAGATTGTTTATAGTATTCTTCACTTTGCTATTTTACGATTCATCCAGTCATTGAAGTTTTATTTGTAACACAAGATGTTTTAGAGAAACAATTTTTATCTTTATATATGCTAAACATCAGAGTTCTATAAGATGTCCCACCCTCCAATCCATTTTGAAATCAGTGTAAAGTTGTAAATATTAGATTATAATCTAAAATGTATTTTTTTCTATTTTTTAGATTGTCATCATGGACAGTAGAAATTGCATATTGCAGCAGCATTCGAGCAAAGTTTCACGATAATCATGATGTTCTTGATTCAAATATAAAAAATTGCTGCACCTCTACTGGTCATAATTGCATGTGTTGTTTTCTTAATTTAACACTGCATGAGAATAGGGTTCGTCCTTTACCATGTTAAGGTATAACACTTTTTTTTCCCGTTTATTCTTCGGCGAATGAGAACATAACGTATATTTTGATAATAGATCCGGAATACCCGTTTTCTTATGAAATATTCAACGCTCACGAATAAACTAGGAAATTCGATTTCCATTTTCGCCACTTACGAATCACAGAGCAGTTTATTTTGACATTTATTTTCATATTGTCTTTGTATAAAATCATGTTACACATATTTTCTTATGTTCAATCGAGTGGCTTAAAATCTTTACATTTCCTGTACTTTTTCTATATAAATGTAGATTTGTTTTATCTTTACCGGGTTTGTTTTTTAAGACAGGTGCCATATGTGGAGCAGAATCTGCTTATCCTTCCGGAGCATATGCGATCACCCCAAGCTTTTTGGTGGGGTTCGTGTTGCTAAGTCTTTAGTTTTCTTCTATGTTGTGTCTTGTGTACTTATATTTGTCTTTTTCATTTTTAGCCATGGCGTTGTCACTGTATTTTTTATCTATGAGTTTGTCTGTCCCTCTGGTATATTTCGCCTCTCTTGGATTAAAGGGAGGATCACTATTTGCCCCGCGGTAATTGCAGAAATAATTTTGCACGAAAGTGAAAAGATTTTTTTTCTTAGTTGAACTGTCAAGCAACAAATGGACATGTATACTAGTAAAATGTAAAATTAATAGAAATACTAAACTCAAAAAAAAATTCAATACGGTAAGGCCCTTTTCAAATGTCAAAATAAAAAGCTCCAACACATCAAACAAATAGATGATAACTGACATATTTCTTGTGTAGAAAATGTCGGATTAAACCTAGTTTTATAGATAAACCTCTGACTTGCATCACAGTCGCATAAAATTCCAGTATATTGACAATCATGTGTGAACAAAACAAAAATGTCAAAAATGGGGGTGCAGCAGTCATCATTGTGTAATAATCTTAATCACTCTAAAACAAACAAATTTGTGAACAAAAGAAAACGGCGTATAGACAAAGGACATTAGCAAAATCAAAAAAATAGAATACAAAAATTTACCATGATGGCACAATAATACAAGGACGGGATGTATAAGTAACGAGCCACGTCAATATTACGCGGATATTACCAAAAATAATCGAAATTTAAATTAACAGTAATAATTTATATGGCAAATAAAAGAATAATATAACACGTTATTAAGATGATTAACAACGTCAGTACCTAGAATATATACACCAATGCAATCGTGTATTATTTGTGTAGTTTACATGGAATATCAATCTACAATGTCTTCGGATCATCCAATGAACTTCTTTAGAAAAAGGGAAAGAGACGTTCTTTGACATACCCAAGGTTCATCAAATTTCTGTTCAGACACAGGTTTTACAAAGTCTGAGTAGCACCTGCAAGCTCTTAGATACAAAATGATTGGGGAAATGTATATCCCATATGCAGGTGAAGTTTGTATATTGCTACTTAGGTTGGGGAAATTGATAATTTCGAAATTAAAGTCGTCTGGTTTGTCATAGATTGTGGTACTGAAAAGATCACTTAAGTTTGGATTGATATTGGAAAGAACATGATCAATATAAATGAATGACAGAATGTGAAATCAAATTAAATGTTCTGGATTTTTTTTATCTTCTTGGTTTTGCCAAGTGTCTGGAGAAACTTCGACTCATATAAAAATAGGAATAGGTCGGCAAATAGGCGTTCCCTTAGGAATGTCGACAATTTTTTTAAAAAGTCTATCTCAAAATTCGTCAAATATGTTGTCAATAAGAAACTTCAGCATTCTGATATTAGTTCACATGTACCTCTGTGTAGCAGGTTTAACCTTTTTGTTTAATATTTAAACAAAAAAAGCCGTATGGTATTCCAAAGTAATAAATTGATACCGTATGCTACCATTTTAATTTTGATAAGAATTGTAGATAATTTCTTTAGGACGATTTTTCAATTTAACATGGGGAATGGTGGTGTACATGGTTAAAAAATCAAAAGTTTGTATATAACTAATTTCATGTGGTATCTATGACGAGTTTATTTACAACCACTGGGTCGATTCCACTGCTGGTGGAGATTCATTTCCCCGAGGGTATCACCAGCCCAGAGTAGTCAGCACTTCTGTGTCGACTTGAGTTATCATTGATATGTTCATAATAATAAATTTAAATTAAGTGGTAACAAAACTTTGAATACTAAGGTTTTTTTCTACCTCAGGAATAGATTACTATAGCTGTATTTGGCAAAACTTTTAGGAATTTTTGGTCCTCAACGCTCTTCAACTTTGTAATTTATTTGGCCTTTAAACATTTTTGATTCGAGCGTCACTGATGAGTCTTTTGTAGACGAAACGCTCGTCTGGCGTAAGTGTAAAATTTTAGTCCTGGTATCTATGATGAGTTTATTCAGAGAAAGATCGAAATTTAAAATTATCCACAAGTTTTTTAAGTTTTTAAGAATCCACATATGTTTAATATCACTTCGCGAGTAAACAGTTTCGCAGTATTTTAAAGACGGTCTGTCACTGCCGTCAGAATTTTTAACAATCTAATTGACATTTTGTCGAATATGCAGATGAGACGGCAATGTACCTCTGTGTTTACGGATTTTTGTGAAGATAAGGTATCCAATACAAACAAGTCCTCTGATTTGCTGTTCAGTGTAATGTTCATTCAAGTAATGAAGGACTTATGATTCGCCAAAATCTTTGCCTTGTTAAATGAATGATATGTTTTGTATGAGTTTTTTTACAAGATAATTGTAATGGTACGATACATACCTAGACGATATTATTTGAAGCTTTGTTTGCAGGAAGAAGACCATATTTATCGTGAAGAGATGATATACATTTCACAGCTTCTTTATCCCTGAAAAACGGACTTTGGCAAATCATGCACACTGTTTTTCAACTTATGAATCGACGTTTTATCAGAGACCTGATTGTTCTGACCCATTTTGACAAAGTGTCCAGTCCAACTTCTTTTCGTGTAGCCCATGCTATGGCGTAGTTCTCAATAAAAGCCATGATTATTTTGAAGTTATGGTTCCAATAGATGTGTTGGGGTTCTCGTAACTTAGGACCATGAGATATCACCTTTCGGAGATGTTCTTCTTGAATAATGTTTAGATCCCCAGTAAAAACACGACATGAGGGACTGTAAATTAAGGACGAATGGGAATCGTAACAGGTCAGAGGGGTTTCTAAGTATTATTCTAAATCAAGCTCCTGCAATGCTGGCTTATACTTAAATACTGTAGGTGCAATGCTTTTGGTTTAACTGTAGGAAACAATAGGAACACACTGATGTTGAAAATAAGGTGTCTTTTTTTACATGATACCGACCCCTCCGGAGCATCTGAGATCATCCCCAGTTTTTGATGGGATTCGTGTTGCTTAGTCTTTAGTTTTTAATGTTGTCTCTTCTGTAATATTATTTGTCTGTTTGTCTTTTTATCTTTAGCCATGGCGTTGTCAGTTTATTTTTTCAATTTATGAGTTTGACTCTTCCCTTTGTATCCTTAGTCCCTCTTGTAGAACGTTGCTGATGTTGATTGCAATATTCATTTATTTTTCAGCATGTAACGGTTCTGATCTTACTGGTTTAAACAGACGGAAAAGAATTATACTGACTAGTACTGGAGAAAATAGTTTTATGCATCCTTTTTCAAGTCCATAATCTCTTAAACATTTTAGAAAAGTAAAAATATAATTATTCTAATGTCATGTTATCCTAGCGAATGATAAAGGTGTGAAAGAAGGTCGTCAATGTAATTCAGTGACTGTCCTATGCTGTGTAACATATTTGTCATTCATTATTTTTTTACATAAATCAAGCGGTTAGTATTCTCTTTTGAATTGTTTTACATTTGTCATTTCTTGGCCTTTTATACATGTTATAGCTAACTAGTATGCGGTGCGGGCTTTTTGTCTATTGTTTCAGGCCTTACAGTTACCTATAATTGTTAATTTCTGTGACATTTGATCTCTTATGGATAGTTGCCTTATTAGAGATCATACCACATCTACTATTTTCATATACAAATCCGCAAACATCTCTGTATATGGAACTATCTCTTACCTTCGAAGCATTTCTATGAATATGATTTGTTAAAAGCAACCGAGTGGAAACCGTGACTATTTCATATGGCGTTAGTACGCGGAACTGATTCCAACACATGGTTATAAGTGGTGTTACTTCCCATTATAAAAACAACACGGTGTTGAGGCAAACATAGGTTTTACCAGATAAAGATGAACGATTGAAATAATTTTATAAAAAACATTAAAACTAACAAGTTGTTATTGTCGGCATTTGGTTTTGTATAGACCAATGGAAGTAGGGTCTTAATACTAAGTATCAAACTTTAACAAGTTTGATATGCCACTAGTCTAAATACTAGTATCACATGTCAAGAAAGTCGGTATGATAAACTCGGTACACAGTGTGATAGTCACCTAATACGATATATATGGGGTCAGTAAATTCAATAGTTGAATTCGAGCCCAACGCGCGTTTCGTCTACAAAAGACTCATCAGTGACGCTCATATAAAAAAAATAAACAGGTAATTTATTCCTTGGGTAAAAACGCCTTAGTATTTCAAAAATGTAAAGTTTTGTAAACTGTTTATTTATATACAGTTAAGGTAATATATGCCTGTGGAATTTACTGACCCTATATATATCGCTTTAGGTCACTAGCTAACTATGTAACTAAAAATATCTTCAGTATTGCATCAAATATTATTTTATATATTATTCTCTCAGATTGCCCTCAGATCAGAAAACATCTGTCATACTTACATTGAGGCAATGATTTATAAAAATTAAACCAAAACTCTTGAATGCCATTGCCTCAATACTGACATTCATAGCAGCAACTAGGATGCATATACGGGAGGTATTTGTTCCCGATATGCGAACAGCTCTGGTTCTGTACTAGTTGTGAAAGACAAACTACCTTTAAAGTTTTAAACGATAAAAGGGATTTTATTATTTGCTTTTAATCAATAGTACATTCATTTTGTAATTTATCAATGTAACTCATAGTTAATCCCTCTTGTATATGAGGAACAGGGTCTGCCTACCATTTCGAAGCACCTCGGAATTTGGTAGGGTTTGTGTTGCTGAGGTTATAGATTCTATGTTGTATTTTGGAGACCTGTTTGTCTTTTAGTCGTTTTTGATAATATTTTTTTCTTTTTGTCTTGGCATTGTCAGTTCGTACTCGACTAATGAGTTTGAACACAGGTTCATAATCCTATTGTACTGTATTTCTGCACTGTCGTAGATTAGTTTTAGTTGTTCGTTGTTTTGCTGTCGTTTACATATTGAAATGTTCTATTATAGTTTATATTTATGTATTTCTTTTTCCTGAGTGTTATTGTATTTATTTGTACTGTATTCCTGTCACGTAATGTTATCATTTGTGCGGTATTTTTAAAATTGCCATTTTTTTGGCTAGCCTTAGAACCAGGTTCGACCCGCCATGTTTCTTAAAATGTCCTGTACCAAGCCAGGCCTATTGCAGTTATAATTAAATAGTCCTTTGAAGTTGGTTTTTTGTAGCAGGTCAGTGTTTCTGTA
The DNA here is from genome assembly GCA_019925275.1 of Mytilus edulis. Taxonomy (NCBI): domain Eukaryota; kingdom Metazoa; phylum Mollusca; class Bivalvia; order Mytilida; family Mytilidae; genus Mytilus; species Mytilus edulis. The sequence goes on from CM034352.1 coordinate 40,096,331, forward strand.
GCTCCCTTTTTTCCTCTCATTGTTGATGTTTTCTCTCAATTTTAATTTGTGACTCTTAATTGGTTTCAATTAAATCGATGTATGACTATTGAACAGCGGTATACTACTATTGCCTTTATTCAACATGCATTAATACTGCTGGTATTTGATTGCTTGATTGAATAACGGCGTCAGCATACATTGTCTATGTAACGCAGAGATAAATTGTGTCAAAGTAGTAGAATTTAATGTCGTATAGATTAAATAATTGTTTTAAATTATATAACAATTTTATTACATCATACATAAATCCGCAAGTGCAAACATCAAATTGTAACTTATATCCATGACTTGTTATCTGTATACAAATTCTAGGTTCTTTTGCATTTACATAGTAATGTACGCCTTGTTACAAGTGTTAAAAGAAACAAGCATGTCAAACTAGAACATACGATGATATAAATTAACACTGTTGGAAGTCTTTTCTTATTTCCTGTCAAATAGAATTTATAAAAAACAAATTTCAATACAAATGATGTATTCAAATATTTACATACATCAAAATATGGCTAGACCATGATTGATTAGCATTTTTTAAACAACTAAAAGATAGAAATAACCTGCACTTATACATGAAAGGGTGTATGTATACTTGTGGTGCTTCTTTGCTGGTTTCGTTTTCACAAAACTGTGTACGACAGACATGTGGTTTCGTCAGTACAAAAGACTTATCAGTAACGCTCGAATTATTCCATCAAAACAAATTTGAAAGTTTAAACGCACTTCTGTGTGAATTAGTGTTTGACAAATATGCTTTACCATGTTAACATCATGTAAATCAATTTCTGTACGATTGGAAAATTTCTTAACACCCAAATCTTAAATTTGTACACAAGAACTTCATCGTATGTATACTTATTGCTAACAACCACTTCATCTGTCACATCGGCAATTATATCACATACTCTATTTTTAATTCAGTATGCATTTAATTTGAGAAAACTAAAATGGTTTTGCTATAAAAAGGCAACACCAGTATATCGGTGTTAAAAAGTCATAAATCGGTTCATAGAAAACAAATCCGGGTTACAAACTAAAACCGAGGGAAACACAAACAGCGAATCCGTGTTTTTCTCCCTGGGGCCTAACATCATGGTAGGAGGTTTGCAGTTACTATAAAATAGTTGGAAGGAATAAGTCGCTGCATCAAGTCACTATTTCAAGATTGATAATATATATAAAAAGGTAATGATATTTAGATAAAATTTCATAAAAATGCTGATAATATCATAGTTATCAAAAAGATATCGTTTTAAGATGCGATGAAACCCAGTCATAAATGCATATTCAGATATTTGACAATTTGATTTTCTTCATGAAGCACCGTCATAAAGCTATTGGTATATTTTTTTTAAAATACTAGTATGATAGGGGTATTTTGATAATCAAAATATATGTAAATAAGGCGGGTATGAGATGTCTAAGCTGCTCAATCCTACTACTACTTTTCCAAATTTGTTAGGGATTTACTTTTTTTCATCCTCTGAAAATTGCTATTTCAAGTTTAACTTTATTTAGAACCGTAAAGTCTAGCGGAAACAATAGATGTAATGTGAGCAAGGTCTACAAAAATACCCAAATATGTGCAGGCAGACAGAATTATCGTCTTAATGTTGTGGTGTTCAACAATAATATCACGGCTCAGTTATGTTCTTTAATGCAATCAATGGCTACGACTAATGGAAAGACGGACGGAATTTATCCTTTGCATGTTAAAAGGTTAAGTCGTTGCTTTCTTAGTTTCCTATTTCGCTACATGAACTTATTTTCTTACGTTTTCTTTTTTTTTTTGTTGCCCTGCTAATATAGTGGAGCGTTGTGTTTGTAAATTTTTTATTGCCTTTCCCTGTTATGAGTGTTATCTTGAAGTGGGGGTCAAAGCATTTTATACTTTCACAATCAATATATCACAAAATTATAATAAATGTAAAGGCAAAGGGCAGATATTTCATATTATGAAATGTTCACTGAATTCAATTAATTTACATTATATATAATATAAACTCATCATAGATACCAGGATTAAAATTCTATCTTTACGCCAGACGCGCGTTTCGTCTACAAAAGACTCATCAGTGACGCTTGAACAAAAAAATGTTAAAAAGGCCGAATAAAGTACGAAGTTGAAGAGCATTGACGACCGAAAATTCCTAAAAGTTTTGCCAAATACAGCTAAGGTAATATATGTTTAACGTATGTCTGATATCTGATTTTATGGAAGAGTTATATATATATTAACAAACTAGAAAATGATTCCGTTAAAGAATCTTTAAATTCCATAAAGTTTGAATCAGTTATTTTCAAAAACATACGATAACTAAAATATATGCGTATCTGAAAAATACAAAATCAACTGGCTGAGATGAGTTATTATAAATCAAATACATACTAATATTTGTGAAACTCATCAATAAACATATTTTCATGGTATTCAAGTCTTTAGAGGCTATCAAGATTCTCTTAAATATACAGTTTACAGAATATATGTCTGCTTTGTTTCATAAAAAAAAAGGATAGTCAACGCAAGAATCTTGTCTCAAGGAGAGATAATTGGTACTTTAAAAATAATCACTCTGATTAAAAAAAAAATATTCTCTTGAACTGAGATTATAAGGAAGCTTGATTTCTTGATTAACAACATATATGTTAAGTTTGGAAGAATTTGTTTTCAACAAGTAATCGGCATTACCATGGGAACTAACTGTGATCCTCTTCTTTTCGACTTGTTTCTTGATTCATAAGAGACTGATTTTATACAAGAACTTCTTATATTGAAGAACAAAAAATTAAGTGTTACTTCTCTATCCGGTAAGTATATGATAATCAAAATTTGTGACTTTGTTGAACGTATCTTTCCCATCGAACTTGATATAAAGAATACAACAAATACAGATAGGTATGTCTCATATCTTGACTTACCTCTATAAATTAGACAATGAGAGTAGCGTGAAGCTAACCTTTACGACAAAAAAGATGATTTCAGCTTCCAAATTGTGAAGTTGGTACGATTTGCCAGGTTGTATTTCATATCATAATATTCATGATAGAGGGTTGCTGCTCACAAGGAAGCTTTTAAAGAATCAAGAGTTCCAATGCAAATGGTGAAGTCAAAATCATCGCTTCGTAAATTTTACGGACACTTTCAAAATTTGGTTGATCGTTAAGAAATATCTGTTTCAGAGATGACGACAGATATGTTATAATTGTCGTAACTACAATCCCGTCCTTTTCCCCGAATGTAACCTACCAATTAGACATATCACCGGGTTACTTACATGATCAACACAACGGGTGCCACATGTGGAGCAGGATCGCTAACCTTTCTGAAGCACCAGAGATCACCCAAAGTTGTTGGTAGGGGGTCGTGTTGGTTAATCGTGATAGTATTCTATATTATTGTGTCTTGTGTACTGATGTTTGGCCGTTGGTCTTTTTATTTCTTAGTTATGGCGTTTTCAGGGGTTTTTATTCGACTTATGACTTATGAATGTCCCTTTGGTATTTTTCTCCATACTTTTATTTTATTATGAATATTCAGAATCATAAATATTGTTTAAAGACATGATATTAAAAAAATCCAAATTAAAACCGTTCTTGTTCTACTCATTTCGGCAGCAGAGGTAACATATTTACAAATTTCAATATCTTGGTGGAACAATACAAGTATTGTAGTCGTGTACGTCGTTTTTATCGATTCTTGTAAGATTTTCATATGGATTGATTTGTCCGTCATCATTTTGTAATACGATATGTTGATCGCGTTCGCCTACCGTACTTCCTGATTCTGATAATTCAGCAAAATTTACCATCGAGAGTGAGTCTTCTTTGTTTGGTTTGCAATAAACATATACTTCGTCGTGACTGCATAATCGTTCATTACTGAGTTCACCTGCACAGAATACAGGAAAACTGTCTAACGCATCGATATTACGGGTACTCATATTCACGGAGGCTTCAGAATTTGTAAGTTCTGTGAGGCCAAACTCATCCGTATTAGAATCAAGATAAGAACTGTTTTGATCTTTCTGTGATGCTTCTCCATATTCTGGCGAAGAAACTTTATGCGTACTATCAGATTCGCCATTTTCTTTTGAATGCAGACAAGGATTGATGTAAATGGTATCGGCAATAACTTCCAGATACGATCTTTCAGACATTGGAGAATTGTGATCGGACTTATTTTTATGGGATGTGCTGCTACAGCAGACATCTCTGTATGTAGTTTTGATACATTTGGGACCATTTCACTTTCGCATATGGATTCGTAATTTGATGAGAGATCTTCGGTATCTTTAGACACATTGTTTGCATTTTCATTTACAGTTTTGTCTAGCTGCACATTTAAGTGTCCTGTTTTGTATTTGTGAATAATACATATGTTACATGTTATTGACAAGCACAACACTAAGACAAGACCACCAGCTAACAGGCCATAGTACACTAGCTTTTCCTTCGATGAAAAACCTGTATCAAGAAAACAATGATATGCATTTGTACACTTGTGTTTTGTTTTTGTTTTATTTCAAAATTTCTACGTTTACATTTTTAGATATACGATGTACACATACTTGCGAAACGCTTGTAAACTTCAAGAATATGGTTCAATAATATAATGCAACTGGGTTCAATATTGTATTGTTTAAATACATAAAATCCTATATGGATCAGAAAAACACATCAATACATGATAGGTTGTTCGTCTTTTCGTCGTTTTAATATTTTTGCCACAATTTATTTTGTCTCTTTTCAGATAATTAGTTTAGATTCTGCCATTGGTATCTTCCGTGTCTTTTTTAAGGAAATTTTTTAATACATATTAGAGGGGCGCTAGCTACGAAATATGAAAAAAGCAGAATGGGATTTTGTATGGTTCAATCATTAATAAAAGTGAAATAAAAAAAATAATAATGCAATGTTGTTATAATATAAAAAAATTAAAAAAAAACATCGCAGATGAAATATTCACTTATAGGTGAATTGTTCGACCTTAATTAATTTTCTATTCATTTGACCTTCAGTGTAACCCATTTCATTTGTAGCTTGAAATTGGTAACGCATGAAATAATTGTGTCTGGTCATCAAAAGAAAAATAATGTCAACATTAAAAGTGAAACAAAGCTTAACTATTTCGTCATTCTTATACAGGTAAAAACGAGCCTTAATTGATTTTTTAACCTATAATATCAAATCAAACAGACCTAAAAACAAAATTTTCAATTGCACAAGATCACTAGTTTATTTTTAATTATGTTTATTAAATGTGATGTGACCGTCAGCAGTCTACGGAGGTCATATCGAAAGTTAATTAGATGGCGTCTATTCTAAAATACACACGAAGTATGATTGAGTATAACCATTGTTAACAGTTTATTTCAGACGTATTGTAATATGGATATACATTTTAGTTTGTTGTAAATCAAATATGAGAACTTGAGTCAAATTGTTGAACATGGATTGACAGCTAATGCCCCTTTAAGTGGCCACTTAATTTCTTACCTGTTTCAGGTCGATCTTCATCGATGGCTTCATTGTAAAGGATCGTTGATGGCTTGATGTCTTCATTTATAAGGGAAATAATAGTTCATTTGCTTAAATCTTAAGTAGTTTTAATCGCAGAGAAGTCGAAGCGAACAAAAGCACATTAAATACCGAAGTGATGAATATAAAACTCGTTAAAGTATATTTTGTTTTAACTTATGACGAACTTCTTATGAAGTAAATATATGCAATATGATATAGAGAACCAACTGTCACTTTATGAAATTCAAAGACAATAATAAACAATTAATTTGATACAATATAATTCTTAAAAGTTTAAGATTCGGCATGCTGTTTAAAATATTTGCAAGTTTATTTAATAATTGAATGCTTCTTTTTGTAAATTTATTGGGGTGTAAAAGCGTTGACCGAAGTACATTTTGTATGAAGCGCGGAAGCGCTTCATTCTAAAAATGTACGCACGGTCAACGCTTTTACAGCCCTATAAAGTTACAAAAAGAAGCATTCAATACTTATAATTACATTTTTTAGCTATGATTATGAAAACACGAATTTTATATATTTTATTATTTAATTCACCTATGCACTTTATTGTTGGAGCACGTGTTACCATGAATGAAAAGTTGTATTGAGCAATGCAACTGCTTACGGAATAACACGTGATGTGCAGTTAGCCAATCAGAATAAAATATTATAATGAAACATACATCTAATGTAATTATTTAGCCTTAGACATTCGGTATGACCCGAACGATATTTTACACGTAAAGAAAACAATTAATATTCACTTTAGATGAATATCTTGCGTTTAAATTCATCAATTGAAAGAGAGGTTTACATTTATGGAAATAAAAAAGTTTTTAATGTTGAATATGAATGAATGAATGATGTATAACCATAAGGCCACGGTTTTTTAATTTGTTGGTTTACGGATTTTCCCCATAAAAAAGTCGGGTCGGTCGGTCGGGGAAAAAAAAGAAAAAAAATATCTTTCAAGACAGAAAAATATGCAAAATAAATATTTATTCACCTTTCTAACATGCTATTTTGTCATCATTTCTTAAAGTTTAGTTATGCCAGGGGCGGATGCAGGAATTTTCGAAAGGGGGGTGCTAACCCAGGGCACCCAGGGCAAAGGGGGGGGGGGGGGTGCAAAACATATGTCCCGATACAAATGCATTGATCGGCAAAAATAAAGGGGGGGTGCGCATCCCCGGAACCCCCCTGGATCCGCCACTGTATGCTGTCATAAACATCGCATGACATTGTCTAATAATTTCCCGTAAAATAGGGGATGCACGGACAAAGACGAAATTAAATCGTCATTTCACAAACAAGAAAAACACATTCGCGTAGCTCTTAATCAATTCCAGAAAACTTGGTGAATAATTCAATTCAATTCAAAGTTTTATTGCCATATAAACTTTACAGCTTGTGACATATAACAAAAAATAATAAAATAAAGACAATAACTAAGTAACTCAATATATATATATATATACAAATTCAGGTAAATATTAAAGGGTCCCCTGTCCTCAGTTCCATTGACTTTTTTATAAAGGATCCTAGTTTATTCACTTGTGTTGGTGTTGATGGTTTAAGTATATATATAACTTTGTCATTGTCAGTGAGATAAGCAAATGAATTGCTTTCTCTGTTAATGCAATTAAAATATGTTAATCTAATATTTGAATTGTGAGATCAATTTATTAAGAAATGTTTCTCATCATCTAGTACTTTGCATTTTTTGCAAAGTCTCTCTTCGCGAGGAATTTTAAAATGCCTTCATTTTTCAATTAATAATGAATGGTCACTGATTCTAAGTTTTGTAATTAATTTTCTAAATTCTAAGTTTGAGTTAGAGAGGTACGGTTTGATCAATAGGTTTGGCTCAAGTCCTGATCTTCAAGAACGAAAACTACTAAAGAAAAAAATGTAAAATCGTCGTACGAAAATAAGTTTCAACACACGTGTCAAAAAACGTAATAGACTCGTCCACTGGAACATGTGGAAATACGAGAATATTGGGTGAATCTGTTGTCATGTATTCCCGATTTTATCCAAATTAATGGCCGATATTTTTTTTTTATCTATGAAACATTTGGACAAGTCTATTCCCATGAGATGATGCATCTTACGGACTGATGACAAATAAGGGAAACGAACTTATTGAGTAAGTGGTTTTAAACACAGGTTTCGTTCCGCAAAATTATTTGCGCAAACGACATTTCAAGGTCAGTTATAATTGATTTGTCTATTTTTAGACTGGAAATTCTATTTTTTCACAACAGAAAGTGTTATCAATTTTGCTAGTGATTAATGCATTTTATTTCATAAAAAAAGAATATTTTAATTATTTTTCAAGGATTATGCATTTGTTAGGGTTGGCGGGAATAAAAAAAGCATGAAAAGTCAATTTTATTTTTATTCTGAAAATCGGTAAAATCGGGTTGGCGGATCCGTAAACCAACAAAATAAAAAACCATGTTGATCACAAATAATTAGCTAAATAAATGACTGTGAGTATTATATGTTTATGCAGAATAATGTATAGAAGTATAAAAATAAGAAGATGTGGTATGATTGCCAATGAGACATCGATCTCAAAAAGAGACCAATTGACACAGAAATAAATAATTGCAGGTCACCGTAGGGCCAACAGACACAGAAATCAACTACTAAAAAGGTCTCCGTATCACGAAATGACACAGGAATCAACAAATACGGGTCAAACAATGAGCAAAGGTTGTTCTTTTGAACATTGTTTTTTTGTAGAAAGGTACATAAATCAGACAAGAATCTATTTAATAAGTAAAAAGACCCAAAATATATTATGTGAAATGCAACGGCTGAAGTATGGCAATGTGCAAATACCGGACATGAAAGATACAACACTGTAATATAAGCGCATATAGAGATTTTCAATAAACAAACCTGTCAGTCTTTGAGTTTGCATATCAGTAGTTACACTCACAGTATTGTACAATGATCCTTTAAATATATTAAACAGAAATGTTATATAGAACTGTATTGACATACGAGATTAAGGTCTGTATTGAAAGCTTCAATTCATGAAAATGTTTACATATCCTATCGAAATATTGTAACTTTAACACGGTTCATTGAAATATATATATAGACAAAAGAAGTAATCACATTTATGGGAGATTGCAACAATATTTTCAAGAGGTATTCTAAATCCAGCTTCAATGATTGTTTCTAATTGGATTGTTTTTATACTAAAATTGTATATCGGTACATAACAAAGATAAAGCATATCAAAAGAAAAGGTTTTCATTTCCAAACAAATAGCCTGCTGTGCGGCAACTTTGAGTAAATGTAAATTTAGATTAAAATAAATTATAAAACATGTTTTTCTTACTTTTTGTTGTATTTTGAAGCTCTGTTTGGGTTGTGTGATTCATTACAGATTCTATAATTGACGTGGCGATCACCCTGTCTAAAGATATTTTAATATTTGACATTTTATCAAACTGACTTCAAAATTTCAATCATAATGCACCTTGTAATTCTATCGAAATTTAAAGTCAGTGCACGATTTTATAATTTTTTACCCAAATATATCGTAAAGTCGTCAATTTGTTTTTCTCTCTGTCTGTTATGAGGTGAAAAAATGGCTGCTACGTAATTGTCGTGTTTTGAAGCCGTAATTTACCGATTGCCACATTATAGTAAACAATCAACAAATAAGCATATAAATTGAGCACGTGTTTAATATGAACAATCAGATATATAATTGTTTATTTTAATGACAGATCCATGAGTATTGCGATCACAGGATTTTTACTGGTAGGGTCACGCTATAAGGTCACTTTCCATACGGAAAATATGTCGGCGAATTGCTTCCTGGAAGCAAGTAATTAAAAAAAGTAAACTTCTTCTAAATATGGACAAATTAAAGAATGTTCTTCAGAAAGAAGTATATGTACATAAGTTTTATAATGGAAACTATTCATTTAGTTATAAAAAACATATGCATAAATTATTTTTAATTTGAGGTTTCATATCACTTTAACGTCAATAGGGTAAACAACAAATGACTACACTATACTATGAAGTCCGTTTGACCGAGGATGATCGTCTTCTAGTCACCATTTTAGGTTTAGCAAATAACTGTGCAATCAAGATTTTTTTTCGATTTCTAGAACGTAGTCCTAATAACACAAACAACTGATATGACGTTTGAAAACTAATCAGTGGCGGTTCCAGAAATGTTCTTACTGGAGACACTGACTTCTATAGAGGGGGCCTGCTCCAGTCATGCTTCAGTGATTCCCTATATTGTCAACCACATAAGGGGACCCTCTTACCCTGTCACCCCTACATCCGCCTCTGCTAATCATGTAATCAACTCCTCATTGTACATATTTCAGTAAATGTTATACATGTATACTAAACATGATGCGTGTACATACAATGAAATCATGAACCGGACTGTTTGACTTGGAAACATATTGAGAAATATCTTTTTTTCCTGTTTTGTGGTGTTCGTTGTAGACAGTCAAACAGTTCTTGTTTATCAAGTTCTCTTTCAATTTCAAGTCAAATCTCACAGTACATGTATGTGAAAAAAGGTTTATCACGGAGGGAATTGAACTTTATGATAAATATATATTAGTCCTCAACCGAATGCCACTATCAAGTGGGTCTCATTGGGGTCTAAGCGTGACGTGGGATCGCCGATTTTTTGTAAGCGTGACACGTGAAAGTCAAATAATTGTGTCGTGAAAACGGGAAATGAGGTCTTACGGTACCCGGGAAATGACAAAAAAAAAAGAGAATTGCTTACGTACATAGTGTAAACGGGATACGGGAATAAGCGGGATCCGGAATCGGAACCCCCCAATGAGACCCCCTATCAATTTTATAGGCGCAAATTATGTGTCGATGGAATGAATCAAGTAATGTGTGTAGGATAATTTATTTTATGTTCAGTGTAAATAATCATCTTTATTGAAGCTAAATTAAGAAATTATCTTCTTTCTCTCTTTTTTTTTTTTTTTTTGCTCTTTAAGTGAAATCAACAAGAAGTTCCTAATGGGTGTCGAATTTCTGCTAAAATCACCCGCCAAACAGCAAATTGCCGTGTACAAAGAAATATCTAGAAGTACAATGTAATTATACCTTTAGTAGAATACTCATCTGTAACTCGTGTGTTATTGATATGAGCTGTCAAAATATATATAAAGTTTTAATTTCAACGATTTATTTGAAAGATTCTAGAGGAAAATGTATAATTTGAAAAATGTATATTCATAACAAAAGAATGATCTTTATAAATGTTATATCATGAATGTTTGATATAAACTAATTATTTAGATACACATCACACATGCAGTAAAAATCCGACTCATGGTGTTACATGTATGGGGTCTTTCACATTTCCTACATGCAAATTTCTGGTATATAAAGTGTTAAATGTCGCATTTAGCAAAACTGTTTCAAAAGTATGTTCTTTGCGTCCTCTTGTTGAAAGATTTTTTTTGACTACCGGGGTACCTCGTGCGACAGGGTTAATCAGTGGCGGATCAGAATTTTTTTCATAAAGGGGAACATTGGCTGCGAAGAGGAGGACCGCTCTAGTCACGATTCAGTCACACCTGCCCCCCTAAAATCGCATCTGTTAATGCACTTCATTGTTGGTAAAGTTTAGATTAAAAAATTGGGTTTTCTTGAGTTTTTGTTTTTATCTTATGTTTTCTTTTTGTATGGTCTACTGACTTAATAGCCCTTGGTTGAATTTTGCTGTTAACAACAAAGTTGAGAGATTTGTATGTTTATTTACTTACATTGTAGTCTAAGGAACACTTTTGTCTGTTTAGCAACTTCGTTGATTGAAACCTCGCACCAATATAAACCAAGGTCTTCCTCGGTTATATTTGAAATTTCAAGATTGTATTCCCCTTTCATAGGATCTCCAGTTATCCTTAATCTTGTGTAACCTTCCGCGTCCACATTCATAACTAAATCAGCTGATATAAATGTATCTTTTCGTCGCCATAGTGACGTTGATGCTCCCGAATTCTGACATTCCAAGGTTACGGTCTCCCCAAGATTGACATATTCTGCCTTAGTATGTATCCTTCCTACCACAGAGAGAGCAACTTAGAATTGATAAACAAATTTCTAAGGCGTCATTTTGCGAAAAACAATGATTTCCTATCTATTTGCATGACAAATGGGAGCATTATTTATTATTGATTGCTTTTAAAAATATTTCAGTGGATTTAGGAAAAACTGACAAGACAGTTACCTTATTTAACATCAGACTCGGACTGTGCATATTGCTGTGTGTTTTTGTTCCATATTGTCTAGGTGTATAGGGGAGCTAAGATCTCACAAAACATGTTGAACCTCGCTGCATGTGTGCGCCTGTCCCAAGTAAGGAACCTCTGGCCTTTATTGTCTTGTATGCGGTTTTTTTTAAATTTTGATTCATTTATATGTTTCGGAGTGTGACTTCCATTTTCTCTAGTATACCTTTAAGGATGGTTAAGCTTAAGCACGTCTCGGCTGCAGAATATTTTCGCTACATGTTTTTAAAAGACTTATTGGTCGCCTTCGGTTGTTTTTCCTGCTCTTTGGTCGGGTTGTTCTCTCATTCCCCGTTTCCATTTCCAGTTTTGAAAGTTATCATTGTCATATTTTTAACCTAAAGTTTTTTTTAATGTTCATCTCTTAGATATTGGAAATTTTTGCTCCAATGAGTTGCCGTCTTTTTTACAAATAAAAAAACATTTTAGTGAAATGTATTTACATACCATTCTGTAAAGAAAACAAAATAAACAACAAATATGCTTTCATTCTATTGTTTCTACGTCATTTTCCAGTTTCTACAAAAAGAACAAGATTGTGCTTTCAATACGCCTCTAATGCAGTACAACTTTAAGAGGAGCTGGACTTTTTAGTTCATATAATAGCATCTATGTCAAAAGGAATCATATTATAAGGAGACACGAAAAGGCCAGCTATTTTAAAATAAAAAAAAAACTAGATGTGTCCAAGCGACTCGAATGGCCCCGTCTCAAAAAAATCTGCAATCAATAATACATGTGGACACAAACATGATGGTAGTCTCACATACAAAAAAAAATCAGCTCAAATCTGGAGGCGTATAGAAAAATGGTCCGTATAAATGTGATTTTCAACAATTTTCAAATTTGTGAATCCTTAAATTTGGCAAAAATTAGCGGAGCAAAACGAAACTTAAACTTGACATGTAACTCATCATGGTTAGCTCACATACCAAAAATCAGCCCAATATCTGAAAGTATTTAGAAAAAGGACCGTATAACTGTGATTTTAGCAATTTATCAAAGTCCAAATCCCGAAATTACAGCAAAAATTAGCGGAGCGGAACAAAACTTAAACTTGATCTGTACAGTAACTCATCATGAGTAACCCACATGCCAACAATCATCCCAATATCTGAAAGCGTTTAGAAAAAAAAACCCGTATAACTGTGATTTTCAACAATTTATCAAAGTCCACAGCCCGTAATTTCTGCAAAAATTAGCCGAGCGGAACAAAACTTAAACTTGATTTGTAACTCATCTTGGTTAACTCATATGCCAACAATCATCCCAATATCTGAAATCGTTTAGAAAAAAGTCCTTATACATTGTAACTGTGATTTTCAACAATTTATCAAAATTCAAAGCCCGTAATTTCGGCAAAATTAGCCACGCGGAACAAAACTTAAACTTGATCTGTAACTCATCATAATTAACAAACATACCAAAAATCAGCCCAATATCTGAAGGCGTTTAGAAAAAACTCCGTATAATGGTTTGTTGCGGAATGACGGAATTACGGAATGACGGACAAGGGTAAAACTATATGGCACCGACAACATCGTTTCGGGGCCATAAAAAAGAACTGTTTATGCTCAACGGAGAGTTGGTGTTGCTATTGTCCTATATTTGTGGACCTATATTTATACAATCTGTTTCCAAAGAAGGAACGTTTCTGAGGATTCTTTTGTGTTGGGCTGATTTGAGACTAAAAGGAAGAATAAACATTGCAAAAGGTTGTTATTGAATATTTAATAAAATTATATACTATCGAATTAAAATGAAATAAATTGTTTTAATTCAACGTTGGTGTTGATAACAGTTATGGTAAAGCCTTGTTTGTCAACATGATCTAATCTGGCTCTCATGTTTTGTAGGTCCGTTCATCTACTATATATTTTAATTGACAAGGATTGCCACTATTCCTGAAAACTGGACATCACGCTATAGCCAATAATGCGGAAAGTGGCGTTAAAAATCATCTAATCTATCATGATCTCTGTGATATTGACCTGAATTGCTGCTTTAACAAACGTAAATGAAAGGATAAATACCTGATAGTATGACTTCTAAATGAATATATGTTGGGTCTTTTAAATAGCATCTCACATTTTGTTTTATAATTTTAAAAACAATATCCCTATAGCATGTGAATTCCTATTACGCTATATACTCTATTGATTTCCTGACCCTTGATATACAATTGATTATTTTATATTCCGGAAAATCTATTGACATGTTGAGGAAATATTATAAAATATTTTAGCAAAATTGTAAACTATGTACATTGACAGGTATTTTTTATTTTATTTTTTTATTTTCATCAATATCTACTCTTGTAGCAATGGTATACTTGGTACTTTGTAATACTTTCCATATGCTCAAGATCTTGGTCTGTGGTTTTTATACTGTCCAGTATGAGCAACTTAAAGAATTAAAATCATGCTTGCAATCGGTCCAATTTTAATTAATTTTTTTTTTTGGGGGGGGGGGGGGGGGGGGGAGGGGGGATATGTTATGTTTTCTATATACGATAAATTCATCTGAAAACAGTACCACCCAACATAACAAGGGACATAATAATATAGTGTACATTATATATACCAGCTTACAAATATTTGAAATAAACTACATAGCAAAAAATGTTAAATAATATATGCCGTCAATTCTCATCTTTATAGAATGGTGCCCAATCAACAAATTTGATCGATTTGCCTTAACAGAATAACACACGGCTATATTTTATATCATTGGAAAGAGGAGAACAAAGCTCATCGAAATATCGTTGTCGTCGTTGTCTGCCGTGGTCAGTTTTTTTGTTTTAAATCAGGGTCAAAGGTCAAAGCAAAAATTCAGAAAAATGCACAGTCACATTTAGATAGCTTGTTTCTCCTATACATATGCTTTTGGAGCAAAATAAAAACAACTACTTCATAGAAATATATCTTTTGTATATACAATTAGAACTTATTTCATATTTTTTTATCGCGAAAAATGACTTTAGATTGACCTTTTTTGCATATAGGGTGCAAATTCGAAATTTTCAAACAGCTGTTAAATAACAGTGACCTTGACCTATTTCAATTATTTTTATACTTTTTGTATTCAATTCACTACAAGTAAGATCTTAGGATTTTTTCTAGAACTTCACTTTAATAATTTGTCGGAAAAAAAATGTGTTTTCACGTCTTTTGGTAGTAAGGTGTCGTCAATTTCTAGGAAAATACCAAATTTCTGTTATTGGGTGCGAAAGAGTATATATAAATTATATGTTTCGAAATTCGTGTAACATTAACGTCAAACTTGGTTGAATATAAAGCTCTCAGTATAGCTTTGCTTTACAGAAGTAAAAATTAATGCAAAAGGAGAAAAAGGGGGGGGGGTTACAGTTATGAAAACAAAACGTCTATTAGAAACAGGTAAAATACCTCATCCTACATATACAGATGACTAAATGAGCTACAATTGGCTATGATGTTTACAAGTATTCCAAAAATATAATAAGGGAGGTGGTTATGTACAGCACAGATGTATTTTACAAACAATTGCAAACAAAAAGGCATGAGAGACCAAATGGACATTAAAAACTTATAAAACGAAGACAAACTGACAACAGCATGGTAAAACACGAAAAAAAAAGAACAAATGCAAATACAAAATTATGATCGAAGCTAGTATTACCTAGTTACGTTCTATGGTCTCCTGTAGTTTAAGCCCACCAACCACGTCAAGGTCAGAGACCATATGGCAGGTTTTTTTTTACATATCTTTCCCCACTAGATAGATTATTACTATATTCAAAATTGAGTAGTCTAGATGTTATATCAAGTTATTGTTTAGAAACGATTATTGACGGCTTTATTTTCATTTTATTGCTAACAATGATTCATAAGGTACATACAGAAAAATGAGATCTTGTACATCTTCATCTTCGTCGTCATCAATGTTTCTAACTGCAACCAGACGAGTATTTACATTTTGACATACATATTTTGCCTGACATGGGCATACATCGGTACATGATAGATTTTGATCGAAGCAAATGCAAACTAAATCTTGCAGAAATTCATATGACATCTGACCATCGAGATAGAAAGGAACAAGTCATTCTTCTTTTCCCATCCGAACTGAAGAGGAGAATGAAGGGAAGTTTTGCTATACGGGAAGACATCAAATTTATGTCTGGAGTGAAGCTCTTATTACACATTGTTTAAAAGTGGATTCACAAGGAGGAGGTTTGACAAGGGAGAAATTTTAAATTGTAAAATTGAGTATGGAAATGGGGAATGTATCAAACAGACAGCAACCCGACCATAGAACAGACAATTTTAGCCATTTTACGCTCAATTTGTTAAGGTCACAATGATCTATTTTGAGTTTTGACTTGAGATCATTCATCGTTACAGCAAGATCTCGAACTGCATCTATAGATTCATCGATTTCACAATTAGAAAGGTTTGACAAAACGATGAAATCATCTGGATTGTCCTTAAAGATTAAATAAACCGTGCGCTTGCCGATCCTAAACAGGGATGACGGGGTATCGCATCATGTTACAGCATTTGTGGCTGGTAGAATGTTACAGATGGCAAACCCGAGACTTTTACATATTTCATGGACAGGTATATAGCGGCGCAAATCTTGTGTGCAAGTTATGGTGCCTGTTTGAAACCAAAGCTCATGCGTGTGATGCATGGAGGGGAAGTAATGAACGCATATTAAGATCAAAACATATTTATCTTGTGACTTTATTATTATCCTACCCTTGATGCCTTTCCACACCGAACTCTTTGTCTACATGAATAGCATGTACAATCATGCGGGTATCTACTTCATCGGGCGTACAAAATAATTCTTAAAACCTGAATACTCAATCTGAGCAGATTTAGGGTCATTGGAAGTGCTAGCTAGATAAGTGACTTTCTCGTGTATCATAGTAACTGTTGATCTTTCATGATGCTGAACAATCAAATCGCCAAGAAATGTCCTGCTGGTTCTCACTGACTAAAAGAAACTTTTTCCACTCATGAATTTAACGACCGTCTATATATGACCTGAAACACTTTTACAGACGAACAAGAACTTGATTCAGCTTTAAAATAACTGCAGTTGTGTCTGCTGGTGTAAGATTTATAGCAAGAATTGTGGTACAATATTTTGTAATCATCAGTACGAAGATGGTCTAGGACTGAAGCATCATGCAATATACTAAAATATACATGATCTTAGTTTCCGTCCTTCCAGAGCCTCGATAAAGCTTTTGTTTATGCTAATTCCTTGCATATTAATATGCAATTCATTAGAAGAATCCTGACATATAACACACTTATCTCATTGTAATTCAATCCTACTTAGTTTAGGGCTTGATAGGCATAGTTTAACAGCACTGTGCATGTGTGCCATATTCCGGGTCTGAAACGTGACGGAAGGATTTGATTTGTATTTTACAACTATAACAAAACTATCAATTAAAAAAACCAATTAAAGTTATAAAAAACAACAAAAAAAATATTTCCTAAAACAAAACAACGATATTCAAACTAATTGGACTATTCAAAACATACAAATCGACCATACAACAAGCAAAAAAGAGAAATGAAGTTAGTGGCAATTGTCCTAGTTAATGACCTGATAGTGTAAGCTACAAAACGATTAACGACACGAGAAAAGGCGTGTTTGAATCAATTCAGAATTATCACTTAATTTGTGTTTGAAATTGCTATTTTCTTCTCATCGATTAACATAACACGAAAGATATTTGGCACACATATGAACCATGTCTTATGTAATCAGGGTAAAAATCCCGTGAAAGTAACACGCAATAAATTTTCTTTCGTTCAAAATGTGGTAAATTTCAGCTAAAAAATAGTCTTACTAAAACAAGAAATACTTATACTTAGATAAAATAAATCTGTCCGGCTTTCGTTACATGATACATTTACTTTTTAAGCTAAATGAAAAGTATCATTTGAACAAATAACACAGAAAGCAATAATTTTATTTTTCGTGTTGAAGATGGCCTGTAGGAGGAGGTATTTTTGGGTACCATAAGAAACCACAAAATTAAAAAAAAAACTAGACCATGGTAGCTTACGACGACATTCATGATTGGAAAATATAATAATTTTCCAATAGTTTGCATATAAATATAGCCGTGTGTTATCCGTTAACTCGTTAACTAGACGTCTTTTTTCGATACTGGCCCGGGCACCCTACTATTAACAATGATTTAAAAAAAATATGAATCGAAATCAGAGTATTGGCAGTTACTTAAAGCTTGTTTTAAACCAATTACATCTACTGGTAATAAATAAATCATTTTATCAGAGTCAAAACCCAAAGTATTTGTTATTGTCAGTGTTTGTATATCATGCCTCTGTTACTGTGTGTGGGTTTTTTTTTATAAAGTTTAACTTTACTATACTAAAATTGCTGAACTACAGCCCGGATTCCTGATTGTCAAAGTTATCACCGTCCCCATTACGCCAGTTCATTTTTACAATCGTAAAAAATGAGTAATAATTGTAAGGATGACGCGCTGCCAATTTAGCTCTTCAAAACCGACAAATTTATCCACATAGCACCATTACGATCCTTTATGTCAGTTGTTTTTAAAAGACAAAATTTAATGTATCTACTAGCTAATGAGCATCAGTTATTGTACGTGTCTGCATTGAGTCAACTTAAAACTATTGTCTGCTCGGTTGTCAGGTGGAATTTTCGAAAATACATTAACATTTTAAAAAAAAATACTCCGAGTCCGATGTCAGAAAACGTAACAAAAGAAACTTAACAAAATGACAATGTTACATAAATTCATATGTGAAGTACTGTCTAATCTTTATCGATAAAAAATGGTTCTCCAATACAGAAAAAAATGAGATTTTTCTAGTATATAAGATAAACAAACTGGAATGTCTCAGTGGCGGATCAAGAACTTTTCCTAAAGGGGGGGGGGGGGGGGGCGCTGACTGACCTAAGAGGGGTCCCGTTCCAGTCATGTTTCAATGATTCCCTATGTAATCAACCAAATTTTTCCCACGAAAAGGGGGGCCCGGGCCCCCCAGGCCCCCCCCCCTGGATCCGCCTATGTGTCTATAGGAAACGTGTAAAATTGCAAAAACCTGTGTGTTTAGAAGCAGTTTCGTAGGGGTCAAAAGTCCCCTAGGAAACAGTACACAAATTATAAAAATAATATAATTTCAAAGAGTATTTAAGATTGAACTTTTTGTTTACAAACAGGTCTATAATAGAGGTATTCAAAATAACTCTTTAAATTAAATTTTATACAAGTTGATTTTCCATTTTTTTAGGTCTGAAAGTTACGCTTTTATTGAAAAACGCCCATACTTATAATATGCCAAATACAGGAGATTGTGATAGATTAAATTAACGTGACTTTTTCACATAGTTAAAATATTAACTTTTTATTTCAATAACAATAGAACTTTTTATAATAATTCTAGATTCTAGTTATGTTGATCTGATATATATGTTACAGTGAATTTGTATAATCAGGGATTATGTAGAATCCATGATTTTTCAGGGAATATGTAGAATCACTTAAATACATATGTAATTAGTGATTATATATAATCCCTGAATATTTTATTAATTATTCTACAAATTCCCTGAAATTATTTTAGGGATTATCAATAATTCAAAGAACCTGTGTTTGTTTAAAATTAAATATAGACAAATCATCATTCGGTTTTTTTTCTTATTCCTTGAAAGTCTATGTGAACAGTAAGTCAGGATTTAGATTGTTTAAAAGCTGCTACCATTTCTTATATTTCATACATGGTTAAACATTAAGATAGGATGGGAGCTGTTGGGCATGGATCTAGAAAATAAGAAATCTTAAATATCTGACAACAAAAATAATTTGGTAAATTACAAAAGCAATAAAAAACTAGATATACTGAAATGAATCATATTCATATATTCACAATTGGCGTTTCATTAGCATACTAATGTTTTGATCATGTTTGGGACTTTTTGTTGTTAAACCTATTATACGTTAGCCATGGCGTTGTCACTTTATTTTCGATTTCGAGTTTGAATGTCTCTCTGGTATCTTTTGCTCCATCATGGTTTACCAAGATCATATGGCAAAAACGTTCTAAGTGTAAATCTACAGTGCATGTTATTTGTGGCAAAACTAATGGTGTAGAAGGTTGTGAAACATCTGTTTTGTGTATTTTGTGTTCCAATGAACACGAAATTCCAAAGTAAAAAAAACTGGCTCAACTAAAGCATGATTGAAAAACATATAGAACGAACGATTTGTTATGATTTTTATCTATTTTTACATGATTTCCAAAATCAGAGTGGAATAAGGAGAGCGACACTGGCTCTTGGGGGCCTCTAGATTTGGTATCTCAGATGTTTGTACGCAAAACTTTATTTTCTCTTAGACCTTAAGTAATATATGATTTAATATATGAAAAACAAGGTTTTTCAAAAGAGGGACGAAAAATACCAAAGGGACAGTCAAACTCATAAATCGAAAATAAACTGACAACGCCATGGCTAAAAATGAAAAAGACAAACAGACAAACAATAGTACACTTGACACAACATAGAAAACTAAAGAATATCAAAATAAGGATGATTTGGTAAAAGCAGTTCTGGATCCAGTAGATGTGCTTGTTAAAAAGCAGGGCACACGTGAAATATTCGATGTCATCAAAATTTAGTTTTGAAATGTTGTTCTTAACATTTTAATATAACTAGAACACACCCGCGAAATCGCGGGCATTCAGAGCGTAGTTTAAAGTATGTAAAGTGTTGTTGGAAGAATTTTGTAAAATACAGAATGACTGGAGAATTTCAGGAAAAGTATCATAAGTCATAGGTTATTGGGGACAGGAAAATGTTTTTTTTTTTTACCCTCCACCTTTATTTCCAAAGTTCCCAATTTTTGGTTTTCTATCAATTTCAATATGAAAATTCATTTAGTATGTTATGAACATTTAAGTAAGGAGCCTGTAATTCAGTGGTCGTTTGTTTATGTGTTACATATTTGTTTTTCGTTCATTTTTTGTACATAAATAAGGCCGCTAGTTTTCTCGTTTGCATTGTTTTACATTGTCATTTCGGGGCCTTTTGAAGCTGAGTATGCGGTATGGGCTTTGTTCTTTGTTGAAGGCCGTACGGTGACCTATAGTTGTTAATTTCTGTGTCATTTTGGTCTCTTGTGGAGAGTTGTCTCAACATGGCAATCATACCACATCTTCTTTTTTTTTGTAATCAATGAATTTTGTAAAAGATTTAATGACTGGAGAATTTCAGAAAAGGTATCAAAAGTTCACATGAATAATTTTAGCGCTTATCTGTATATCATGAACATTCATTACTATATAAATAAAGCGTATTTACTTTCAATTCTAATTTACTAAGGCAGCAACCATTTGATTTTCTGGAGGGGGGGGGCTATGTTTTTTTTTGGAAAAAAAAGTTTGTTTGAAAAAAATAATTTGTTTTGGACCCCCCCCCCCCCCCCCCCCCCAGAAAATCAAATGGTTGCTGCCTAATCGATCCATGGTGATCATTGATATAGTATACAGACCCTCTCTATTTAATAAACTCTATGACCACCGTGGATAGTAAACTTAAAAATGATAGCAGATAAAATTCTGAAAATACACTTTATTCGTAGTATATGTATGTTCAAAGTATACATCTATGACTAAATTAACTAAGTACTAAAAATACCAAAGGGACAGTCAAACTCATAAATCGAAAATAAACTGACAACGCCATGGCTAAAAATGAAAAAGACAAACAGACAAACAATTATAGTACACTTGACACAACATAGAAAACTAAAGAATATCAAAATAAGGATGATTTGGTAAAAGCAGTTCTGGATCCAGTAGATGTGCTTGTTAAAAAGCAGGGCACACGTGAAATATTCGATGTCATCAAAATTTAGTTTTGAAATGTTGTTCTTAACATTTTAATATAACTAGAACACACCCGCGAAATCGGTGTGTTTCCAGGTTTTGGTGAAAAAATTATTTGTTTTGGACCCCCCCCCCCCCCCCCAGAAAATCAAATGGTTGCTGCCTATGGTGATCCATGGTGATCATTGATATAGTATACAGACCCTCTCTATTTAATAAACTCTATGACCACCGTGGATAGTAAACTTAAAAATGATAGCAGATAAAATTCTGAAAATACACTTTATTCGTAGTATAATATGTATGTTCAAAGTATACATCTATGACTAAATTAACTAAGTACTAACAGAAATTAAGTCCCTTGGATCGTTCAAGCTTGAAATGATAAAACTAATGCATTCATTACATAGATTACTGTATATATACATCCTGAGACTAATGTAACACATGTGTTATAGTAGTCTCAGATACATCATAAATAGGATAGCCATTTTATATCATCATCATGTTATATTCACATAATCACGGTAATATGCCTAATATGATCTAATATGTTTGGTTTTTCAAACGACAAAAATAGCATGTTTATTCTATATTTAGTTAAGGTACTTTCCCAATATTGAACAGGGTTACCCTGACGCATTAATGCGTTTTGTAGATAGAGACTATAGACAGGTAAGGCATGGATAACGATAAAGTTAATTAGCTTCATTTAGCTTCTTTTTGTAAATTTATTGGGCTGTAAAATCGTTGACCGAAGTACAGTTTATATGAAGCGCCCCAGCTTGTTTAGCAAAACAGCCGGTGAACGTCCTTCACGAAAAATCTTTTAAAACTCATTTCTTAGTGTCAGTTGTCTATATTGTACAAGTACAACACAAGTGTATATTGTAATTTAAAATAAAAAATAATGTATCAGGTGGCAAAACATATACATGATATATATCAGTAGTCTCATTGGCCCAAAATAGAAGGGCATCTAAAGGCGTCCCAGAAAAAAATTAAAATAGCCTTGTCAGACGTCATAATTATTTGGACTAGCTGTGCTCTGCGGACCCTCAGCTTTGCCCTGCATGCCCTCAGCCGCGCCCTTCTGTCCTGAAGCCTTTGCCATTAAAAACCTTAATTTGTGCCGTTTTGGCAATGTAATTTAATTGCCTGTTAATTGTAATCAATATTTTATCAAACTCTTTTGGGATCCGAGAATTCTTTTTTCGAATCTCGGGATGTCGAGATTTAACTTAATTAAAATTTGGGACCTCAGGATTTCGTTTTTTTAAGCCCCGGATCAGGACCCCTACAACACCCTCATTTATGACACCTAGCTGGTGATTGCCTCAATGTTTATAATCATGTCATTATAATCAATTACACAACAGTGGATTTAATAATCTTCACAGGTGTTAATAACTAGATAATTAAGACAATGTACTTTGTTGTCACAAGGAATTGTATAGTAAAAAGCAGTTTTGAATTAACACAATTTTTGGTTAAACATGTTAACCCTCTTGCTGCCGACTGTTTTTCAAGGTTGCATTTCATATGCCGGAAAATACGAAAGCTCGACATCTGTGATGCAACATGCCAAACAACGACGTCATTTGATATATGACATCACGACATAATGACCGCTACATTTGGGACATATTGGAGAAAAACATAACACTGTCTAATCTTCGATCTTTTAATTGAAAGATATATAGCATTGATGAGAAGCTTGCATACATTTAACCATTGACATATGTGTCGCTCCGGCACTGCCAGTGTGAACATATTATGTGTCCTTCCGGCATCAAGAGGGTTAAAATAATATGCGTATTTTAAATGTGTAAGAAATTAATTTTGGAGTTACTTCCCCTGATTTAGAAAATATTTCTCACTAAATAATACAAAATTTGGTAACTATGTCATGTATGTTGAACAAATCTATCCCATCAAACTAGAGATGAAGGACTGGATACTACAGACACAGTTAAGTCTGCCTCATATCTTGACTTACATCAAGAAATTGACAATGAAGGTCGGTTAAAAACAAAACTTTACAACAAACCAGATGATTTCAGCTTCCCAATTGTAAATTTCCATTTTTATGTAGCAACATTTCAGAAGCGCCTGCATACGGTGTATATATCTCCCAATTGATACGATATTCCCGGGCTTGTATTTCCTATCATAATTTCCTTGATAGAGGATTGCTGCTCACAAGAAAGCT
Organism: Mytilus edulis; assembly: GCA_019925275.1. NCBI lineage: Eukaryota > Metazoa > Mollusca > Bivalvia > Mytilida > Mytilidae > Mytilus > Mytilus edulis. The sequence goes on from CM034352.1 coordinate 40,120,303, forward strand.
ATTATAAACCAAGAGTTCCAAATGGTGAAGTTGAAATCATCCCTTTATAAATTTTACGGATGTGGAAGCCATCACGAGTTGGTTAACCGTTATGGTAATTTACCGTTTAACAGATGATATTCGATATGTCCTATGTCGTAACTGCAATACACATCCCATTTCACGAATGAGACCTACCAAATTAGACATTTCCTTGATTTAAAATGACATAAGCAACACGACGGGTGCCTCATGTGGAGCAGGATCTGCTTACCCTTCCGATGCACCTTAGATCATCCCCAGTTTTTGGTGGGGTTCATGTTGCTTAGTCTTTAGTTTTCTATGTTGTGTCTTCTGAATCTGTACTATTATTTGTCTTTTTATTTTTAGCCATGTGTACATTTATACAGCTAGGTCATGTAGATTGATTTGTTATTTAAAGAATAAACATTTGTAAGATTTCTTAACGGTATTGACAAATTATGCCATAAGAATATTCCAGAATACATAAAAGATTTTTTGAACAATTCTGTTTTTGGTTTAGGGAGTATCAGAGGTTTTCTTGAACAGCATTTCTCAAAGGGTATGGATTTCTGTCTTAAACATAATGAAACTTGTTAGTAAGATATGATGGGGCATTATTTTTAATGCACTTAAATGTCATCACAAACTTGTGATATTTTATTCTCTGTTCAACTGTCATCTAGTTTAAGTGTTTGAATAAGGGCTCAGAAGGAGCGAAAGGGTCTGTTTCTAGTATTAATCTAGCAGCTCTCTTTTGTAATTTTAATATCCTATTTAAACCCTCACTGCTACAACTACTTCACACTATACAACAATAATTAATTAGTGGCAAGATATAACCATTAATTATAGAATAATTTTTTGCAGTCTAGATTTAGAAAGGACAAGGTACGATAAGGCCTGTTTTTGGCCCCCCTATTTTCTGATTTTTAAAATTCTGTTTTGGAAAGCTTTTTATTAGGCCTAAATTAATATATTGATCGTTTCCCCAATCCCGACCCTGTCAAAGCAGGTGTGAGAAGGTAGGTAGGTAAATAATTTTAATTTTTCCAAAAAGCTGGAACAATACCAGTCAATTCGACAAGCCGGAAAATTAGAAATGAATAAAATAATATTTGTCTTAGGTTTGACAATAAAATTTTATGAGTAGCACCATTTTTGCAGGGTCGGTCGGGATTGGGGAAACAAACAATATTTTATTTTAGGCCTTATGTTAAAATATTCCCTGAGCCCAAGATTTGAAGTTTGTTTGGATGAACTTCAAAACCACTATTTTTTGCAACAGGTTGGGGTGAGGGGGGTAAACTTTCTGTTTTTATTCAAATAATGTTACTATTATTCACTTTGCAGGTGTTCAGTACAACTTATTTTTAGTTTTCATGTGCCTGCGCCAAAGTCATGAGAACTGTTGGTGTTTTTGCTGTCTAAATCGCCATAATTTAAATTCTCTGGGTCACGTAGGCGCACGCTATTAAATTTTAAGAAACAATGGCCAAAAATCATATTCATCCTATTTTTGGCGTTTTTGATGCACTTTGACCCCTCTTAACTCACCCATTTTCTAAAATTAATGGTTTTGAAGTTCATCCAAACAAACTTCATCTATAAGGGAATATTTTAACATGATAAGTAGCTTTCCAAAATAAAGTTGAAAAATGAGAAAATAGGAGGGCCAAAAACAGGCCTTATCATACCTTGTCCTTTCTTAATCTTTAATAGTAGATATAGCCTAGATCAAATTTTTGAGTAGATGACATCAATTTGGTTTGTCCATGTGAGGGGAGGGTCAATTTTAATGCCTAAGAGACTTTCGCATGAGGAAGATTGTATCACTTGATTGTTAATAGTTAAACAACTCTCATTGTAATGTGGCATTGCTCCAAAGTTGCTTTGTTCCAATAATCATTTATTTGTTTTATTTTTATTGATGAACTTATTGTTATCATTGCACCATTCCTCAACACCATGTAAATCTTCTTGTACCTTTGACTGCAGAGTTTGATAACAATCACCAGAAAGATGTACATGATGTAAAGTTGAATCATCAGCATATAAATCAGTGCAACAATTTTTCATATAGATAGGAAGGTCGTTTATGTATAATATAAACAGAAGGGGTCCTAATACATGTATGTCACCTTGGGGGACACTATACTTGATATAAAGTTTTTTCAGAATGAGCATTACAAATTGTAAAAGATCTAATCTTATTTGATAGTCATACAAATGTTTGAAATAAAAGTTTTGATAAACAGGAAGTACCAGAAATCATGGAAATTGGTCTATAATTAATGATGCCATGAATTTTCCCCCAGCTTTGAAAACAGGGGTTACTCTTGCATTCTTTAGAGCACTTGGTAATGTACTTGTATCTATTATTCTGTTAAAAATGTAAGTTAAAGATGAAGTTATAAAAGAATGTGGAGAAATATTTATTATCCAAAACTTTAATGTTGTAATGAAGAAATAAAAAGAATAAACATTTGATTCCACAAGTAAAAGACATTTGAAGTAAAGTCTTAAGATGATTTTAACCAATTAACCATGTTAACACCAGTTTTACTTTTAAAAAACTAACACGTTTTATTTGTTTTTCAGAAAAGAAGTAAAAGATATTATATTACTGGACTGTCATCAGTTGGGTAAACTAAACCCTTAAAAGACTATTATTCAAATCCTTCTTCTTCCTTTAAAGTACAGTGCTCCTATTGTTATTGTTCTGTTTATGTATACGCTTAGTAGATGTGAGAAAAATATATGTGCAGGTAAGTGCAAATTATCAAGATTGTAACAGAGATTAAAAAAATAAGTTGGGCTTAATTCTTGCACACCCTTTTTGGTAGCTGTGGAACCATAGCTCTAAGGTCCTTCCCCTGCAAATAGTAAACATATAACATAAGGAGTTGACAGCTATGGTTCCACAGCTATCCTTTTGTATGATTCAAGGTTTTGTATTCATTAAGGATTGTTATGTAGGCTGTACCATTTTCTGGGGAAATGAGTGTTGATGATATATACTATAGTCCTTGCAAACATTGAAAAGAATGTGTAACCTTTCTTGATGGCCTCTTCTTGTTGATGAATTTATGAATACATTGTAGTATGGCAGTCGTCTTAGTTTCACAATAAAAAAATGTGCTCTCCTTTCCTGTAATCTTCTAATTTTTTGCCTGTAGCATTGATGTTACATAACTTGTTCTTTTTCCATGTTAACAGTTATCTAAGTCAAAGCAGCACTGCAGCAATGTATTTGCATAGCTTCCAGATTTTTATAAATACTGATACCATAATATTTTTATTTATTTAGATATTATTACTGAAAACCTAAATATTTTAAATGAGATAGACAGATGTATCAAAACTGTTACAAAAGGGATGAAGTGACTTAGACAATCACTGTACCATTTTAAAAACTAGTTAAAAATAAATGAAATATAATAAATGCAAGTCATCATTAAGTTTGGCTACTTTGAATTATTTTCATGACACTTGACCACTTATTTAGAGGAAATTTACAACTGTTGTATTATGTTAATTACATTAAATAATCCTTTGAAATTTAAAAAAATTTTCATTACAGATAAATGGATAGATTGATACATGACTTGTTTCTTTTGAGTTTTGTTGTCTGTATCTGTGCTAAAGGTAAGAATGAGTTCAGGTAAAAATAGATGTGCAAAATTTAAATTGGTGATTATTAGAATATTATTGAGGTAGTTTGAAATGAAAAAATAACAAGATGTATTTGTCATGAATGAAAAAATCAACTGGAAAAATCATAGTATAACTATAAGGCAAAGTTTAGTGATGAATGTTGATTCCCTGAGCAATACTGATTTTAAATACTTTAAACTAAAATCAAAATTGAACAGATGAGTTGAAGAAAATAAAGAGTGATTTGTGAACTTAAAGTCCATCAAGTTTGCTGCAATCTTACTGCAAGGTTGCAGCAAAGTTTCTCTTTATCATAAGGGATTTGCCAATTACCTATTTGATTCTTTTAAACACTTTTTAAACAAATTACTTCCCTTTTCCAATTGTAGACTTGTTCTATACCAGACAAAATTGATTTTGCCCACTCAAAGTGTGATAAATTGAATGTGATATATTGCAGTTAAACAAATTTTGAGTGCAACAGCTAACTTCTGGTATCAAAAGTCAATTTAGCTTAACTATAACTTAAGGATATACTTAGGTGATCTAAGGTCAAATAAAATAAATCAAGAATTCAAAATTGATACTTTAAGCTGGAAGAGTATAAGTTAAGGATCAAAATAAGCTAAAAATATTGATAGGTCATGGACCTCCTTTTGGAGAATTTTTTATTTATAAAATATGGCGGGAAAAGAGGCTGACTCTGACTTTTACCTTATATTTCATGTATTTGCATTGGTATTATTTGGGTCTCATATCAAAAGACAGAAAATCAAGAATCTGCTTAAATTTTGTCAAATGACCTTTTATGAGCTCTTTTAAAAGTCTTATGTTAAAAGATAAATAGGTGTTATTGGGCAAAATATTTTACCTTGTATCGTATGGAAAAACACCAAGGAGTCTGAACATTTGACACTTATTCCAAAACCTCACCTAAGTACTGTAAATTCAGAAATTATTGCCTGCTTTTAATATTGCGATTTTTTCATTATAGACAAAATTGCGATTTTATTTTTGCGATATTGAGAAATCTTTTTTAAACAACTGAAAAAGGGGATCTCCAATTAAAGGGTCAATTATAGGAATTGTCAAACAGACTATTGGGCTCTAAAGACTAAAGTATTTTTATGTTCAAGAGGAATGTAAAAATGACTGATATAATAGACAACTTTCGAGTTCGATGCATTTCCGTCAAAAACTCTGGTTTTTGTGAACATCATTCGTGCGTTTAGGGGCATCATCACTTCCGTTCCAATGATGAGAGAGTGGTTGGAAATCTATAATATTGTATTGCACGCATTATTCGGCAAATTAAATTCTCATAAATTACAATCAGCACCGCTGTCATTAGGGAATTATGATTAGGTACTTACATAACAAACATTATTTCTAGTTTATCCTGCACAATGGAGATCACTAAGACGCTTGATGAACGTTAATAGTGCAGGGATACAGGCGATCCCCTCTAACTGGTAAATGACGTCAAAAGGCGCTCATAATTGACAAGTTTTTTCCGGTGATGGATGAACTTGAAAGTGGTCTATTCTATTACATTTATGAATACTGTACTTTCTACTGAAACATCTTTATCAGTTTATGATTCCATAATGCTCTTGAAGCACTAAACAAATGCTTCTTAAAGTCAATCTGGGGTATATAAATGTTTTTTTTAACATAAACTTTAATCAGCATGATAAAAAAAATTAATTGAAAATCTTTCCATTTATAATATCATTTTGACCATTTTGTTTTAGTTGAATGGAAAATAGAACAAAAAATATCAGCATATGGAGAAGACTTAAGACTGCTTTGTATTGCTGATAATTATTCTATTGATGGCATGAAGATTAAAAGATGGGAAGGAGGACCTAAGCAGAAAATGCTGACATTAAATGGTGCTCCTGATCAAGAGGATGTTATGAAATATAAGATGTCCATGCGAAAAGACGGTTTTGATTTGGTCATTAACAATGTTTCAAAAGCTGATTTGAATGTGACGTATGAATGCACATATGGATTTAAAAAATCTGGAAAAGTTATATTGAAAATAGAAGATGCTTTTGAAGGTTTGTTAAGCATGTTAAAATTATGTATAAGTGATAAACTTAACCTGTAAAAAACACATATGAATTCATTGCTTACTTGTATGCAGCTCTGTTTCCTTGGCATTACAATATACATATATCATTTTATTTACAGTTTATTATCAAGCTCCTTTGTTGTAATATTAAATGGGGGAACCTCTACTTTACAATAAAATAAAGATACTGGTAAAATAACAACTATAAAAAAAGATTTAAACTGTTTATTCCAAGACTAGCCATGAAAAGTATAATTATTTCTCCTGATTTTTCATTTAGCATGTCTGAAAAAGCAAATTGAAAAATCTTGTCAATAAATGTTTTTTTCAAATTTGAAAGACACTATTTATAAACAAAGGTTCTTTCAGAATAGCTTTCTTACTTTAAATATATATGCACAGTACTATGCAGTAGGGATAATAAGATGTTCAAACATTCTACCCATCCTTCTTGTTATCTCAATTTACAGAAATTGAAAAGGTATTGAGAAAAACATTTAAGGGGGCTCACAGGTCTAAATCAATTTTTTTTCCTAATATAGGATTTCTCTATATTTTTCATAAATGAACTTTATTATACACTTAATAGAAAATGAAATAAAAGTATGGGGTCACCGTTCATTTAAGCTCACAATCTGCCTCCGAAAGAAGCATACATTTTTGTTAATGTCCCTTTTTTCTGTTGAACTAATAGGAGAAATAAAGGTAATTTCAAAATAAAAAAAAGAACTAAATCACAGAAATCGCCAAAATTTTACAACTATTTAGTTTATGTAAAGCATATTTGAAAACATTAATTAAAAATATAGGTCACCGATGAGTTAAAGAAGATATTTCAATTTTAATGCAAAAAAATGACATTTTTGCACCAAAGGGAGATAATTTGGACATTTTTCAATGATAAAAACATTTAAAAAGTCATCTGGGGCCAAACCGAATCGATTTTTTTGGTTCATTTTTGTACCATATCATTATGTAATAACTAATAGTGTAATAAATAAAACTTGTAATGAAAAAAATATGTTTAATTGTTTGCCGAAATTTTTGTACCCGCGAGCATCCTTAACTCATGAATATTGACACTGTTACCCACAAGCTTTCTTTCTTACACTTTAAAATTTTCTGCTGTACTTACTTAGCAGGAACAGCACATTATTGTCAAATTATATTTGTGTAGATGAAAAATGGAAGAATAAAAAACAAGAATCAATTTAAAACCTGAAAATAAGATGATGTGAGGATCCATCAACAATATCTTGATATATTTTTGTATTCAAAAAGGAGTATTTCTTAAAAAAAAATGAACCCTTAGTAGTTTACCATTGTTTTTGGACTTATAATTTTCCAAGAAACCAAATCTTAAAGAGATTCAGGTATTGGCTCCTTTTATATAGTGCAGTGATAATATTTTTTAAGGATAATATACCTTTCCTATTTATATTTGTAAAAAGAAATACCTAGCAAGACTCAGACTTGACAGTGGTTAAACAAGATATGTATGTATTTTTTTTTTCAGTAAGACAGATTGTACATGTGAAACCAAGTAAAAGAGAAAGCAAGGGAACTAACATTGAAATAGTGTAAGTAAAACCTGTTATGTCTTTGTTTGAAATTAAACAAAAATTAAGGGAAGATATATGTCTAAAATTTCTGATCAAACTGCTCTAATGACATTTATTTTTAAAATGGTTAAGATGCACCTTAGAAATTAAAAAACAAAGTTGATTGTTGAATTTGTCCATTCATAATTCAACAGTCTACTTCATTTCTACAGGAATTTTGAGGGAAAAAAATATGTTCGTCATTTTATAGTGAAACAGCAGTTGATTTGAATTATATTAATATTGTTTGTGATATTTCCAAGAAAAAAAACCCGTTATATAGCAAAATAATATACCATTCTGATTCAGAAACCGTTCCATAAATAGTCTCCAATCTGAGTTAGTTACAAAGGTCACTTTTACATAGCAGAGAATGTAACAAATTAACTTGGGATGTTTCAATATTACTATCATATACTAAATAAGTTAACAAATATTATAAATGTCATAATTGTATTGAAATGTAGTTTTATTTATTAATTTAAAATTTGAGGGATTTAGCGCTCTTACTTATTCAGGTGTTAAAATTTTCATTCAAACAGTCAGTTCTATGTTTACTTTACATTGTATAAAAAGTTATAACAAACATACTAATGCTACTTAAAGTAACTAAAGAAATAAATACAGTTCTCTCCAATGTCTCATATAAAAAATAGAGGATGTGGTGTGATAGCAAATGAGACAACTCTCCACCAGTGACCAAATGACACAGAAATTAACACCTATAGGTCATTGTACAGTCTTCAACAATGTATCATGTATCATGTCTATTTTATTCATGCTCTACATTAATATTATAAGCCTTAAATTTATACACATACTCTAAAGGATGAAATAAAACATAAAATGCAATGGACACAAATTCATGACTAGTATTGTAAGAGATTGTGATAGAAATTGCTATGTCCTTTATTTTTTCAGTTGTGTTATAATAGTCTCATCATTAGTGATAGCTGCTGTTAGCACCCTGATACTTTTACACAAATATGGAAAACTAAAAGAACTGAAATACATATGTAGTAGCAATGATAATTCAGTAGACAGAAATGATGGGGGTTTGTATTTTAGATAACAATTTTGACTCATTAGCTTTGATTAAAGTTACTTCACATTGTATGTGCCTCAAAGGTTTTATACAACCGCAAAAATTTTGCGGTCGTATATTGGTATCACGTTGTCATTATTGACATCGTTATTGTCCGAAGACATTTGGTTTTTGCCCAATAACTTTAGTATAAGTAAATAGAAATCTATGAATGTTAAACACAAGGTTTATAACCAGAAAAGGAAGGTTGGGATTGATTTTGGGGTTATGATCCTAACAGTTTAGGAATTAGGCACCAAAGAAAAGGCCAAATGAAAAAAAATTGATGCAAATCGGTCATTCTGAGCATTTCCTGGACTCTTTCTTACCAAAGCAAAATATATATAGATTCATCATAAGTTAAGACCTTTAGGTTTAAGGGACAACATCAAAAGACCAATATATAGGATGAAGCAAAAATTGTTATTCTCTTATCATTTATGATGGATCTGTCTGTTCTTGTCTTGTATTGTATATAGACTTTGGTTATTTTTTTTTATTACTGAATTTAGATATACATGTAGTGACAGTGCAGTATTATACGTTAAGTACAGCTTAAGTCGACACTAGGGGCCATCTAGACCTTGTTTTATGGTATTAATAATTCTTTCATTATTGAAGACCCTCCAGTGCCTATGAAGATGAAGAACAGGAATAAAAACCCTGACCATTAATAATTTGTATTTCTAAGTATTAAGTTAGTGTGTGATTAGGTCCCGTGCACATTTACTGCATATTCCTTTATTTTCTATTAAAGGGTCTGAACATGACTAAATGCAAGTTTAACCTTCAATGTAAAAGGTCATATGGCATTTATCTTTGGGTTTTTTTCAAATGGTTTAATACCAGGAGATTGGTGGTTTCACTTTAATTTAACCCATGTCAGCTACGTATCTAGTTTTATCTACAAAAAAGAGAGCCAGTTTTGTATTACTTAATATTAAGTTTAGTTCTCTATGAAATATAAAAAAGAAGATGTGGTATAATTGCCAATGAGACAACTGTCCACAAGAGACCAAAATGACACAGACATAAACAACTATAAAATCAATTTGTCTGTGTGCAGTAGCATTGTATCTTCTTAAAATATTTTCTTGCACAATGTCTGGACTGATCGGTAGAAATGGATCATTGCCAAATCACACAACCTTTCACTTGTCATCGTAGATGTAATTTCAAATATTCTTACAATGTAATGTAGATTTTTTAATTAGACAAAAGTTCCTTCAGTATAAGAACACTCAAGTTTAAAAAACAAAATACAAAATTAATTACTAGATTATAGGATAAAAGTCACAGGATTTACAAATGAAAATCAACACTTAGACTATATTTATAAAGTAGGACAATAAATGAACAAAAGAATCTTGGGACAGATAAGACACAAAAATAATAACTACAAACAATAGACCATCAACACTGAAAACTAAAAGTAAATTAGAAACATGGATCACCAAAAACATGCAGGAGTGACATCAGAGAGTGAAGAGAACTTGCTTTTTGCAAGACACTCGCCATGAAATCAATTTGATATGGTGACAATCATTTGTTTCACTTTTTTTTTCAAATTTCCCAACATGAGGCATTTGCCTCAAAGTAGTTACGGCCCTGAACATAAATATATTAATGTAATTTCACACAAAGTGAAATATGACTCCTTTTATTTTTAGATATATTCTTGAGAGAACCACAAGAAACTGAGCAGTTTATACCACAGCTTAATGGGATCGTCACTCACACAAATGGAGGTTTGTTACCAGCATGTTATTGTTATGAATTCATTTTATTATAATTTCTCATCCTTACAACAGATTCGAAAAAAAATCATAATATTCAAACATTTTAATCATCAATGAGTTTTAAATTAGGATGCTAAAACAGTTTTAATGAAATAGAGAGTTGTACATGGTTTAGGTTAAAGACCGATGCATTTTTTAAATGTAGACAGTAAGTAATTTGTGTCTAGATAATTGTTTTTGTCAAATTATATTTGGTTTGAACTTTGTTTTATACATTTAAAAAGGCAAAGAGCTTCATAATCAAAGGCATCTGAGATTTCTCACATTTAATTGATCTTTACGAGCCTTGAAATATTAAATTATTTTTAACAAACTTGATATCACCAAAAATTCTATAACCAAATGTTATTTTATACCATTCAAAGTGAACAATAAGTAATGAAAATATGATTTTGTTTTGTAGATTTACCCTCTGGAAGACCTCAAGAAACAGATCAGTTAATGCCACAACATAATGGGTTTGCCAATCATCTTTCAAATGGAGGTTTGTTAGCAGCAAGTTATTGATATTTGCTAATTCTTAATTTCTACTACACTGGTTTATTATGAAACAAAATTGTCTTCATCGTCTTCAAATATATATATGAAGTTTTCTTTTTCTGAAAATCTTTTGATTTTTATGAACCTTTTTTTTTTAAATAGTTTGATTACAACAATGTGCAAATCATCTTGTACAGTTATATTACTAGAATCTAATGAATTCCAAAAAAGTTATGCTTTAATCAAATACTGTAAATTAAAAAAAATTGCAATGTTTTTATTATTACAAAACAAATACAAGGAAATGTGTTTTAAAAATATAAAACATGTAATTTAGATTTTTGAGCATTATTTGTATGTAATACTTCCTAAAAAGGCTATAACTTCACAAGCATTTTTTGTCAATCTTTCATCAATCACTATAATAGGTGTTGCATGCAAATATTTCTGAATTAAATGGAAGCATTTTAAAAATAAAAAATTCAATCACAAAGATGTACCTTTTTAAAGAGAGCAAGATTTCTTAATACAAAATCAATGTACATGAAACATCGATAACAGCAGTTACAAAATATATTGGACTTTATAGCAAATCTCAAATACAACAATCTTCTCTGAAAAAAAGATATAAAAAACAATTATACACAGTAAGTCCTGCACATGGTTCAGATTCTCTTTTAAAAATGTGTGTTTAAGTTAATATGTGCATAGATTTTTGTATGACACATACATTTTTTTTCAAGTTGGCTTAGTAGAAGATATTCCCATTAAGTCAATAAGTAGCAGAACAGAAGCAGTTAAAAAACTTAATACTGCAGAGGGAGGCAACACTGAACTTATTGGTGAACCTTTAAATGGCACTTCCCTTCAAAATGTTACCACACTTAAAGACTTTGCACCAGCTACTTTTACAGAAGTCAATGAAGAATCATTACTCAAACAAGGAAATGCTGGACAAGGTATGTTATCTATGCAAGTATGACCTTATGGGTGAGATATACTTTGATTATTATTTTAAAATTATAGTGTGCAATTATCAAAGTTTTACTGTATTTGGCCATAAACTGTGAATCATATAATAGTACAAGAACAAATCTGCTGTTAAAGATTAGTAGTACCAATATCTAGCATATTTACCCTATCTCATTGAGGAGAAGTCTTTTAATGAATTGCAGCAAATATATGCATTTAAATTTCACAAACAACCATTTAATTGAATAAGAATAATTTTGTTGGGCAAGATTGTGTGGAAGTGTAGTGTAAAGACTTGAATAGTCAAAACTGTCAAGTTTAAAACTTATGTTTTTTTTTATTATTTGATGCATACAAACATTTTTTATTCAAAGGTTATAAAGAAGATGTTTCAGATTCGGTGTCTGTGCCACCTAACCAATCAGAATTGGTAACAAGTGTAACAGGAAGTAAAACATTAGAACCATGCAATACTGAATGGGATGCAGAATCAGTTGATGAAACTTCACTTAAAGATCATCATGCTGTCCCAGCAAGTGTTACCGAAACAGGCTTTCAGTTTACAACATCAGTGGATCAAGAGACAAAAATGTATTCGCCTGACAATATTAAGTTTAGAAGAGAATATTTAAAGTCGCATGTAAGAACGGAAAGCTTCAATTCCCAGTTATGCAAGTGGCCACTCTCTAATCCATCTATAAAACAAATGGTCAAAGCTGGGTTCTTCTGCAGTGGTATGTTTTGTAAAATCAATTATGTACAAACCTTTATTTTAATTTACTAAATAAAAATATGTGGGTATTGCCATTGAGACAACTCTCCACAAGATATCAACTGACATATAACTTAACTATAGGTCACCGTATGGCTTACAAGAATGACTCCCATACTGCATAGTTATAGCTATAATTAGCCCAATACGACAAATGTAAAACAATTCAAATGAGAAATCTAAGAGTCTGATTCATGTACAAAATATTGAATAAAAACAAATGTTATATACAGCAACAAACATCAATCACTGAATTACAGGCTCCTGACTTGGGACAGGCATTAAGACAATGTGACAAGGTTTGACATGTTAGCAATGGCCCAACCATCCAACGGAACTGGGAGAGTGGTGTTATAGGACAACACCAGAACAAACTGTAAAAAGCAGTTCAAAAAAGCTACTGATCTGATCAATATAAAGCACAAAAACAAAAAACACAGAGTGGAGAGAGCAATTGGTACTTGTACATCCCCACAACAAAATGACCTCTAGTACACACTCGACCTGGATTAGTTTAAAGACATCATAAACCGTCAGAGAAAGGCATAACCAGACCTTGTGCAATGCCAAGATTCAGGTATCAACAGATTGTATAGCTATGAAAGTTCATATGTATATAAAAAAAGTGTTTAGTTTGAATTTTATTTAACATTAGACAAACAACTTTTAATTAATATCTTATTTTTGTAGGAAAAAATATGAAAAAGTAAAAGAACATTGCAGTGTATTTAACTTTTGTATTTCCACTGATTTTAAAAAATCATACCCAAAATATTTGGTTTTTTGGATAAGGAAGTAATTATACCTCAGAGCAGGTTTTTTACAGACTCCTCAGAGAGTTGTTGTAAGGGTCGATAATGCACAAACAGTATGGCACTTTTCCTGATCTTTCCTACAGGCTGTCATGCTATGTCTTGTAAGGGAAAGTAAACTATGTACTTTGCTGTTTTGTCTTTTATCATAACAAATCTAGTTTCAGGTTTATATGTTTTAGGGTATGAAACAAGGGCTCAGTGCTTTTCCTGTGGTGCAAAAAAACTTTGGCAGGAAGGAGATAATCCTTTTGATGAACACTTACATGATGATTGTCGACATTTAAAACACATAAAAGAATAACAGGTTTGTAATCTGCATGAAATTGACTTTTTCCAAAATTCCTCTCTGAAATTACTCAGCAAGTTGAAACATAATGGTATTAAGTTTTAAATATTCTGAACCTCACTCACAAATGTGGACCCTGGTGTCAAGGCAGATAAATTTTGTTATGGAATGTACAAAGTGGCTTTTTTGCATTTTAAAGGTATCTGATGGGATAAAAGTGTTTTTCAACCAATTCTAAATATGTTTGGCATTGCAAACAAACACCAGCCTCCTTATAAAATCTACAAATTTTAATGTATATAGATGTTACATGATATAGGACATTCATCTTATCTGAAATTTGTATTTAAAGCAAGTTTCTTTAAAAGAATTTTGATAGCAATCTTCATAATGTATATTTATAGGCAAGAATTACATACCTATTTAATCAAATAGATGTTGATTAGATTTAGGTTGAATGGATAAGGCATACTGTTTATTCACTTATTTTCGTGGATTGAGAAAAATTTATCTATTCGTGGATATTTAATTTCTTGGTTTTGCTGAAGTATGCATACAAGCCTATGGAAAATTTGGTATATGTTGAACATTTAATTTCATAGTTCACCTGTTTACTAGAAATCCACGAAAATTGGTATCCAACGAATAATAATGAATCCACAGTAAATCAAATATCGATTCAACAGACCTACCTATGCTGTACAGATTGTACAATCTGATATTTATGCTGGTTTTGCATATCTTTTCAGGCTTCTGGAGAGTGTTCAGAGCAGTGCAAAAATACCAACAGAAATGCAGCTAAAATGTTGTAATAGAGTAGAAACTATGAATAATGATGTTATTAGACTATATATCTGATGTCAAATTATCCCATTTGAAAATGAAACTAGTGCTTGATAGTGATAACTATATACTGTTCAAAGAGCAGATCATCATTCATCTGATAGTGAAGTTATATGTGGTTCTTGTATACCAAGAACTGTAAACCAACTTATTTTCGCAAGCGATTTATTTTTTAGACTTTTGCAAGAAGAAAATCATGCAAATATAAATCTTTGTGGAAATTAAAACTTGGATGTTTCCTTATTAATCTACCTCCAGTTAGTTTGAGAATGGTGAAATGCCACGAAATGAGATAGAAACAACTTAATGGGAAATTGAAGTCATATGAGACAAGTGAATGGTGAAAAATTAATGTTTATCCAATTCATGAACCAATATTGGTTTGATGGTTTATCGTGTATCAGTATTTTTAATTCTTTCAGTTTATGAAATTGAAAATTTAATGCTATCACTGAAACAGATAATTTTAGGAAATCATTCTTTCCATTTCTGATTATTGTTGTTTATGTTTAAAAATGTAAATGCAAAACTTCTTTAAAACAGTTATATACTGATAGAGATATTGCATTTTTGATATTTTAAAGTCTTTCAGATATATTTTTTGTCTTTCATATTAGAGTATTTAAGTTTTATAATTTTCTAAGTTAATTTTGTGATATCTTTGTCTTTTATGTCATGCAATCTTGCAGGACAGCTAAATTAGTTTGCTTATTAAATATTTTAACTTTTTTAAGGTATGCTTATGTCAATTTTATATGATCATGTTATGTTAAAGTAAAATCTATCCACTAGTATAAAATTTGTCTCTTTAAGCAAATCTTGAAAACTGTCAAATTATGTCTTTTCATAACAACATTTGTCAGAACTATGCAAAGTTCATACTTCTTCTTGTGGTTATTTTAACCATATTATATAGAAAGGAAATTTTTACATGGTATGAGTACTTACTAAAGACAAACTACATTTTGATTTGATGGTTTTCAGTTATCTCAGACAAGTATAGTGGGACTTTTTTAATAATTAAAAACCAAACTATTTTAGTATATATCAAGATAGCTAAAATAAGCATCTACAAATCAATATGAAATTGTACAATCATGCTGGTTATTTATACTCACATTTACGGGACATTACATATTATGGTGTACTGTTGTCTGTCTGACTGTTGTTGACATGTCCGACAATGACTCAAAAACGCTTACCAATTTGCATGAAATCTCAGTGAAATTTTGTTTTTTAATAAAATTTAGATTTTTAGTTTTTTGAGTTGGTTTTTTTTTCATTAAAACAGGGGATTTTCCAGTTTTTATACCACTGCAAAAATTAAAATTTTTGGTCGTATTTTGGTATGACATATTGTCAGCATCGTCCTTAGCGTTGTCAGCTTTGTTCGAAGAGGGATTGTTTCCGAATAATAACTTTTGAATAAGTGAAAAGAAATCAATAAAATTTTAACACTGACAATGTTTATAACCACAAAAGGAAGCTTGGGATTGATGTTGGGGGTAATGGTCCCAAAGGTTTAGTCATTAGGGGCCCAAAGGGGCCCAAAACAGCATTTATCTAGTTTCAGGACAATAAGTTGTGTATTAGTATTTTAATTGTTCTGAGCTTGTACCACAATGTTTAATACCATAAGTAGAAGGTTGGGATCTATTTTAAGGGTTATGGGGCAAACAGTCTAGGTATTAGGGGCCAAAAACAAGCAGTTTCCAGACAAATACTTGTGTATAACTGTATAAATTTTTTATTTACTTTTCTAAGTTATAGGTTTTTTTGCATTAAAAGGGGGATATTCCACTTCTCGAACAATAACTCAAAAATGCTTTCAGCAGATTTCATGAAACTTTGGTGCATTTTTATACGACCCCAAAAAATTTTGGGATCATGTAATGTTATGATTTCATTGCTACGTCGTTTGTGTCGTCCGAAGACACATTGGTTTCTGGATAATAACTTTGGTTTAAGTGAATAGATCTTTATGAAACTTTTTCAGAAGGTTCAGTACCACAAAAGGAAAGTTGGGATCGATTTTTGGGATGATGGTCCCAATCGTTTAGGTATTAGGGGCCAAAAAGGGCCCAAAACAAGCATATTTCTAGTTTCAGGATACAGTACTTGCAACCTTAGGTGTTACTGTTTGACGTGAACTTGACTGATTGTTGAATGATCAGTGACAGATGTTTGACTGATCGATGAGTAATAGGTGACACATAGTAAGGATCCGTCAAATAAGTCAAATAACCTATGCAAGAGTTAACGTGACAACGGTCAGCGATCGATCAGTAAATTAGATTTATACACCGATCGGACAGATACGTATATATTTAAAATTCTTATGTAAACCGGACTCGACAGTGTTTACATTTGATGAATGCGGACCTCTACGAAGACACCTTAATTTACACATTAATTTGTAATAAAATTAGTTGCAATAAAAAAGTGAAAAATAGTATAACAGTATAAGATGCTTAGAGCGTTAAATTGTTTGTGTTGATTAATAGTTTTGTATTAAATAGTGTTAACATCAGAGACATATAATACATAATTGTATTATTATACGACCGCAAAAGACATTTGGTTTTCGCACTATAACTCTAGTAGAAGTAAATAGAAATCTATGAAATTTAAACACAAGGTTTATGACCATAAAAGGGAGGTTGGGATTGATTTTGGGTGTTGGGTCCCAACAGTTTAGGAATAAGGGGCCAAAAAGGGAGGTTGGGATTGATTTTGGGTGTTGGGTCCCAACAGTTTAGGAATAAGGGGCCAAAAAGGGCCCAAATAAGCATTTTCTTGGTTTTCGCACAATAATTTAGAATAAATAAACAGAATTCTATGAAATTTTAACATAAGGTCTATGACCACAAAAGGAAGGTTGGGATAGATTTTTGGAGTTTAAGTTCCAACAGTTTAGGAATTAGGGGCCAAAAACAGGTCCCAAAATAAGCATTTTTCTTGTTTTTAGCACAATAACTTTAGTATAAGTTAATAGAAATCTATGAAACACAAGGTTCATGACCACAAAAGGAAGGTTTGGATTGATTTTGGGAGTTTTAGTCCTAACGAATTAGGGTCCAAAAGGGTCCAAAATTAAACTTTGTTTGATTTCATCAAAAATTGAACTATTGGGGTTCTTTGATATACTGAATCTAACCGTGTATTTAGATTCTTAATTTTTGGTCCCGTTTTCAAATTGGTCTACATTAAGGTCCAAAGGATCCAAAATTAAACTTAGTTTGATTTTAACAAAAATTGGATTCTTGGAGTTCTTTGATATGCTGAATCTAAACATGTACTTAGTTTTTTTTATTATGGGCCCAGTTTTCAAGTTGGTCCAAATCAGGGTCCAAAATTGAACTTTATTTGATTTCATCAAAAATTGAATTCTTGGGTTTTTGTGATATGATGAATGAATATAACCATGTATTTAGATTTTGGATATTGGAATACCACAGAGGGATGGTAAGAATTGTCTTTGGGAGTTATGGCTCAAACCGTTCAGGAATAAGGTGCAAAAAAGGGGGGAAAAGGGTTTCCAGGTTAATGGACAATTACTTAAGTACAAAACATAATTTAAAAGCAGTGTAAGGTTGGTAATTGAAACTCATTTTAATAGCTCACTTATTGTAATTGTTGAAAAACTCCATTAGAAATTTGAATTGAGATCATTTTTGGAATAAGGGAAAGGGGGAGGTGAAAAAAAATTGGTGGGGTTCAATTTTTCTTATTTCAGATTTCAGAAATAAAAAAGAAAATTTCTTCAAATATCAAAGGATTAATATTCAACAGCATAGTGAATTGCTCAAAAGCAAAAAAAAAACATTTTAAGTTCATTAGACCACATTCATTCTGTGTCAGAAACCTATGCTGTGTTAACTATTTAATCTCAATCCAAATTCAGAGCTGTATCCAGTTTGAATGTTGTGTCCATACTAGCCCAAACCGCTCAGCGTTCGACCTCTGCGGTTGTATAAAGCTGCGCCTTGCTAAGCATCTGATATATCTCTGTTAACATAAACTTCTTCCTATGAAAATGGTAATTATTGACCACCATTGGAAATTTGAATTTTTTTTACGTTAGATTAGGTTGTTTTTAAATGAAATTAAACTGTAAAAGAATGTCAAAAAATCACATAAATAATTTTGTTTGCATTGTTTAAAATAACCAAAATTATTCTTATTTTTATTAGAAATGATACCATTTTATTTGAAATCATTTATCTTAAGACAAGTCTTCTAATAAGAATTGAGATATAATGAGAATTAAAATACTTAAACTTTTATTTTTGTGGAATAAGAATGGAGTTCTTGCTTTATTTTGATACACATTATTAACCCACATATGATTTCAGTACTTTTTGTTCATCAGGATTGGTTGTTTCTCATAAAATATGTTTACTTTAAGGGAAAAGATACTAAATGTTCGTATGTGTTGCCTAAAATGCAAAGATTTCTTCATTTTACTAAATATAATTGACTGCCATTGGATTTTTGTACTTTTAATAGTTTAGAATATTTTTTTTTCATAGAATTAAAAGAATTTTCAGAAAAATCATACTAAAATTTTGTTTGCATTATTTAAAATTACCAAAACTATTCTTGATTTTATTAAAATTAAACTATTTTATTTGTAATCAGTTATTTTTAACATCTCAACACAAGTTTTTTTAATTAGAATTGAGATATAATAAGAATTAAAATACTTAAACTTTTATTTTTGTGGAATAAGAATGCAGTTCTTGCTTTATTTTGATACACATTATTAATAACCATATGATTTCAGTACTTTTGGTTCATCAAGAATGGTTGGTCTTCATAAATTATGTTTACTTTAATAAAAAGTAATTAAATTTTTGTATGCTTTGCCTAAAATGCAAATATTTCTTCTCATATTGGAAAATATTGTAACTTCAATTTCAATCAGTTGTTATAAATGAATTTCATATGTTTTTTGTGAAAATGTGAATAATTCAAGAATAAATCTGCTCAAAGTTTTGTTTGTTTTGAACAAACATGCAACTATTTCTTTATTTTCATGGAATATATTGACCACCATTGGATTTTTGAACTTTTTATTGTTTAGGAGTGGTTATATTTTTTATTAAGGTAAAAAAGACTATCAGAAAAATAAAAAGTAATGTTGTTTACATTGTTTAATATTATTCATATTTCTTGTTAAAAAAAACCAGGATTTTTCGGTGGTAATTTGTTATTTTAAAGGCTTCGATCGTGACAGGAATATAGAAAGTCTGTGATTGTGATAAGTGTTTTTAAAGAATTTTATGTCTATAAGGATACAAAAATTTAAAATATAGACTAAAATTTTCAATAACTTGTGTTTAAGTGTATGTATCTCTCTGAAATTGTACTACAAGGTTCAATACTACAAAGGAAAGCATGGGATTGAGTTTAAGGGTTATTGCTCCAAGGGGGTTTCAAAAAAGTTTGTGCAATAGATTGGTTAGATCTTCGACCACATTTATTTTGTGACTAAAACCTATATAATGTCACAAATTTTGATCACAATCCAAATTCAGACAGTATCAAGCTTGAATATTGTGACCAAATTTGCCCCTGTTCAGGATTCGACCACTGTGGTCGTATAAAGCTGCGCTTGCGGAGCACCTGCTTTAGACCTATTGACAGAAGTTCCCTTTTGATTTTTAAATTTTTTCTGATTTTATGTTTTGGAGTTGTGTGATTTTAATTTTTGCGGTTGTATATTAATGGTATTACATTTTTATCGTCGTCCTCCTTGTCAGAAGACATTCAGTTTCCGGACAATAACTTTAGTTTAAGTTAATGGATCTCTAGGAAATTTAATCACAAGGTTTAAAACTACAAAAGGAAGGTTGGAATTGATTTTTGGGGTTACATTTAGGAATTGGGGACAAAAAGAGGACAAAAACAATACTTTTCTAATACTTTGTATTAACTGCTTATTTCTTTACCAATTTCAATGGGGTTTTATTCTTGAAATCTTGGGGTTATTTAATATACGCTGAATCTAACCATGTGTTACATTTTTTGGATTTTTGGCCTCGTTTTAAAATTTTTCCACATTGAGGTCCAAAGGGTCCAAAATTAAACTTTGTTTGATTTTATCAAAAATTGATTTATTGTTTTTTTTTATATGGGGAACTCACTGTGTAATTAGATTTTTAAGTTTTGGTCCCGTTTTCAAATTGGTCTACATGAAGGTCCAAAGGGTTCTCTGAGACGACATTTATTCTGCGTCAGAAACCTATGCTGTATCAAATATTTAATCACAATCCAAATTCAGAACTATATCAAGCTTGAATGATGTGTCCATTCTTTCCCCAGCTGTTCAGAGTTTCAACCTCTGCAGTTGTATTAAGCTGTGCCCTGCGGAGCATTTTATTGAACAATGCTTTGAATAGTTATCATTAAACTTTTGTGACTGGTTTATATCTATTAAGATAACCTCCCTTTAGTTTTTAATGAATTTCTGATATGATATTGAGAAGTTATTGAACTTTGTTCCTTGTAAAAGCAACAGGTGTATCATGCATTCATGGCACAACTGTTTATTTTAATGGCCCCGGAAAGAAGTGGTTGGTGCCATATTGTTTTACCCTTGTCCGTCATTCCTTCATTCTATCAACAAACCATTATACAGAGTTTTTTTTCTAAACACCTTCAGATATTGGGCTGATTTTTGGTATGATGAGTTACAGATCAAGTTTAAGTTTCGTTCGACTCCGCTAATTTTTGCCGAAATTACGGGCTTTGGACTTTGATAAATTGTTGAAAATCACAGTCAATGACAGTTGTACAGAGTTTTTTTTCTAAACACCTTCAGATATTGGGCTGATTTTTGGTATGTGAGTTAACCATGATGAGTTACAGATCAAGTTTAAGTTTCGTATTCGCCCGCTAATTTTTGCTGAATTTACGGGCTTTCAAAAATTGTTTGAAATCACAGTTATACAGACTTTTTTTCTAAACGCTTTCAGATATTGGAATGATATTTGGTATGCGAGTGAACCATGATGAGTTACAGATTAAATGTAAGTTTTGTTCCGCTGGGCTAATTTTTTCTGTAATTACGGGCTTTGGTCTTGGATAAATTATTGAAAATCAGAGTTATACAGACTTTTTTCTAAACGCTTTCAGATATTGGAATGATTTTTGGTTTGTGAGTGAACCATGATGAGTTACAGATCAAGTGTAAGTTTCGTTCCACTCCACTAATTTTTGCCAAAATAAAGGTTTTACAACTTTGAAAATTGTTGAAAATCACAGTTATACAGACTTTTTTTCTATATGCATCCAGATTTTGAGCTGATTTTTGATAATTGAGACTACCATCATGTTTGTGTACACATGTGTTATTGAAATTGCAGATTTTTCAACTCTTTGAGACGGGACCATTTAGGTCGCTTTGTCACATCTAGTTTGTATTCAATAGCATGCATTAAAACTTCATACACTATCTAGTCTCTCTGTTTTATGAATGGTTGTTATGCACTCCTTGAACAGCTCTTTGTTGTGAAGTTTAAAGTATTTTTATACGCCCGTCAAAATTTTGACGGGATGTATTATGGTATACAAATGTCTGGTGTCCGTCCGTCTGTCTGTCTGTCCGTCCGTCTGTCCGTCTGTCCGGCGTAAACATGTCGCACCGTAACTTGAGATCGACTTATCCAAATTTCATGAAACTTTATATAGTTGTTTCTAATGATGGTCAAATGATCTGTATACTTTTTGGTGAAAATAAGATTTAAACTTTTTGAGTTACGGCACTTTATAACAAAACAGGGGTGTGTTTTTTTCACATGTCGCACTGTATCTCAAAAACGATTCTTGATTATGACTTAAAACTTTAAACACTTCTTAGTTATATTAATCTCAATATCTGTATACTTTTTGGTGATGATTCAAAATTACATTTTTGAGTTATTGAGTATTTTGTAAAAAAGGGGGAGGGTTTTTTTACATGTCGCGCCATATCTCAAAAACTATTTATGATTATTGCTTAAAACTTTACACATGTCTTTGTTATATTAATCTCAATATCTGTATACTTTTTGGTGATGATTCAAAATTTCATTTTTGAGTTATTCGTATTTTGTAAAAAAGGGGGAGGTTTTTTTTTTTACATGTTGTGCCGTATCTCAAAAACGATTTATGATTATTGCTTAAAACTTTACACACTTCTTTGTTCTATTAATCTAAAGATCTGTATACTTTTTGGTGATTATTCAAAATTTTATTTTTGAGTTATTGAGTATTTTGTAAAACAGGGGAGGGTTTTTTACATGTCGTGCCGTATCTCAAAAATAAGTTATGATTATTGCTTAAAACTTTACACACTTCTTTGATATATTAATCTAAAGATCTGTATACTTTTTGGTTTTGATTCAAAATTTTATTTTGGTAATATTTAGTTTTTGTAAAAAAAACAGGGTTGGGGGTTTCACATGTCCCGCCGTGTCTCTAAAACAATATATGGTTATTGCTTAAAACTTTCTCATAAACTATTTATGATTATTGCATAAGACTTCCACATAAGACGTCGGGCGTATCATGCGCTCATGGCGCAGCTGTTTATTTTATATGGTTGTACTCATAATGCTGTAAAATTAATTTTGAAAACCTTTTCAAAATCATGTGATTCTCAGCCTAAGGTTTGCTAAATGCTATTTTTAATAAAAATTACTGTCTGAAGTAATGTTATAAACTTTCTGTGATTTTGTCAACTTTTTCATGAATTTCATCAGTTTAATATATATAGTACAGTATATAAATGTAGTGCCTATGTTTTAGCTGTCTCCAAATTTTTTTGTACTCTATTTATAATCCTGCATTTGTTGTCACAAACAAAATTACCTTTCAATTTCAAAGGTAACATTGTTCAAAACTTTTATAGAATATGTGATTTGCAACTTTATCTTATTATACCCCACACAATGAAGTTGCAAAGGATATAATGTTTTTGACCTGTCCCTCTGTCTGTCCGTCTGTCCGTCAATCTGTCAGTCCTGTTTCTTGTCATCCCAACTCCTCTCAAACCACACAACAGAATTTTATGAAACCTATTTAGATAAGGACATACTATGTAGTTGTACATACCAACGGGAAATTACGATTATTTTTTTTCTCTCTAGGAGTTACGCCCCTTTGAACTTATTTGCTTTAATGAACTACTGCAACAGTTTGTCTTCACAACCCCTCTGAAACCACACCACAGAATGTCATTAAACTTTGTAGATAATAAGGACATACTATGTAGATGTGCATATTGACAGGAAATTATGATTCAATTTTTTTTCTTATACAATTTTTTTTCTTACACATATTTTATTTCTTCAAAGACAATGTAGGGACGTATGGTATGTGAGCGCGACCACTAAGTTTCTTTAATTTTTTTCAAGGTTTAAAGGGGCACTAGCTGTTAAATTCATGATCACCGATTTGACTCAAATTCTCATATTTGATTTATAACAATGTAAAACATTTATCCAAACTATCAAAAGTCTAAAATAAACAGTTTACAGAGCATGGGGTAGATAATATATAGGTTCGTTTCATGTGTATTTTAGTCCAGACGCTATCTAATTAACTATCGATTTGACCTCAGATGACCATATAAGTGATGTAAACATAAATAAAGATATGAATAGATTAAACCTACACGTGCAATTGGATTTTTATAGGTCTGTTTGATTTTATTTTATAGATTAAAAATAGATGATTCTCATTGCTTTTAACCTTATAAGAATGATTTTATGTGCATCGAATTAGTAATCAAATGATGTACCGTAGTTTCACTTTCATTGTTGACATTCTTTTTCTTTAAATAATCAGTACATGTACAATGCATGCATTGTCAATCTCTAGCTAGGGGTTAAATTGAAGTTCACATGAATACGGATTTAAAGATGTCGACTCATTCACTTGCAAGTGAATAACTAATTATCAATGTTTCTTAGCGTAATTTGACAAAATTGAACCTTTTTTTTGCTGCAAAAAGCGAATTGTTATTTCACTTTCATTATTGATTGAACAAAAAAAAAATCAAACTTTAGATTTTTTATATATCTCGTAGCTAGTGCCCTTTAAAGTCTCTATAATTATACTTAAATGTACATGTAAAAATCTGTAAATATATTGAATGATTGCTTTTTTAATTGTTTCACGTTTGATCTTCTTCTACAGGTTACTATACTTAATTTTGCTCATTGATAGAATCTGTATCGTTCAGAAATATATGACAAAATTAATAAGGCATTTGTGGAATCTGTAAACAATGTAAAATATTCAGGGTTAGCTTTGTGTTTGAATATCATCAGTTTGAAGTTTGTTATATATTTTAATTTTGTGATTGCTTAAAGGTTGAGATCATGCACAATTAAAAACCAATACCAGTTGACCAAAGAGGTCACAATAAATGAACTTGATGTTTTTGTTTAATAATTTTGTATCTTGTAAATTTAACTTGTTTAAAGATGCCTATAGTATCTCGTTATGTAAACTACTTACTTTAATGTGACATAACCTAGAATGATTATGTTTCATTTTCTACTCACATCATGTTGAATTTTCCACCTTTTGACATTATAATTAAAGTAATATTTGAAGTAAATTGAAAACGTTTTTTAATTGAAATCGTCTCAACTTTAAAATCAGGAAGTGCTTGTCCAGCACCAGTTACTTCTAAAAATTCATATGATGTTAGTAGAAAACAGGATCTGCTTACCATTCCAGCTCACCTTCGATCCTCTAGTTTTGATAAGGTTCAATTATGAGGAAAAACTTAGATAGATTCGTGAAATATCCAATATTAATTCTTGTTGATGGAATAATACATTCAATTTATTTAATCTCATCAAATTAGTTGAAAGGTTGTCACTCATCGAAAGTTCAATTAATTGGATAAACATTATATGTAAGAAGAGAGGATTTATTAATAATTGTCATATTGATTCTTTATTTAAATTATGCCATTTTAATTTTGCTAGTTTTGTTACTTGTTTTTGTTGCTATGAACTGTTGTAGTTATGACTACATGTATGAATGTGTATGCCATTGCATGGATATAAACATTAAATTTTCATATCGATGTTATTACTCTAAGTGGTGTTAAAGTATATGAAATTATGAGTTAGATATGAGCAGTTGCTATCACTTGGCATCTGTTGTCTTTATTCACCCTAAATGACATTTTAAAATCTTCTTGTGTATGAAACAACTAAACAAATTTAATCCTGCCTTTTGCAATTGCAAAAAAGCGATAAATTACAAAACACAACATAGAAAACAAGACCCTGAGCAACACAACCCCACCATAAATATGGGTGCTTTGAAAGGGTAAACATATGATGCTCAACATGTATATGGCAACATAGGG
Source organism: Mytilus edulis (assembly GCA_019925275.1). NCBI lineage: Eukaryota > Metazoa > Mollusca > Bivalvia > Mytilida > Mytilidae > Mytilus > Mytilus edulis. Next base: position 40,146,069 of record CM034352.1, read on the forward strand.
TTATGAAAGTACAAACCTGCTGATAGGTCTCATTCAGAAAGTCACACCCAAGGGAAAGATGACCAAATTGTGGTTACAACAGTTGAAACAAATCCGTCGTCATCTGTGAACATATATTTTACCACCAAAAACCAAAAAAGTCTTGCTACGTAAAAATGAAAAATTCACTATTTGGAATTTGAAATTATCTCTTTTGTCATTTGTTTTCTGTTAATTTGATGTAGATGTGAGTTAAGATATGGGGCCTTAACCAGATGTATCCTTTAGTTCAAGATCTGTGAGATATACATGTTTGCGTTCGACATAGTCGCCAAATTGTGAATTAGTGGGAAGAAGTTATCTACTGGAATAGATTTCTTTTGCTGTATTTGGCAGCCACTTTCGGAATTGTTAATTATCAATGCTCGTCAACCTCGGACTTAATTTGGTTTTTGAACTTTTCTGATCAGAGCGTAATTTTTTGTAGACGAAATGCCTTCAGAATTTAATCTTGATATGTGTGATCAATTTATCTGCAACGCGGAAATTGAAGTTAATTGATAATGCTTTTTTTTGTTCCTCAAAACCCCTTGTATGCATTTTGCCTCATACTCGTAATATTTCAGATTACCGCTTAAAAGCTTTATATTTTAGAAGGGGGAAGACCTAGGCTAGAGACCTATATTTGGTATGTGCGAAATGCCTTCAGAATTTAATCTTGATATGTGTGATCAATTTATCTGCAACGCGGAAATTGAAGTTAATTGATAATGCTTTTTTTTGTTCCTCAAAACCCCTTGTATGCATTTTGCCTCATACTCGTAATATTTCAGATTACCGCTTAAAAGCTTTATATTTTAGAAGGGGGAAGACCTAGGCTAGAGACCTATATTTGGTATGTGCGTACCTTGCAGGGTTGGGGTAATTGAAAATGTAATGGTAATTAAGTGTAATGCATTACAATTTTCCATGTAATTGAATGTAATGTGTAGTTGAGCATTTTTTTAATTACATGTAATGGTAATTTAATTAATTACTTTGAAAAAAGCATGTAATGCTCAATTACTTTTGAATTACATTTCAATTACATGTACTTTAATGATGTTCAAGATAAGGATTTGAGTTTAATAATATAAATTGTAAATATTGATACCACATACTTTTATAATATATGAAGTCTGTAACTTATTCTGAAGTTTTTAAATTATTTATTTGACCTACAGATTTTTCTTTTTTAATAGTCTTATAGTTTTAAAAAAAATGTGAGGATCATACATTAGTGTTGTTCAGTTTTTAAGAAAGATCTTTTAATGTGAAAAATCTTTCTTAGACAGTTTATTTAGAATTTAAAATCACTGCACACAATCATTTTGTTAAATTAGTATACACAAAAGGATTATAGAAATAAAAATTAACAGCTGTAAAAACAAACAGCAATTAATCAGATTAAAATGTCCATGACATGTATTTTATCTAATTAGCAAAATATTGCTAATACTTAAGACCGGTGTTTTGCATTTGCGCCGATCTGCATTTCATTTGCGCCGATTTTTTCTTTCATTTGCGCCGATTTTTTTTCTTCATTTGCGCCGATTTTTTTACAGGTAAATAACAGGTAAATTACAGGTGAAATGATATAAGAAGATATGGTATGAGTGCCAATGAGACAACTCTCCATCCCAGTAATGTTATTTTCATTTATCATTAAAGACCTCTTCCGTTAGCCAGTTGTACATATGTTATGAATTGTCAATCATAACATGTATAAAACTGTTGTCTTCTGCTTAAAATCAAGAAGTAAAAACCTAAGATAAAAGCACTTTGTTTATACTTAAATGACGAATTAAAAATATATGTGCAGCATTCAAATCCATAAAATCGGAATACATTCAAATCATAAATCTGTTCTTGCCGAGTATGTTTAGGCAACACATCTAATATATTCCTTTCTTATGATTTCGCATCTTCTATATTTGGCGTATTAGTTGACCGTTATTGAATGTGTACTTGCACGTTGTCTAAGAATGTATGACATTTGTCATCAGAAGGAGCGGAGCGTCAGACAATGTCAAACGTGAAGCAGTCATCGATTTCATTTAGGGAAAGGAATGGTAACCTGAAACATTGGGATAGCCATTTACCAATTGCAATGTCACTTGATTTGTCTTTATACTCTGTGCTCAGCCAATATAAAAGTATAAACTTACCTGTAACTTACCTGTAAATCCAATTAGGAAAAAAAAATGAAATCGGCGCAAATGAAAGAATGAAAATTTTCAAAATCGGCGCAAATGTCATACGCCCACTTAAGACATTATATACATTGTTTGTACTAAAAAGTATTTTCAATATTGTGACAAGCACACTTTTTAATATTTTTAAAGTAAAAAAAAATGTTTTTTATTTATAATTTCTTTATTTAATTATGATTAATTTAAATGACTTCATTTCTGAGATGTCAAATTACCCCTTAAATTTATTTATATTGTAGTCCTGTGTTGTCATTTTGATGTTATATTTCACATGGCCATAAAAGTGCGAGGTTTGGCATGCCACAAAACCAGGTTCAACCCACCATTTTTTCCTTTAAAAATGCCCTGTACCAAGTCAGGAATATGGCCATTGTTATAATATAGTTCGTTTCTGTGTGTATTACATTATAACGTTGTGTCGTTTGTTTTCTCTTATTTTTGAGTGTAAATTCACATTGCGATAAGACGTGTCACGGTACTTGTCTATCCCAAATTCATGTATTTGGTTTTGATGTTATATATATATGTTATATTTGTTATTCTCGTGGGATTTTGTCGTTATATATATGTATGTTATATTTGTTATTCTCGTGGGATTTTGTCTATGTGTGTTACATTTTAGTGTTATGTCGTTGTTCTCCTCTTATATTTAATGCGTTTCCCTCGGTTTTAGTTTGTTACCCCGATTTTGTTTTTTGTCCATGGATTTATGAGTTTTGAACAGTGGTATACTACTGTTGCCTTTATTTAATGTATTGGCAAGTTAATAGGAACAAATTCCCTCTCCTATCAAAATGATGATCTTCTGATCATGGAACTTCCATATTCTGATCAAGCAATATCAGTGACATTAGCTCCTGTCGAAAGACTGTTTAGAATTGCTGTCAAAGTGTTCAGACAAGAGAGATTCAGACTAAATGACCAAACATTGAAATAACTAATGATTATCAAATGCAACGCTTAAACTTAATAATAATGCTTACATGAATATTTTACACATGCATTTTATATACATGTATAATATTGCTTAAAAATATCATGATGAAATTTAATGTGTAATTTAATTAATTACTTTAGTAAAGTAATTGTAATTTAATTAATTACATTTCAAAAACTGTGTAATGTGTAATAAGTGTAATTGATAATTTTTGCAATGTAATGTGTAATTTAATTAATTACATTCCAATGTAATTGACCCCAAGTCTGGTACCTTGTTGGGGTTCGTGTTGTTTATTCTTTAGTGTTCTATTGTTTGTCTGTTTGTCATTTTCATTTTTAGCCATGGCGTTGTCAGTTTATTGTCGATTATGTGTTTGACTATCCCTCTGGTATCTTTCGTCCTTTTTTTGCAAGGTTCTCATGCCCATCACACAGATTTCACTTGACATCGACCCCTTTTCATGGATTAGTGAACAAGGTTATGTTTTGGTGCTCAAGTCCATATCTTAAATACTATAAGCAAATTTGGTATATTGAAGGATTGTAAGGTGTACTTGTCCAACTGGCAGGTGTCATCAACCCTTACCCCATTTTAATAGTTCAGTGGCTATAGTTTAGTTTTTATACGATTGCAAAAAAAATTTGGGATCATATAATGGTATGATGTCGTCTGCATCGTCGTCTGAAGACACATTTGGTTTCCCGATAGTAACTTTAGTTTAAGTGAATGGATCTCTATTAAATGTTTAAAGAAGTTTCAATACAACAAAAAAACTGAGATTTCAAATCGTCGATTCCACGGAACGAAAACATATCTTTATATTTAGAATTCAGCATGATATATTTATAAATAAAATTAGTCATTTAGTTTAATTTTCAAAATGAGGCAGGCTAAGTTAGCCTTTATAGGTTTTAACTGGTATTTATTATTTTATTTCTAGACGAAACATTTCATTTACACTGGAAAATATGAATATTACAAGTTAGTTTGGCAAATATTGTAGTCGTGTTCCCTGTCTTTATCTGTCGTTTCTAACCTTTCATATTCATTGACATGTTTGTCTCCATTTTGACAGACATGTTGATCACTTTCGTCTTCAGAATTTACGGAATCTGATAATTCAGCAAAATTTATCATTGCCAAACAGTTTTCATTGCTGGGTCTTTGATATTGAAATACTTTGTGATTCTGATCTTTGTTATTAGATTCTTCAATATTGGAATGATTATCAGACGTAATTGTGTCTTTCTGAGATGTTGCGTCATGTTCCCGGATTTCAGGAAATTTGTCGGACTGGCTATTTTCCATTGACTTCAGACAAGCATTATGGTATGTACTATCGTTAGTTACTTCCAAGGTTGATCTTTTTGACGTTGATGAATCATGATCTTGGTTCTTATGCAGAGCGTCTTGTGCTTCGATGGATAATTCAGCTTCATGTTTCGGTGCATTTGAAATCAATTCACTTTCGCATATTGATTCGTAATTGGATGAGATATCTTCAGGATCTCTCGACTGGTTGTTTGCATTTACATTTACAGTTTTGTCCGGCGTATTCAAGTTTCCTCTTCTGTATTTATTGATGATACATAGGTTACATGTAACTGATAGGCACACCACTAGGACAAGACTTCCTGCTAATATGCCATAGTACAATAGCTTTTCATTCGATGAAAAACCTTAATATAAAGAAAACTAAATAATTGTTCTAATAAACTTGACTATTTTTCCTGTTCTCTGCACTTTTGCTCAATATATAGCATACTAGTATTAAGATATTATAAAAAGTAAAATTTTAAAAGTACTCCGAGAAAAAATTCTAAACGGAAAGTCCATAATCAAATTGCAAAATCAAAAGGTAAAACACATCACACGAATGGAAAACTACTGTCATATTCGAGACGTGGTACAGGCATTTTCGTAAGTAGAAAATGGCGGATTGAACCTTTGTTTGAAGCTAGCTAAACATCTCACTTTTATGACAGACGAATCAATAGACAACTTTCGAGTTCGATGCATTTCCGTCAAAAACTCTGGTTTTAGTGAACGTCATTTGTGCGTTTAGGGGCGTCGTCACTTCCGTTCCCACGTTGAGCGAGTGGTTGGAAAACTATTATTTTATATTGTACGAATTATTCGGCAAATTGAATTCTCAAAATTGACAATCAGCATTGCTGTCATTAAGGAATTGTCATTAAGTACCTACAGAACAACCATTATTTCTTGTTTATCCTGCACAATGACAATCACTAAGACGCTTGATGAACGTAAATAGTGCAGGGATACAGGCGACCCCCTCTATCTGGTAAATGACGTCATAAAGGCGCGTATAATTGACGAGTTTTTTCCGGTGACGGATGAACTCGAAAGTGGTCTATTTACATTATATTGACAACGATGCGTGAAAAAAACCAACAGACATAAATGTTAGGTAAACATGTCAAAATAGGGGTATAGACGACGTTTTCTTCCAAACTTGGAATCTCAAAAACGTCACCATAGCACTTGTAAATATGTGACGGAGTCAGAAGCTATACAAAAAACTAAAGACTGCCAGAGGCTCACAGAGGGAAAATAATGACATGCATCCGTCAATTAAACATTTGTAATACAAAATCCCGCAATCTATAATTCAATTACTAAATTTAATGTTTAAAATATAATTAAGTGTTATTATGAATCATTACTACATACACGATAAAATTATTCTAACAGCAAATTCAAAAATCCTTCATGTATGTGGAAAACATTCGGTCGGGTTTTTAAATATATGTGTTGTAAAAAATGAAACCACGAACACAAATCCCAACACATACATGAAATCTAAAAACATTTAACTGGAAAACAAATAGCAACGTAAAAAGGCGCATTCAAACGGATTACTCAAAATATTTAGAAACAATGTGCATACTGTTTTGTGAATGGTTAACAAATATTTGCACTGGAAAAGAAATTAAGACAGGTATAATCCGTAATATACAGTTGTATGTGTGATTCTGATCTCAGATAGGGTATAGGCTTTGAACTTATATTCCCTTCGGTTCAGGAGAAAGTAATAATTAAGCAGAGAATGTCACAGTATATACCCTGTCTGAGACCTGAATAACACAAACATCATTGTGTATGCAGATTAAACAATGTGCTTGCTAGATTTGATACCAAGATGGTATTCATGTTATCGCTGTATAACCATGACATATATATGGCACAATTAATGCAGTATTTATTGTGTAACAAACTTGGATAGAACCGTTTGGTAAGAAGTATGATTGTTCGACTATCAAAATATCATAATGTACCGAGTGGTTAAGGGTTGTGGAAACAGTGTAGCTGAAGGTGTTCCCATGATGCATAGAAGCATGGGTCCAAATCCAACTATATGAATAACAAACATTAGCTACCAATTCAAATTTATTGGTTGGATTTAAGACCAAGTTTATTTGTGATGGTAGCCATGTATAACACTTGATAAGTAGAATGTCACTCGAATAGTTGTTTTATAGTTTTATTTGTTTATATACATTAGTGCGTTTTGGGGAATGTTGAATACATATTATGAAGCCACTAAATTACAAAATTGATTACCTGTTTCTGGTATAGTTCCAGCTGTAAAATTGGTGTAAATGATTGTTGATAGATTGATGTCTGCTAATATGTTAAATATTTATAAATATGTCATTTGATTAAATCTTATCGCATAGAAGAAAAGTGAATAGAGAAACAAAAGGAAACGATGCACTGATAACTTTGTTATTATTTTGAATTCTATATTATTTTTATGCTCTCACCGAGTTGATACTTATGTATGTTTATGCAATTAAACATAGAGTACGAAATGTTCCTTTATGGTATAAAATTTGTTAACACACAAAAAGCAATTAAAATAATATAACTTTGGAATATGTTAAACGAATAAAATAAATTGCATGTTGAATAATATTTCAACGATTATTTGTTAAGATCGCTATCTAAGATGTAACATTTGCATACACAAGACAATTAAAAGAGAAACAATATAAATTGAGATAAAACATGTTTGAAAGAAATTCTACTCATAATTGAAAAGCACATACTTATATAAAAAGATACCGTAATCAGATGTTTCGAAGATAATAAATGCATTAACATAATATGGCACTACCTATCGTTGGTTCGTAATTTGTTATAATGCATAAAACCATTCATCACAAAATTCATAATTATAATAAAAAGTTCTGAACTCTTAGGAAAATTCAAAACAGAAAATCAGTTTTTCTACCTATGTTGATTTATGATCCAGACAAAATTTTCCATTCTGAGTTTCTGTTACTGTCGTATCCTTTTTTTTATATATAGTTTCACAAATTTAATTTCAAATCCATATTGAATTATATAAAAAATGGATTTGAACCGACCTCCACAAACTTCATGATTCTGCAATTAGGAGTACCCAATCGCAGCCATGCAAAATGTTGCATCCATAAAAATTTTTTTTTTTTATTTGCTCTTTTTAAAAAAAATGCCTTTTTTGTTCGCTTGTTGAAGTTTCAGTAGATTCCATTTTTCAAATTGATATATACTGTGATTTTGTTTTATATATCAACATATAATTAACTATGCCAAAAGACGTGCCTAATTACAAATTGTTTAGTCTCTGAAAAAAATGTGCAAGATTTGCCCCGCCTTTTTTGTTGTTGCTAAATTTAATAGGTGCAATACGGGTACTATGAAATAAATTACATGAATTTGTATTTGAGAACTTGAAAATTGTGAAAAGGCTATTCAGCCTTTTTGTAAAAAATGAATACAAAAATTGAGGTGTGCATATATTAAAAGTTCATCTCAAGTACTATGAAACGATCATGGAACGTTTAATTGATAAAAATAAAACATTCACAAATCGAACACAAGAACAAAAACTACATAAATAAATATTGTTAACCATTTATGCAATTTCTGTAATTCGAAAAATAAAATTTATTTACCTCGAGCTCTGGATGAACTTTGAAATTCCGTATATGTTGTGAATTCCATATTTGTCGAAGAAGGTTCCTTGTCTAAAACTACAAGGATATTTACCTTCATTTGGTATATAAATTGTAAATACTTTGAACTGTTTACAACATGTTTAAATAAATGTTTATATGTATACTACTACATTGTTGTAGTTGTTCAGTAGCATGTAGAAGCGAAACACTATCGATCTGTATCCTGATAACACAACTTTATTTTATTTTTTTCACAAACTAATACATTTTGTAATTATGTTTATGATTTAGATTTCTGATCGATTCTGTTTTCTGACAAACGAGCTGTTTACTTATGAATTTAATGCCTCTTTTTACAACTTCATTTGGGTGTAAAAGCGTTGACCGAATTACATTTTGTATTAAGCGCTGCCGCACTTCATTCTAAAAATGTGCGTACAGTCAACGCTTTTACAACCCTATGAAATTACAAAAAGAAGCATTCAATACTTATAATTACATTTTTTAGCTAGAATCATGAAAACACGAATTTTATCATTTTTTTTTTTATTTAATTCACCTGTGCACTTTATTTTGGGACCTCGTGTTATCATAAATGAAACAAATTATTGAGTAATGCAAATGCTTAAGGAATAACACGTGATGTGCAGATAGCCAATCAGAATAACGTATTATAGTGAAACATACATCTAATGTAATTATATGTGCGTAAACGTACACATACACTTTATTTTAAAATTTCTTTTTCACATATAAAATTCTTTCAAAGATACATCTGCATGATCTGTAATAGTGTCTTCTGACAAGCATACAAAATTATTGTATCACATCCCATCATTAATCGAACAAGTTTGGTATTACAACGGGAAGCATTTAAGGAAATGGGTCATTACACGATTGATTAAAATTGATTTTGATCCAACTTTATGAACTTAATGTTTAAACTCAGGATAATGCAAATTAATATATTTCATACGTGAATTTCTTTGGTTGAAGACTGGATGATGCCCTTTTCGGTCTATACAACAAAGAAAATGCGTTAAGATTGCCAGTGAGACAACTCTTCAAATAACAAGAGACCAAATGACACAGAAGTCATCTACTAAAGGTCACCAATAGTTAACAAAGTCTATACCGCATAGTTAGCTATAAAAGACCATGACATGACAAATATAAAACAAATCACTAGATGTCTAAAATTTTATTATTTTACCTTACCTGTTTTGCTGTCTGATTAACGTTTACATGCATCTCCTTGCATTTTGTATGCAGGACTATTTCAGTGTAGTGGAAACGCGCTCTTTGGAAGTAAGAATTAAAAAACCTGCTTTTTGTATAATATTGGTTTTAAATTTACCTTTATTATATTTTTATAGTGAAGCACCGCTGGCTCCATGCTTTAATTCTCACCTAAAACGGTACCAATTTTGCTGATGGCTCATTAATTCTCTTATTTTGTAAAAAAAAATTAATCTATCTCCCTATTTTCATGTATGACTCGCCCGCGAAATCGCGGGCATTCAGAGCGTAGTTTAAAGTATGTAAAGTATTGTTGGAAGAATTTTGTAAAATATTAAATGACTGGAGAATTTCAGCAAAAGTATCATAAGTCATCGGTTATTGGGGATAGGAAAATGTTTTTTTTTTTTATCCCTCCTCCTTTATTTCCAAAATTCCTAATTTTTGGTTTTCTATCAATTTCAATATGAACATTCATTTAGTATGTTATGAACATTTAAGTAAGGAGCCTGTAATACAGTGGTTGTCGTTTGTTTATGTGTTACACATTTGTTTTCGTTCATTTTTTGTACACAAAGAAGGCCGCTAGTTTTCTCGTTTGAATTGATTTAGATCGTCATTTCGGAGCCTTTTGAAGCTCGTTGTTGAAGACCGTGCGGTGACCTATAGTTGTTAATTTCTGTGTCATTGTGGTCTCTTGTGGAGAGTTGTCTCAACATGGTAATCATACAACATCTTTTTCTTGTAATCAGTGAATTTTGTAAAAGATTTAATGACTGGAGAATTTCAGAAAAGGTATCAAAAGTTCACATGAATAATTTTAGCGCTTATCTGTATATTATAAACATTCATTACTAATAGTAATTTACTATATAAATAAAATGTATTTACTTTCAATTCTAAGTTTACTATTCGATCCATGATGGTCAATTGATATAGTATACAGACCCTCACCATTTAATTAACTCTGTGACCGTCGTGGATAGTAAACTTGAAAATGATAGCAGATAGAATTAAAATACACTTTATTCGTAGTATATGTATGTTCAGAGTATTCAGAAAAACGCAAACCGGAAATCTAATCTAACTTAAAATTTCGTCCAATGACGGGACAATATCCGGATGACTTTTTTTATCGTTTTTCTCCCAAAATAACTCAATCTGAATAATCATATGAATGGATGACAAATGCAATTATGTATTGTACCTATAGGACACAGAGGCGTGCTGATTAATTTATTGTGGAAAGAAGAGAAGCGACACACAAAATGAGGTCTTCTCGTTTAATAGTATAGATAGCCATCTATCTATTTTTCCGTAAACACCGTGAACGTTTGTTATCAATATTTCAAGACTATCCCAATAGTTTTATTCCCAATACCATTCTACTAACTTACATTCTAATTTTAGTGATACTTTCGTCTGTTTGGAAAATTTGTTTATTTGTACCTCACACCAATATATACCAAGGTCTTCCTCTGTTATATTGGATATCTTTAAGTTGTATTCGCCTTTCGTTAGATCCCCAGTTATCTTTAATCTGTGGTAACCATCCGCTTTAAGGTTAATTTCTAACCCCATTGATATAAGGTAACCTTTGCGTTGCCAAATTGATGTTGATGCTCCAAGGTTTTGGCAGGTTAAGATTTTAGTCTCTCCAAGACTAACATACTCTACCTGAGTATTTGTAGTTCCTTGTACGAAACGTACAACTGAAAAGATCAAGAACTTTGTATATGTCATCTGCTAACAGCTTGGAAAGTAGAATACGGTAACATAGCAGCTTATAACTAGATAAATTGTGATTATGAGAGTACTATGAACCATACAACAAAGAATGAAATGATATCATCGCAAGGCCTTCATTGAAGCTGCAAAGGGCCTGCATATAGGAAAAATCGCTCTAGGGTGCCTTTCTGAATATCAAGACAAATAATCGTAAAGAAATAAGTAACAGTGGCCAAAAACTGCGATGTGATGGTGTAAAATATCCGGTATCAGATCGTGAAAGAAAACTTATGATATCAAGACAACACATGCACGAAAGGTCAATACAAAAAAGGCAAATAATGGGTAAATAATAAACAGTTTGAAAGCTTAAAAATTCATTTTTTGAAAACTGTTACAGACGAGTTGCGCATCAACAATTTAATAATATAAAAAAAAAATATTTTGATCATTAATTTTGTCACAATATGAATGACAAAATAACTCATGATCATTGTAGGTTCATTTATATTACTGTTTCAAATGACTCTACAAATTGAAGTCTTCATATAAATATTATAATTCTGACGGCAAAAGATCTGATACAGCTTTTTAACAGTGAAAGATCAGATGACGCTTATTTTCTTATCCTTAAAGTGTTCAAATCAAGCTATAAATGTGTGGTAATTTATTTTTGTATTCAGTATAGAAATAGACCGGACTAGTAGAGGTTTCCAGATTTGCTACCGTACCAACCGTAGTACGAAGTGGGAACCGTCATTTAACTTTTGAAAATTATTGATGTATACACTTTATATCAACAAATGTTTTAGGAATCATATGCAGAACTGTTTAGAGAATTTTTAGCTGTAATTTGGGACTAATTTCATGTGGTTTCTTCTTGTATTCGTAGAAAACAATAGTGTGTGCACTCGATTATGCTTTCAAGCAACCGTTGCAAGTAACCGTCGGTACGAAAGGTTTATAGTTAAGAGTTATTTCCCCGTGAAACTACATAGATACAAAGGAGCTAAATTACAAAACAAATTTAAAACTTTATAAATTTTGTTTGTAATAACTTTATGTATCATTATAAAATGTTAAAATTTTGTTTTTATTTTGGTAAGTTTTTACAAAACATGATCAAATAAAATGTATTTGAACGAAATAAATTGACCTTAATAACAAAAGAAAAATGACAAAATTAATATAAAACCAAATCACTTTTGTTAGTGCGCGACAGGTCTATTACACTTGTCAAGAGATATAAGAATCAAGATAAAAAAAAGTCCAGAGAGACATAATCAGACATACTTTTAAAAAATTTATACTCTGTTACAAGAAACCGAAGGTGTCAAAACGCATGATTTCTTATTTCTGTACTGATTATGTATGTCATTATACTTAATAACATTGCCTTGTGATAATTTTGTGTAATATGTAATATATCTGTTGTAAATATATGTTGAAGAATTGAATAAAGATAATAAAAAAAAATCAGACATCCGGAATGAAATTATAAAAAATTCAAGGTCGTTTACATCTTCAATTTGAACAATTATGCATAGAGATATGGCTGATATCGTATTTACTTGGCATCCTTCCTTTTTGGACAATTATCTTTACCGTCGGGCTTAAAGTTTTTCTTTATAAAAAAAAAACCCTCATAAAATCAATATGCTCTATAAATTTTAGAAACATGCCCTTTTTAATATCTTTTTCGCAGTAAGCCGAGAGAGAAAACTCAGAAAAACTGAAGTTAAACTATTTTTTAAAAGTAATATCGTATTCATGATACTAGTACATATAAACCTGAACCAAATTACAAGAAACATTTACCAACCGATGAAAATGATCCTTAATTTTGAGTCCATAAATCAGTTGTAACTTGTAAATGGTGCAAAAGACATTATATAGCAACACGGTATTTTCCGTAGAACATTACGAAGAGTTAGAAAGACATATTCATATTGCATTAGACTAAGTGTATATATAGCGTCAAATTATGGATGTTATCAGTGAACAAAATACGCTGTGTTGTATGAAGTGTTTCTGGCAATGCTGTACGACCAAAGGATTAATGGATGGATATTGGTTTAATATTACCCCTCGTAGATTATATTATACTACTCGCAGGCATGTGCAATTTTACTCGCGACAATATTTACAAATATTAATGTAATAACAATATCTAGTGACATAATAATAATAAGCTGACACGATGAAGTAACATCGTGATGATAAATATTTCTACTCAAAAAATGGTTTTCGTTAGTGTCATAAAATTTATATTCTTACAATTAATATAATCAACAATTTTATTAAAAGTTCAGTGACAAAATATAAGTAAAAAGATAGATCGATAGTTTTACAATGTGTGTTGCGTTTTATGAAAAAATGTTGCTCAAATGATCGAAAAGATAGCTTAATTAATAAAAATTTATTTTAATGAGAAATCAACACAATTTTGAACTCATTTTTGCCATTAGCACGTGTACTAGTTCATTGACGCATCCAGAACTTTTCATAAGGGGGGGGGGGGGGGGCGCTCCATTCATGCTTCAGTGATTCCCTATATAATCAACCATTTTTATCCCCGAAATTGAGGGGAAGTCCCCAAGCCCCCCTTCCCCTGGATCCGTCTATGTAGCCATTAACGACACCAGTAAGGTTCAAGTAAGATATTATTAAGTAATTTCTAATTATTCCAATTTATATTTCAGTATTAGATCTTATTCTAATCCTTTTCTTAATATACAAAAACAGAATAGCTATACAGAAACGCAAATCTATATTTAGAATATAAAGGTCGAGGCAACTCAGTTCCAGTAAGGACTGTTTGATTCATTCTCTTGGGCACAGAATAAATTTTATCGTATAAAATCACATGCAAGGTTTTCTAGAAGCAGTGAAATCGTAATAAAATAAAAGATAACGGTTTTTATCACTGATATGCAAATTTGTTTCTCTATTTTTATCATGATACATACAATAATCGCATGCATTAAATGAAACCTCCCAAACAGCACCAACGGTTGTGTTACGTACCAACCGTACCTGATACGTAGCAAATCTGGAAACCTCTAGTATGACGTGTTCCAGTTCACCTTTTCAAGGGAGTAGGACTATGATGGTTCAATGCCATAAGATCTGAATTTTTAGAATAGGTCACATCGACTTTTTTAGTTCGTTCCTAGACATTTAAATGTCGTCAGATAATTGTTACATGTTTACTTTGATTGATTTTACTTAGACTTTGCCTAAATAGAGATGAACCATGCCTTTTAAAACTATGTAAAAAATACATTTGTGATCATGTTTCCGTGGTATATTTCAAGCTACAAGTCTAGCAAAATTTCCAAAATTTGCATAGACTATTGATGAATAACATGATTATGAATCGAAAATTTGAGATGAAAATATGAGATTACAAGTTTTATAATATTCTAAAAAAAATATGTCACTGAACTCGTTTTCTTGCTACAAGTAAAAAAAAAATATTCTCATAACATTCCATTTTCAAAATTATTTCAACTACCTCCCTTTAATTGGTAGGGTTGAAAAATGATACAAACAGAAACAAGTTAATGTACGTGGTATTTGTTTAATTTAATTATTTTTTATAATTTTAATAATTCCTTAACATTAATTGGCGATCCATCTCAAAATTTGAAGATTAAAAGAAATAACTAAACCGATTATGTACTGCTATTTTACAATCAAAAATGATGAAATATAGTTGAGAAGAAATTTTGACTCCAAATGAAAAACAAATATTTTAATGGTATATATTTTTTTTTTAAATCTAAACAAATTGAGAGTTTTCATGCTAGTATTTAGAGACAAAAATATTAAAATATGTTATACAATGTTCTATTCCCAATTTATTGAAGGGACGTTTAAATTTGAGGCGAAAATGTGACAATATATACGTCTTATTGCAATTTGAAAATAACAAATTATGTTATATCATCTTTATGCGCCATAAATTTAACAAAAAATTATATCAAGGAAAAATCATTATTTTGTTTTAAGTTAAATCCTAGCAAGTGTCCAAAATATGGTATAAAAAAGAAACTTTTAATATAAAAAAAAAAATCTTGAATTAAAAAAAAACACATCTTCGGTTTTGAACATAGATCAAACAAAACAGATTAATATTTCCTTTGCGAGAAATATTTGGAAATAAGGTCCCGTCTTACTATTGGATATTCTATTGAATCTCTTATACTTGATTCTGTTCTCATTACCTCTTTCATTTATGAATTGATTAAAAATTGACCATGTTATTGAATAGAAGGACTTCGTAATCGAGATATACAAAAATAAGGTAGACTTTTATTTTGGTTCAATCATAAATGAAAGTGAAATGGTAAAATGATAATTTGCTTTAAGCACCTATAATTAAACCCCTAAGTTAGAGATGGTTTACGCATGGATTATGCGTGTCAGTTATAAAAAGAAAAAGAATGCCAACATTGAAAGTAAAACATGGGTAAATCATTTGATTGACTGATCCACAAAAACTCATTCTACACAGATAAAAAAACATAAGTATACATTTTTAATCAACAATATAAAATCAAACAGACCTGAAAAAAAAACTATTGCATTGATTTGCTATCTATTTATATCTTTACTAGAACACACCCGTGATATCGCGGGTCCGTGACTGAATTAAAGTATATAACTATGCGCAAGCCTTATTTTAGTATTAGTACTGTCATCTGATAAAGCCATGCCAATTATAAGATACACAATTGTCTCTGCTTTCAAATCTTTCTGTTTGAACCCGTCGAACTGGAACTTATCAATTCATCGATTGGTAATATTAATTATTTGGAAAACAAAAGGTCCTGGAAGGGAGTATTTTTTAATTAACAGCATTGTCCTATATAAGTTATAAATAAAGTTGAATTCTTTGATTCGCTGTTTTACGTCATGCCCGCTAACAAATTGAAACTTATTTTTAGTCCAGATTTTTAGTATTCGTATTGTTATCTTAGAAAGTCTTACGGATTAAAATACTACAATAGGTAACAATTTGAAAATTTAGTAGTGTCAACCCTGTAATTATGACCCGTGTATATAGCATATTAATCCTGAATACACCGTTTGGTGGTGCGCCTGTCAGATGCGGAACGTACAGATAAGGTAATAGGTAACAGGTGATTATACTATTGGTATCGGTATCGGACTCGACCCGGAACTTCCTAATTATTGGCAATATTAGTTACGTGGAAAACAAAAGGGCCTGGAGTGGTGTAATTTTTAATCTACACCTTTGTACTATATTAGTTGTATATAAAGTTGAATTCTTTGATTCGTCGTTTTTACGTGATGACGGCTGACAAATTGGACCTCGTAATTTTAGTATTATAGATATATGTTTATATCGGGTTATATGACCGTCGGAAGTCTTTTAATGTCTACTCGATGGTTACAATATGTCGTCTAGTCTACAATTCATACGAAATTATTGATACATATAATCGTGACAATGCATCGTTAAACATTTATTCTAGATTTTTTTTTTTAATTTGGGCATATTTTTATGTATGTTATAAATCAAATATGAGAATTGGACTAAAACCGGGCAACATTCATTTGACAGCTAATAACCTTTTAAGAACAGAAATGTAAGCTCGAGACAAACATTTTGGAACCCATAAGCAATTAGACGTTTGAAAGTACAATAACCCGTACTGGCCTTAAAACAGCCTAACAGATCAGAAAACAACTACTTCAGGAAGTATGATTACCATTTCCTACATTGAAAATTATGTCAAATGTATATATATATGATTTAAGTCATGACAATACTGGATCGCTGACTACCCGGCTGAGCGTCTCGTTCAGGAATGCCAATTCATTATCAGAGGTTCCAAAATTGTAGAAGTAACTGTACTTGCATAACCAATGTCAGTGCGTGCGACAGGTGTCTCTTGAACAATCGTCCTTAGATTAGATGTGTTTGTTATGTTACGAATTGCTATTTTAAAACTATCTAATTGAAAGCCGCATGTATATACGTTTACATACCATACTGTAAAACAACCAATATAACCAACAAATAGTCTTTCATGTTTGTACATGTATCTCTACGTCATTCTACATACTGAAAGAAAAAATATGTTTTTTTCTATGACGAAAAAAATAACGTTTGTGTCTTTCAAAGCTAAATTAATTAAGCTCAGTGGATATAAATAAAGAGTTTGTGTTATAGGAGTTACGTAACTGTTCGACACAATGGTATAGATGTGTACCCTTTAGATCTGCGCACTATTCATAAACATCTGATATCATCTCTGGTTCATGTTGGTGGGTGTTTCGTGTTTCGTGTTTCTTATTTTCCATTTTTCGTATTCTGTTTTGTTTTTGTCGTAACGTCAATTTCCGTTTGTTGGCATGCCGTTGTCAGCTTGTCTTCGACGTGTGGGATTTGAATATCCTCTTAATATCTTCTAATTTTGTCAATGACATTAATAAAAAGGAGATACAAATGATGCAAACAAATTCATTAAGACGTTACGCGCATTGTTCGTACCTCATTTGAAAATCGGTGTAGTTGGCAAGATGCAAGTCCAAAATATATAAATTTTGTGATATCATATTCATTGCTAATTGTACGTATTTTAAAAATAAAAACGAAACAAATAATTGTTGAAACTATTTTTATGCATACAACAAGCTTCATTTTAGAACAACGGCTATTTTTAGGTAACATTTTCATTAATTGTAACCATTAAAGTATGATTTTCGTTTAAACTATTTAATATTTTGAAAAACGGTTTTTTCCATTATTTAACAGAATAGTTCCTTCAGTCTTTTATGCGTTTTAATGACGTTATGCAGACGTCATAGAAAATAAAAGCGTTCCATACGACAAGGGCAAATCTGTTCCACGGGCAAAAATTTGGGATTCCAGATTTGAGAATCAAAAAACATTTATCTAAAATGTAAAAAATTTAGTATTTGTATTTACTACATCAATGTTAATTTGCTTAATTTTATGAATTTAAAGACAATTATCCTGAAAAATGATATACGTTAATTTATGAGCGATTTTTCAAAGGCTTACAAGGTTGTCGCACCGCCTTTTTTGACGTAAGAACGAACTCAACTAAAATGTACGTCAATTATTTGCTTATCGGTGCTCTTATAATGGTAGAGTTTTATGATTTTTTAAAATGTTATTTTTCTTAATTTTTCATAAAACGACCATACATCAATTTTCGATAAGTAGTTAAAAAGCACCGTCGATTTTGCTGAGTCTTTCAAGAATGTCGCACTTGCTTAAAAACAACGTTTCAGTCGAATTTTTATTTGAACGTTGCGAAATATTCGCGACGTTGTGTTACGCTTACATGTACGAACATCGCGCGTAACGTCTATCCACGAAATGGCACTATCATTGGAAAATACAGGCAACGACCAAACAAACATAAGTCTTTAACACACTACACTGACTCAAGACTGAGCAACACGAACCCCCTTTAACCGGGATAACTTCTAGAGCCTCGGAAATAATCAGTTTCTACTTCATTAGTGAAATCCATCATTGAAATCATTTTGATTAAGCATGTCAATCCCGATGGTAAATCACATGTGCTTTTAGTGTTTAAAAAAAAATTGTTTAAGTTCGATTACTTTTTAACTATTTTAAAAAAGTAAGACAGCAATATAATGAAAGCAAGGAATGATTCTCAGCTAACAGAAATGTTGCAAAACTACTTTCCTCTTTTCCTCTTTACGAAATTATACGATTTTCTATTCTCCGTATTAATTATTTAGACAGGTTTTCTATGGAAGGGTGAAATTAAGTTGATAGAATGTCTGTCAATCAAATATTAGACTCTTTCCGTGGGAACGATCGACAAAGTATCACAAGCTCACTCTTGTCATTTATTGTACGAGTTGTGTATTATAGAATGCCTTAGCTATATTTGACAAACTTGTCGGAATTTTGATTGCTAAATAAATGCTCTTCAACTATAACTTTAGTTTGATATTCTAACTGTTCTGATTCGAGTGTCACTGATGAGTCTTATCTTAGACATAATTATCTCTGTCGTATATGTAGACGAAACGCGCTCCTGGAGTAACACATTAAAAAGGTATCTTAAAATGCGTATTTATTTAAAGACTTGGCAGTTAAGTGTCAGAATAAATAACTTTCTTCAAAATTTAACTCTTTTTCTGGAAGACTTTAATTTCTAAACGTAAAGTAAAATTTAGAAGAAACTTGCAACATACACGTGAATGAATTTATAATATAATTACTTCATTAAAGCCCAAGTCACACTGTCACGTTTCAAGCTCTACGTTTTAATACGTTTTGAAAGCGTGGCGAAACGGGAATATATGTAGCGAAGCGTCTCAAAACGTAGTGATCCTTTGTTGAAACTGGACCTGCCCTGTATGTTATGAGAATTCAACAACAAACTTAGCGAAAATTGGAACGAATTAGAGACTTAGTAAATACGTACCAATGCGTGGTGAATACGTGGGTCTACACGTACTAATACGTAGCAAAATGTGATAAGAACGTAGCACAAACCTAGTAAAACCTAGTTTTTTTTCAACATGTAGCTGAAACGTAGTATATAAAAACGTAGCAAAACTTGACAGTGTGACTGGGGCTTTTTACTGATTGTAAACTTGTTTGTAAATCTTATAACATTCAGATTAGAAATAAACACTTTGAAGGCTTATGGTTTCATTTTATATTGTTAAGTATTGTTAAAGACGTTTTTATATAATAAATGCATGTTCTACATATTGTATACGACATAAACAATTAGACAGACACAGACTATGTTTCTTTCGTCGGTACATCCATTGAATACATCGATAATCAGCTTACACAAAAAGTAAATCGTACACAAACAATGTTTCTAAAAGAGGGACGAAAGATACCAAAGGGACAGTCAAACTCATGTTTCTAATGTCAGTATATGAATTGGATACATCGATACACAGTTAAACTAAACCAAAATCGAAAACTACTAAAAAAAGAATTATGTGTTATTCATTACGCTTTTTGCAAGTGCTGCAATATCCAAACATCAACAATACAGATTAAAAGTGTCAATTACCAAAAGGGAAATGTTCTTCAAAGCAATACTTGTTATTCCTTTTATCTGTGAATTGCATTTGTTAGAAAAAGGGACTTTTGTTGCAAATAAGGCTAAATTTATTGTTGAAAGTTCATCTTAGACTGACCTATCAGTCAGTACACACTCAACATGGATTTTGTGTAAAAAAAAATATAAACAGTTCAGAAAAAAAACATGACCTTGTGCAATGCAAACATTGTAGATCCATGAAAGTGCATATGTATATAACGATATTATTAAGTTTGCTTTTGATTTACTGATCAAAAGCATCGTTATAAATATACCAATAAAACAATCGATATTTTTATATTTTACAGTTCAGAATTGGTAAACTTTAGGAATAAGTTTCGCTAAATTTACCTCGATCATTTATGAATTTAAAGGCGCGGTAAACAACAAGTCTGTGAAAACAAGGATGTGCTATCCCGTTTAAAATAAATTTTCTACTGGTAAAACAAAACTTCAAAACCAAATCTCTATGTCTATGGAAGAATTTATTTTTATTTTGTGGTAACGAAACTCCTGACTTAATAATCTACAAATATTTCATAGATTACGTTCATTAGAATCTTAAACGTCATAACAGACACGGGTATAACAAATGAGCTGTGTAATAAAAACACCGTAAGTTGGTGTCAAAGGAACATCACCATCTAAAAAAGGAAAATTAACGAGAAGGATAATCGTCCCTTTGGTCGTAAATTATAGTGTAAAGTTTCCCGTGTAAAACTGAAATATCTAAATCTAGAGAAGTACAATTATTACATTTAGTTTGATATTAAAGGAAGTAGCTTCTTTGGGTAAATTTCGGCAGTATATATAGAAAATACTTGATTATTTTACGAAAAAAACACTCATCAAAATAACGGTAAGTGGTTTGAATTAAATGCAATTTATCTGTTATCTTGATTTTGCTAGTCACGCGTCAAATTGAAGCCTATTTATCCTGTCAAATAATCATGTCGTGAAACCTTTTTTCAGTAATTTGATTCCTTTTTTAAAATCGTCTAATGTCTGCTTAATTCTTTAAATTACTGTGTGTTTGCTTTATTCGATCGATCTTGCAATAACATTAGTTTATATATGCTATACTAGTCGATTGGTATTTTTCACAGGGGCAACAAGTTTAAACAACTATCAAACAATTTATAATGGTATGAATGTGAAAGATTGTTGATAGTTTTTTTGACATTGAAACTGATTTTGAACAGTTCGACTCGAACAAATTAATTAAAAGTGGAGAGAGTAGTAGCAATCTTCTTGGTGTTTAAATTAAGACGACTCAGAAGATTTCAGTTTACCTTTTAAGCAATTCGAAGAGAGATTTGTACATGAAAACATTTCGTCGTGTGCGTGACATAATGATGCATTTCATAAATGCTGTTTATGTCATTTGATGTCAAAAACACGATTTAATTAAACTTCCCAAATTATAATTAAGTTCTTACATCACTTACATACAAATTTATGAATAAAATATTGCAAAAGTAAGTGGTGCATTCATGATAAAAATTGAACTATATACATGATTCGTGATTTAAACCAACAATAGATAATTTTCGCCTTATGAACTTTACAATATTCGAAGAATTTAAGAGAAAATAAATCCCTCTCTTCATATTTGAGTACGAGCGTTAGACTTAAACTAATGCACTGTGTTTTTTTATTGCTCATCTGGTTGCAAATTTGTTCAAAACTTACTTGTCAGACATTTTGATAAGAAAATTGCAGAAAATTGCAGAATTAAAAAAGATTGCGCAACAACAACAAATGCACATATCGATTTATATTTGTACGATGTTTGAACAATCTTAGGAATAAATCAGAAATTTTACAGAAGAATTCGGGATTATTTTTAATCTGTGTCCTAGTAAAATAATTACTGATTACTTTTTAGTTTTTAAATATCAGTACGGTATGAGGTATGAGTAGACTGAAAAGGGAGTCTTTTTTAAGTGACAATTGACAAAATTTTATTACTACCACTGGGTCGATGCCTCTGCTGGTGGACTATTAGTCCCCGAGGGTATCACCACCCCAGTAGCCAGTACTTCGGTACTGGCATGAAAATACGGATTTTTTGTGTTATTAAAATTTACTGTTACAAAATGATAGGAATTATTATAAATTAAGGAATGTATCTCCCTCATGCAAAGCTCTGATTCCTTTCCCGGATTTGGCTATACTTTTTGGACCTTTGTGATTATAGCTCTTCATCTTTTATATAGTCGATTGAAAACAAAACTTTACTACAAAAGAGATGATTTCAGCTTTCCAATTGTGAACTTTCCATTTCTAAGTAGCAACATTCCAGCAGCACCTGCATACGGGGTATATATCTCCCAATTGATATGATATTCCCGTGCTTGCATTTCCTATTATGATTTTCTTGATAGAGGGTTACTGCTCACAAGGAATCTATTAAACCAAGAGTTCCAAATGGTGAAGTTGAAATCATCCCTTCGTAAATTTTACGGACGCCAGCACGAGTTGGTTGACCGTTATGGAATAACCGTTTCACAAATGATATCGGATATGTTCCTTACGTCGTAACTACAATCCCCTTCCCTTTCATGAATGTGACCTACCGAATTAGACTATTTACCGGATTTGTAATTACATAAGCAACACGACGGGTGCCACATGTGGAGCAGGATCTGCTTACCCTTCCGGAGCACCTGAGATCACCCCTAGTTTTTGGTGGGGTTCGTGTTGTTTATTCTTTAGTTTTCTATGTTGGTGTCATGTGTACTATTGTTTTTCTGTTTTTCTTTTTCATTTTTAGCCATGGCGTTGTCAGTTTGTTTTAGATTTATGAGTTTGACTGTCCCTTTGGTATCTTTCGTCCCTCTTTTATATAAGCTTTGGATTTCAAATATTTTGGCCACGAGCATCACTATATTGTCGAAATGCGCATCTGGTGCAGGAAAATTGGTACCGTTAATTTTATTAAAAACGAATTAAAATGTTTTCTAGTTTACTTAAGTATGATAGTCTAGAAATTTGTAAATGTCCTTTAAACATTGTCGTATTTTCATTTAAAATAAATGACACTGAAATGTGTTTGTTGTGGACACAAATTTTAAAATAAGTTGTAATATGCTTCGCCCCATTTTTCAAAAAGGGCAATCGCAGGCTGACATCCAGTTGAAATTAAACGGAAGAAATGGAAATCTACGACTTTATTAAAAGGCTAACACAGTCAAGCTTGTATATCTAAATTGTTTATGGCAAAACATCTGTTTCTATGGGCTTTAAAAGTGTTATGGTGTAGGTGCATAATTTAGAATTGTTTGCATCCTATAAATGTTTTTTATATTTAAATAACATTATGAAACTTCGAAATATTGATAAGCTATTACTTTTATTATTTTTTTTTAATGATTGTGAAAATCTTTAATAATTATACTATAAGGTAGAAGTACTACATGTATTTGGATTTTGAAATTTCGCCTACACTCCCTTTTTTCTAGATACAAAATAGCACATAATTACAACAGAAATATACTGAACTAGCACATATTTTCTAGGGACCAACTGAAACCTGCATCTGGGTGCGGGATTTTATCTATGTGTTGAACACTCATTGGTGGTAGTGCTGTTTTATTCTCTTTGGTCATGTTGCTGTCTCTTTGAAACATTCCTTATTCCCGTTCTCAATTGCATTCATTATTTCATTGAAGGCATGACGATCACAAATCTTTCATAAAATTATTACTATGAATAAGATGGTATATAAATAGATACCCTTTAGTGTTTCAGATACAATGTTCGAGAGTGAACTACGTCATAATGATAGCATTCTCCAAAATAGGTACAAAAACCCCGCATTGTGAAGGTACTTTTAAGTTACAAACACGTGGCTGTCCTTAACCTTCAAAGAAAAATATATATCAGACTAATATTCATCATACCTTAAAATAATATATTTTCAGTTTGTTTGTCTTCGAAGATTGTTTCTTAAATTAAAGTCAAGTACTAACTATAATGCTCCGAAACAATCGGGCGGAATAAGAATTTTTGTTAAAAAATGGATTCATGAACATTATTATGCATTAGTTCTTGACAGATCATTCGATGGTATTTTAGGATTAAAATTTGAAATAGAATGAATGATTCCAACTTTTTAGTATTTGCATGTTACCTTCCTCCAGAAAATTCATCTAGAGGCGTCATGGTCGGAGTTATTTTGCTCACTTACTAGAACAGATATATTTAAATGATGAATGTGATGCAATATTGCTTACAGGGGATTTTAATATGATAATTTGATCATTACAAGATACACTGAACGATATAGACTGTGTTCCAATGAGAAATACAATCGATAAAAGCATTAATCAGCACGGTCACGAATTTATAGACTTCCTCAATGAATCGAATTGTTGTGTATTACATGGAAGATTTCAGGGTTGTGATAATTTTACTTCTATTTCAACGAAAGGCGAATCTGTGGTTGATTATATTTGTGTCCCTCATGACGTGTTTGATAAATTTTTGAAAAAAGTTTAAAGTGCTTACGGCAGAATATATTGTTAACAATAATTCATGATTCACTACCCGACTATTCAGTATTAATTACAGAGTTTACGATCACGCATTTTGTACAGGCGGTTTCGACAGATAATGAGATTAAATGAGCACGATTTAAAATTAACTAAATCCCGTTAGTATTTATGAGTAGTGATTAATATCATCACTGACATTAAACACTCGCGAGAAACTCAGAAAAACATTGACGTGATTTATGAAAATTTATGCACCGAGATAATCGCAGAAATGACCGATAAAATGCCACAATATTGTAACAATAACTCTAAGGAGCCTTTTGTAACAAAAACGCCGCACTGGAACGAAACTCTGACTAAACTTTGGTATAAGATGCGTACATGTGAAAAAGTCAAGTATTCAGGGAGGATAATTGTTAGAACAACATTGCGCAAAAAGTACATGCAAGCTAGAAAATGTTTCGACAAAAATCTGAGACGGGCTAAACGTCCCTATAGAAGAGCGTTGTGATTTTGAAAATTCATACAATGGTTTGTCTAGTGATGAATTTGATTCAGAACACTATATTCAAGCTCACGTACACAAAAACCTATATTCCAAATGATCTTTCAAATGTGAACATATCAAAAAACTAGATAAATTCCATAGTAATGCAAGCGAAACCACGATCTGCAAGCGGATATGGCGACATACCATATGATGTTTTAAAATTTCCTGTAGTTATTGACATATAACACCATATTTTTCAACTGATTTTTGACTCAAGTTTAATCTCGTCCGCCTGGAAAATAATTTGTCCATTATTGTGGGATCCGTCGTCAGATGTATGGATTTCGATGAATTACAGGGGAGTAAGTCTATTATCATGTGTAAGCAAACTCTATAGCGTATTTGTTAACAAGAGATTGCCAAGTTTTCCCCGAGACTGAAAATATTCTTGCAGATGAACAGAATGGGTTCAGGAAGAATAAGTCTTGTTATATCATATTTTTACCTTGAACAGTATTGTGAGAAACAATCCCAACGTCTTTGCGGCATTCATTGACTTAAAAAAGTGTTTTGATTTCGTTGATAGAGACATGATGTATAAATTGTGCTTGAATAAAATAGAAGGCAAAATTTACAATTCAATTAAAAGCATTTATCAGTATACAACCTCCTGTGTGCGTATCAACAATAAGCTGACAATTTAGCTTGACTGTAAATCCGGCGTAAAACAAAGGAATAACGTTTCCCCGTCACTTTTCCCTATCTTCATCAACGATCTGGTTAAAGAAGTAAATGATTTGAATTTAGGATTTCATATTAATGGAAGGCAGATTTAACTTCTACTTTACGCTGATGATATTGTTATGCTCGCAAAAAGTGAGGATAGACTTCAAAAATTTGTTAAATGTGTTTCATAGCTGGTGTATACGTTGGAGGGTTCTGATAAACACGTACAAATCTAAGTGCGTGCATTTTCGTAAAGGGCGTAAAAAGCAGAGTGAATTTGACTTTTCAATCGGCAATCATGCGTTAAAAATAGTGGACGATTACAAATACTTAGGTGTAACTTTTAACTGTAAAGGTAACTTTAATTTACATGCAGAGACTTTGGCTAAGGTGCAGGAAGAGCCTGATGTAAAATTATCTCGAAAATCCGTAGTTTAAAGGATTTTGGTTTTCAGTCTTATGAAAAGTTTTTAATTCGTGTGTAACTTCAATCCTCGACTACACATCTAGAATATGGGGGAATAGGAAGTTCCAATCAATAGACAACGTACAGAACAGAGAAATTCGATATTACTTAAGAGTTCACAGATTTGCACCAATTTTAGCACTGTATTTGGATACTGGATGAATACCAAGTCAGTTTCGGATTTAGGTAAACATTATTTGCTACTGGAATAGGCTATTATCGTTTGAAGACGACCGATTAATGAAAGTGGTGTTCAATATGGAGTATGATCGTTGCACAAACAATTGGTGAAGTGACACCAAAGATATTTTCACTGAACTTAATATGTCACATTATTACGAAAGTAAAACAATGGTGGACTTAAAATCTTTTGAGCGAATTGTACGAACTTATTACAGTGCTATATGGAGAGAGTCCTTTATAAATAAACCAAAGGTACGATCTTACTTAAACTTTAAAACAAACTTCGAACTAGAGCACTATGTAAAACTAAATCTTACGAAACACGAGCGATATGTGCTAGCCCAGTTTAGATGCGGGATATTACCGATCAGAAATGAGACTTGTAGATATAAGGTATATAGGGGAACCAGTAGAAAACAGACTATGTCGATTTTGTAACTCTCAAAATGTTGAAAGTGAGTTACATTTTCGTATATACTGCACATTTTATAATGATATCAGACAAACTGTTTTAGCGAGACATTAATGGTGCCTGACTATACGAAACTAGATGACCAGAGAAAATTAACATTTCTAATGGTGAATCATCCAAGGAAAATAGCTAAATACTTAGCAGCGTCACTTTTCCGTAGAAAACAAACAGTTTACTCTAGTTAACATTCTTCAACTTTTTCACAAACTTTAGATGAATAATATATGAACTTTTACAAATGTTAATTCTTAATCTACAATTATCTGTATTTAAATTTAAATTGTCAATTAACACATGATATAAGAACATTTATATTGAACTGAAAGTAAAAGGTGACCTATAGGTCCATTGGGCCGGGTGTATTATACATGTAATTATATTTTGTACAAATTTCTATGTTTATGCTGATTTACACATGAATCTATAATAAACAATTTTCTTACTTGCTTGCTTGCTTATAGGGTTTTAAATGGCTTTATTTATAAATTGAGTTGAACATATTTTAAAAATAGATAATACAACAATTGGTTGGAAAGAATATTCATTAGATAATATTTGTATAAACATATATTTCAAAGGATTTTAAAAAAATATATAAAATTTTTCCTATTGACACACTGAACGATATACCATTGCAGATCCAAGATTAACGATCCAAGGTCGATTGGATCGATAAGTACATTTCATTTAAACGTGCGAGGTAGTTTGTTACTTTAAACAATAGGTTAAAAAAAACTTATTTACACTAACATGAATTTGATATCCACATTAAAGCAATTTTAAAAAATGGTATGTTTCCGTTTCAGTACATTTTAGTACAAGGAAGCCTTGGGTGTGTATTCAAAGATAGGAACAAACATAGGTGGTACGATGATTTTAGGAAAAAGGAAGAGACAATACTGGTGGTACAATATACAATCCCTAAAGTTACAAATGTACAGACACCACTTTTGTCACGTACAATATATAAATTTTCATTCCACTTTTTGCAACAAAGATTAATTACAAAAAATAAATATTGACTATTGTAAACGCGCAGCATTACCAATATGATAGAATTTGACATATATCGAGTGGTAAACATTTTAAATATTTGTGATATAAGGTATAAACGTAGTGTTTTGTACTTCCTTTTTTGTCTTTGAAACAATCTTTTTTCAACAGAAAACGCCATATCTGTTTTTAGAAATATCCAACAATTCGGTGACCGTTTTCGATCCAAATCTTCAACGCTTTCGCACATTCTCAGTCAACGTACTTCCCGTGAAATTTAAAAATTCTTTGTTTCAACATCTGTCCTATAGTTCCGCGACTTCGCAGTCATCTTTGAGTATATTGATACTGCATTTACACGTAATTCAAATTCGATTCGCATTAACTAATTCGAATTAGTTTAATTCGCTTTCGAAACGTTTTACGTCCGAACGTTAATTCTAATTCGAATTGCAATGCGCGCCAAATTCGTTTTACTGTCCGAACGACGTTAACTTTTAATTGTATTAAAATTTCTAATGCGGATTAGCGAAGTCGAATCAATTCGAATTAAAAAGGAAGAATGCGTGAATGCGATTAGGCTAGCGAATTCGGTTCGCGTTCGATTCGAATTCAATTCGGATTATATGTACGTATGAACGAGGCATTACTATTTTAGTATTAATATTGATAGTTAAGGTGATTCCGTCTAAGTCCCATTTGATCACATTTTTCTTATTTTTTTTTAATTTTAAACATATTTTATTAATATTCACCTGTTATATCAACCCTAATTTGGACCAGAGAAGCAACTAAAGGGGCCCCGATTTTTACAGTCTCATTTGTCGGGAGGAATGCAATTGAGAAGAAAAAAACTCTCATTATAAATTATTAAAATCTACCTTTATAAATGATATCTATCCTTGTACAAATGTAAATGTACAAGCAATCATTATCGATCTATATATATATACCTCACACCATATATATATAGTCATTTGAATAAAGTATTTGTTTTATAATTATTTATTTGTTTCACAAAAGCTGCCTGTATTTATTGGTCACCGTATTTATTACGCAGTTTCAATTTTATAGTACATGAAGTCGTTCTTTTGTTATGTTAATTTCAATTACAAATTGGTCGAGTGATCATTTACCACGTGCGATTCGTTAAAGATTATCTGAAAGGTAATGTGTAGTTCATTCATAATGATTTTGTTTCCCAAAAAGAATTTATTTCAAAGATATGGCGAGTAAATATTTGTTTATAATATGTACCTGTTGATACAACATGCCTTGTTACAATTAGATGATATACATGAATTACATACACAATATAAATTACATGTAGGGAGTTGAGAGCAATGTACATTTGATTATTCAATCAGTACCACAGAGGTCATTACATTGACCCGACCACGCAAATTAAATATTTATATACAAAAAATGTCACACATAGTAGAAAAGGCTTCATTGTTCGTATGTGTTTTAAGATATTTGAGCAAAAATAGCATTTCATGTTTTATCATATTTAAAATCCCCGATTTACTTATCCCTTTCTTTTGATTTTTTGCGATATTTCTAGTTTTCCAAATAACCCATTTTGTGATGAGAAGCACCGTATCTAGAATTTGGGTGTAAGATGCATCTGCATTAATGACACAAAAAATGATACTTGTTTCCGATTCTTGTAATTTTTCGATATTTAATTTTAAACAACATTTCCCATATCTTTTCAAAAATTTACCGCCAAACGTTTTCCGCCAGTTAACAATAATTAAAAAGATGAAATAGTGATTCTTTTTCATTACAAAAGTGACACTTTTCGTTTGAGTGATTCATTTTTTGTAATTTTTCTTCAGTGTAAATTATATTATGAAGTAATTTCCATTGAAGTTGTTTTGTTTTCCTGTTAGCTAAATTCTTATTCAAAGTTTCCCAAATGTATTCCCATGGTAGTTCATTCCTAAAATGTAAGTCCCATATATCTTTTATTTTTTTTATTCCACTAGAGGCAAAATGTTGATAGTGAGTTACATTTTTTTATATACTGCACATTTTATAATGATATCAGACAAACTGTTTTAGCGAGACATTAATGGTGCCTGACTATACGCTACTA
This sequence comes from Mytilus edulis, assembly GCA_019925275.1. Taxonomy (NCBI): domain Eukaryota; kingdom Metazoa; phylum Mollusca; class Bivalvia; order Mytilida; family Mytilidae; genus Mytilus; species Mytilus edulis. The sequence goes on from CM034352.1 coordinate 40,176,211, forward strand.
GATGACCAGAGAAAATTAACATTTCTAATGGTGAATCATCCAAGGAAAATAGCTAAATACTTAGCAGCGTCACTCTTCCGTAGAAAACAAACCGTTCACTCTAGTTAACATTCTTAAAATTTTTCACAAACTTTAGATGAATAATATATGAACTTTTACAAATGTTAATTCTTAATCTACAATTATCTGTATTTAAATTTAAATTGTCAATTAACACATGATAATAGAACATTTATATTGAACTGAAAGTAAAAGGTGACCTATAGGTCCATTGGGCCGGGTGTATTATACATGTAATTATATTTTGTACAAATTTATATATTTATGCTGATTTACACATGTCGCTATAATAAACAATTTTCTTACTTACTTACTTGCTAATAGCTTTATTTACAAATTGAGTTGAACATATTTTTACAAAAGATAACACAACAATTGGTTGGAAAGAATATTCATTAGTTAATATTTGTATGAATATATATTTCAAAAAAAATATAATATTTTTCCTATTGAAACACTGAACGATATACCATTGCAGATCCAAGATTAACGATCCAAGGTCGATTGGATCGGTAAGTACATTTCTTTTAAACGTGCGAGGTAGTTTGTTACATTAAACAATAGGTTAAAAAACTTATGTACACTAACATGAAACTGATATCCACATTAAAGCAATTTTTAAAAATGGTATGTTTCCGTTTCAGTACATTTTAGTACAAGGAAGCCTTGGGTGTATATTCAAAGATAGGAACAAACGATATACATAGGTGGTACGATGATTTTAGGGAATAGGAAGAGACAATACTGGTGGTACAATATACAATCCCTAAAGTTACAAATGTACGGACACCATTTTTGACACGTATAATATATAAATTTTCATTCCACTTTTGCAACAAAGATTAATTACAAAAAAAAAATATTGACTATTGTAAACGCGCAGCATTACCAAAATGATAGAATTTGATATAAAAATTATATCGAGTGGTAAACATTTTAAATATTTGTGATATGAAGTATAAACGTAGTGTTTTGTACTTCCTTTTTTGTCTTTGAAACAATCTTTTTTACAAAAAATGTCACACATAGTAGAAAAGGCTTCATTGTTCGTATGTGTTTTAAGATATTTGAGCAAAAATAGCATTTCATGTTTTATCATATTTAAAATCACCGATTTACTTATCCCTTTCTTTTGATTTTTTGCGATATTTCTAGTTTTCCAAATAACCCATTTTGTGATGAGAAGCACCGTATCTAGAATTTGGGTGTAAGATGCATCTGCATTAATGACACAAAAAATGATACTTGTTTCCGATTCTTGTAATTTTTCGATATTTAATTTTAAACAACATTTCCCATATCTTTTCAAAAATTTACCGCCAAACGTTTTCCACCAGTTAACAATAAATAAAAAGATGAAATAGTGATTCTTTTTCATTACAAAAGTGACACTTTTCGTTTGAGCGATTCATTTTTTGTAATTTTTCTTCAGTGTAAATTATATTATGAAGTAATTTCCAAGTTGTTTTGTTTTCCTGTTAGCTAAATTCTTATTCAAAGTTTCCCAAATGTATTCCCATGGTAGTTCATTCCTAAAATGTAAGTCCCATATATCTTTTATTTTTTTTATTCCACTAGAGGCAAAATGTTGATAGTGAGTTACATTTTTTTATATACTGCACATTTTATAATGATATCAGACAAACTGTTTTAGCGAGACATTAATGGTGCCTGACTATACGCTACTAGATGACCAGAGAAAATTAACATTTCTAATGGTGAATCATCCAAGGAAAATAGCTAAATACTTAGCAGCGTCACTCTTCCGTAGAAAACAAACCGTTCACTCTAGTTAACATTCTTAAAATTTTTCACAAACTTTAGATGAATAATATATGAACTTTTACAAATGTTAATTCTTAATCTACAATTATCTGTATTTAAATTTAAATTGTCAATTAACACATGATAATAGAACATTTATATTGAACTGAAAGTAAAAGGTGACCTATAGGTCCATTGGGCCGGGTGTATTATACATGTAATTATATTTTGTACAAATTTATATATTTATGCTGATTTACACATGTCGCTATAATAAACAATTTTCTTACTTACTTACTTGCTAATAGCTTTATTTACAAATTGAGTTGAACATATTTTTACAAAAGATAACACAACAATTGGTTGGAAAGAATATTCATTAGTTAATATTTGTATGAATATATATTTCAAAAAAAATATAATATTTTTCCTATTGAAACACTGAACGATATACCATTGCAGATCCAAGATTAACGATCCAAGGTCGATTGGATCGATAAGTACATTTCTTTTAAACGTGCGAGGTAGTTTGTTACATTAAACAATAGGTTAAAAAACTTATGTACACTAACATGAAACTGATATCCACATTAAAGCAATTTTTAAAAATGGTATGTTTCCGTTTCAGTACATTTTAGTACAAGGAAGCCTTGGGTGTATATTCAAAGATAGGAACAAACGATATACATAGGTGGTACGATGATTTTAGGGAATAGGAAGAGACAATACTGGTGGTACAATATACAATCCCTAAAGTTACAAATGTACGGACACCATTTTTGACACGTATAATATATAAATTTTCATTCCACTTTTTGCAACAAAGATTAATTACAAAAAAAAAATATTGACTATTGTAAACGCGCAGCATTACCAAAATGATAGAATTTGATATAAAAATTATATCGAGTGGTAAACATTTTAAATATTTGTGATATGAAGTATAAACGTAGTGTTTTGTACTTCCTTTTTTGTCTTTGAAACAATCTTTTTTACAAAAAATGTCACACATAGTAGAAAAGGCTTCATTGTTCGTATGTGTTTTAAGATATTTGAGCAAAAATAGCATTTCATGTTTTATCATATTTAAAATCACCGATTTACTTATCCCTTTCTTTTGATTTTTTGCGATATTTCTAGTTTTCCAAATAACCCATTTTGTGATGAGAAGCACCGTATCTAGAATTTGGGTGTAAGATGCATCTGCATTAATGACACAAAAAATGATACTTGTTTCCGATTCTTGTAATTTTTCGATATTTAATTTTAAACAACATTTCCCATATCTTTTCAAAAATTTACCGCCAAACGTTTTCCACCAGTTAACAATAAATAAAAAGATGAAATAGTGATTCTTTTTCATTACAAAAGTGACACTTTTCGTTTGAGCGATTCATTTTTTGTAATTTTTCTTCAGTGTAAATTATATTATGAAGTAATTTCCAAGTTGTTTTGTTTTCCTGTTAGCTAAATTCTTATTCAAAGTTTCCCAAATGTATTCCCATGGTAGTTTATTCCTAAAATGTAAGTCCCATATATCTTTTATTTTTTTTATTCCACTGGAGGCAAAATTGGCATACTAATATAATACATGTCTCTTTAACTTAAGTTTACAATTGCCGAATTAATTTTTTTTCAGCTAAAAGGTCCTCTTTTTCACCGATTTTTGTATTTTCTGTAATTCAGTCCAGGAAATTTAAAAATTCTTTATAATATTTAGACATTTGTATTTGCCTCAAACATGAAGTGTCAGAACAAGAACATATAAAAAAGTCTGTTTCATATTTTGCGTCTAGTGACGTTAACCAGTATTTTCCTATTGCATTCAATTTTTGTGTTTTTGAGTTGACAATACTGTACATACTTTTCACCTGTTTTGATTTGATAAAGTTCCTTAAGTTTATCCTTCTTATCCCCCATTTTTCTTTCGGTAAATAGCACATTGTTCTTGCGATTTGGTTTGTTTTCCCATTCCATATAAAGGACCATATAATATTATTTATTTTTTTTTCGTATATAGCCGGGATACCTCTCATTTCAATTTCGTATCCATGATGGACAGTACAAAGGATTTAATAATAAAAACTTTTCCCGTAAATGTGAGATCTCTTTATTTCCAAACTTCCACACAGCTTTTTATCTTATTTATTTTTTTCTAACCAAATTTAATCTAAGTCCACCTGATATCTATGTTGTACCCCTAGTGCTTTCACAAGACGCTCAGATCATTTAATTTTATTTTTTTTATTTTTATTTTTTATTTTTGTTAAATCTTGTTTTTTTTCCAAAACCCAAATTTTAATAATAAGTAAACATTTATCCATTCTCACTCCACCCTATCAAATGCTTTCTGTTGATCTAAAAATAGTATCGCACCCTCCTCATTTTCTAATTCACAAACATCTATAACATCTTGTAATAATCTATTGCCTTGAAAAATGTTGCACTCTTTGACAAACCCTTTTTGATCGAAATCAGTTTTTTGCGGTAATACATTTTTAACCTTTCCACGAGTGCTTTGGAAATAATTTTACAGTCCGTGTTCAAGAGCGTTATAGGACGCCAATTTTGTATGTCTTCTCTCTCCGCAATCTTAAAAATAAGCGTAATCATACCTCTGTATTGAGATTCACAGAGCAAATTGTTGTCAAAGATTTCCTTAATATCCGCCACGTAGTCGTTTTTTTTTATCAAATACCAAATAATATATTTTGTAAAATTCATTCACAATTCCGTCTTCCCCAGGGGATTTATTAGGTTTCAGTTTTAATGGCCTTACTTATTTCATCCAAAGTTATTTCCATTTCATACATTTTTTTTTTATTTTCTTCGGTTAGTTTATGGTCTATATTCTGTTATATTTTTTTCTGCAGCCTCCCTTTCCCGCCCCTCGGACGTAAATAATTTTTTGTAGAAAGATACTTTTTCTCATAAAATAGATTCTAGATCATCTTTATACTTTTCGTCTGAACCTTTTATTCCGGACCATAATTTTTCCGCGCCCCTCTTTTTATCTAGATTTAAGAAGTACCCTGTAGATTTTTTGCCTTTCTCGTAACCATAGACCTAATTCTGACTGCCTCGGCTTTTTTGTCATAAAAGTCTTTTATTCTAACTTTTTAATCATTTAATTCGTTTTCATTATTTATAAGAACGGTTCCCGTAATTGAAGCAAACATTTTTCCCCACTCCCTTATTTGTATGTCTGTAACGTTTAATTGCTTTGCCACTTCTATAGTAATAATATTTATTTTTATCTTAGTTTCCTCCAATCATTCAAGATTATTTTCGAATTTTTTAAATCCGATTGAATAACTGATGAGTTCATTTTCCACGTTCCGGGATCGCTTTCTGGATCATTTGGTTTCATTTTCATGAATACACAGTCGCTTTTGATAATTTTAATAATCTAAGACTTATTTTCACAAATCAGGCGATTGGGGTACGTGCAATTACATGCGGCTTTTTGTGCATAATCATAATTTCCGCTGAAAAAAATCCACAGAAATATATCAAATTTATCCTTTGGAATCATTTGTTTGCATCTCTGCCTCCGGCAAAAGAGAAAAGTCAGGTACATCTTTTTATGTTTAAGCTGACAGTTCTGTCTTGAAAACGTATAAAGAAAATATGTTTGACACAACATCTTGGTTTCGAATGAGTAATAACAATAGATTATGTGTGTTTGAATAAAGTAAAATAATAAATACACTTCGCAACAAATTTCATTTTAAGGATGTTCATTTTTATCTAGGGTTTTCCTTCTTCAACTTCAAAAATTTAAAGCCTGCCCCTTCAAGAAATAGGTTTATAGAATTTTTAACTTTCGAAATTCCCTTGATAAACGATCAGACAATAGTTTTAAGTTACGAAACGCATCAAAGAACATCAAATGTTGCTTAAGCCCCAGTCCCAATAGACCACGATCGCACCACGCTCACCGCGATCTAAAATAAATTTAGATCGTGGTGAGGTCGCGGTAAGAGCGGCATGAAAATGTAAATTTTCGTTGCTTTCACGATGCTACTACGTCCTTTCTACGCTTCTAAAAAGATCCCGCTACGATTATACCACGTTCTCACCGCGCTTATTCTGCGACCTCACTACGCTTATCAAGATCTTTCTACGCTCTTCACGTTCTCACTACGACCATACCACGATTTATCCGATTGCAACACGATCTTACTGCGATTATAACACGTTCTTACCACGATTATACTACGTTCATAGCGCGATCTTACTACATTCTCAGCAATAACGTCAACATCGTGTTCCATATCAATACAGTTCAATTCCTTCTATTTCTGATTAAATCGTAGATTTCTCGGAAAAAATACAATCATGCAACCAAAATCTACCAGAACAATTTGGCATGGTGGTAGGAGTTGATGTAGAGGCAGAGGGAGCAAAGTAACGAATCCTGATCAAGCAGAGATGTCGGACCGACCAATACAACCTAAATTACAACCTATTGCTGGTCCATAAAGCTCAATGACGATATTTTAGTGAACGATAGCAGAGATGACATAGATGTATCAATATATATAGGAAGATGTGGTATGAGTGCCAATGAGACAACTCTTCATCCAAGTAACAATTTATAAAAGTAAACCATTACAGGCCAAGGTACGGCCTTCAACACGGAGTCTTGGCTCACATCAATCAGCACGCTATAAAGGACCAACATTTTACTAGTGTTAAACCATTTCAACGGGAAAACAAACGGTCTAATCTATATAAAAACGAGAAGCATGGTTGAGCCGTTAGAGCAAATAAATAATTATATTCAAACAAACAAAATCTAGGCAGCTTTTTAATATATTTTATGTGAAAATGACAATGAGAATGATAGTCTTAGTATGAACGTAGTCAGGTCGTAAGAAGATCGTAATGAGGACGGCAAGAGCGTGCTAGAATCGTACTATGGTCGTGAGCAGCGTGGTATAGTCGTAGTGGAAGCGTAGTTGGGTCGCAGTGAGAACGTGATGGTCGTAGTGAGGTCGTAATAACGTCGCTGTACGATCGTAGCGCAGTATCTCCGAATAGAATTACGCTCTCGCAACGATTGTACAGCGACCTTTGCGATCTTACTACGATCTTAGTGCGCTCTCACTACGCTTCTACTACGACCTGATTTCGCCACGACCGCACCACGATTGTTTTGAACATGTTCAAAGTTGGCCACGCTCTTCACGATCTTGAAGACCTCACTACGACCGTGAACACGATCGCACTACGATCATCAAAATTTGCATTTTTTTCACAGATCGTAGTGCGATCGTGGCCTAGTGGGACTGGGGTTTTAATTGTAAGTAAATACAGTTGCGTTTTAATACCGCAGTCCCACTAGGCCACGATCGCACTACGATCTGTGAAAAATGCAAATTTTGATGATCGTAGTACGATCGTGTAGATCGCAGTAAGGTCGTATCACAACGGATATTTGTCATTGTCAACAAGTGAATTGAATTCATTTTCCACTGTATCGGTTATAAAAAGGTTAAAAGATAAAATCGTGCATTCTTGATATCAATACATTGAATTTTCATTGTTGACAAATCATGATAATCTGTCAATCTATAAAGATTAAGTTATAAGCAGGAAAAGCAGAATAGATAACTATATAATATCAAGATAAATTGTGAAATTAATATAACAAAATTAGTGTAGTTTATATAAAAAAAAACTTATGATTATCATAAGACCATCATAAATAAAGGCAACAGTTAGTATACCGCTGTTAAAAACTCGTAAATCGATGGACAAAAAACAAAATCGGGGTAACAAACTAAAACTGACGGAAACGCATTAAATATAAGAGGAGAACAACGACACAACACTAAAATGTAACACACACAGAAACGGACTAAGCATTAGATAAAATCCGATGAGAATAACAAATATAACATCAAAACCAAATGCATGAATTTGGAATAGAAAATTACCGTGACACGTCTTATAGTAATGTGAATTTAAACTCAAATATAATAGAAAACAAACGACACAACGGAAACACAACGTTCAAATGTAACACACACAGAAACGAACTATAATATAACAATGGCCATATTCCTGACTTGGTTTTTTTTTTTTTTTTTGAAGAAAAAAATGGTGGGTTGGTTTTGTGGCATGTAAAACATCCCTCTTTAATGGCAATGTTAAATATAAAATTAAAATGACAACATAACATCACAGGACTACAATACAAATAAATAGGAGAACATATTAGACAAAGAAACACATGCATAATGATACCTCTCGTGAAGTCCTAACTTTATGACCAATTTTAAGAGATATTATAATTTAGGACCACGTTGTGAAACCCACTTACGACTAATATATGTCATAAGACCATCATAAGACATGTCTTAGTCCTAGTACAGCTTCGTGAAACTGGGCCCAGTAAACTTGTTTTTAGATTTTTTGTTTGTTTTAAAATACAACTTTTAGTCAGGTTCAATCACATAGATAAATCTTTTAATCGGATAAATGTGCCTCGGGGCAGTTGTAAATCATTTATAGAAACCTTTTGGTTTGTATTGTAAATAGACCCGAATAGTAGGATAATCCCTTAATATAGTTGTGTCCAGATCAACGAATACTTTGAAAGGATGCCAAGTTGAAGGAAACGCTAATTTTCACCACATGCTTCATATGAGCTAACAAAATTTTCAATATTTTAGAATCTTCACAATTTTTCAGGAATTATTTTTGAAAACAAGATGTATTGGTGTTTATGCATACATGTATATCAAATAACACAGGTTAAATTCTAGAAATAGATATCGAAATATTTATTTGAAATATATACACACGGAAAAAAGTATTGCAACACCTTGATTTTTTAAAACTTGAAAAATCAGCCTCTTTTTTTGGATGAAATATAATAAGATATGTGTATAATATTATTGAAACATAGTTTATAATAACACTGGCATTGAAATGAACAAAAAATATTTGAAAAAAAAATGATTTATATAACCACAATTTTAATAACAAAATGAAGTGTTTTTTGTACAAAAAAATGCATTTTACAACTTTTACTGTAGTCGAAATTTACAATGTCAGACATTTCAAAATTAGTCTTCAGATGACTGTGTTCACATCATGGTTGAACTTTATACGCCAAAGAATAAGTACTTTGTGCGCAGCCTCCATTCAAACGGATAACCACATCTAAACGTCTTCTGATTCCTGCCATAAATCGACTAATGTGTTGCTAAGGTAGCAGCAACCATTTCTGATGAAGGGCATAGTTTATTTCATGATGTGTTTGAACTGGGGTGTCCTTTCGCGCACTTTCCGCCCAATAGTGTCCCAAATATGCTCTATATGGTTCAAATCCGGGCTACGATCGGGCCAAGGAAGATGAACCGAATTCAATTTGAACATTGGATCTTCCTCCACGATGCTAATTTCCAACTTTGGCGAGCTCTGCACTACATTGGATACGGAAAACTGTGTGTCTGTTCGTTAGCAAAGGTCTCCGAAATGGTCTTATCGCACGATAACCAGTAGCGATTAGTCGATCTCGAACAGTTCTTGTTAAAAGGCTCCTGTATGGCCACCACTCTCTTTTTAGGATTGTCTTGTATGCAATGTGTTTCCTTCTGACCAACCTTCATTATGCTTGATTTTCCCTAGCAAATGGTATAGGGGGTCTTCCTTATCTTTGAAGGTCTTTAACAGCGTTTATTGCCTGGTTTTTATTCTCAAAACGACTTATATTGGAATGGTGATGACCAACAATACGTGCAGTTGTTACTGCGACATCCCTGCTTCTCTTATGTTGATAATCTGCCATCTTGATGCAGTTAAGAGTTGTCAACGACCCATTACAAGGTGTCAATCACATAACTTTAAAAACTTGGTTATTTAAAGTGTTGAAAACAATGAAGATAAAAACATCTGTTTTGCTGTTTACGGGTACAGTAGCTGCATGTGCAAATAAAAACTTATCGAGTCGATATTCATTGATTAAACTCAGGTGATACTTAAATAATCTTTAACTAGTTCTATTTTACCAAATTATATCACAAAAAAATAAAGATTGTTTTTTTAATTTCAATTTCAATTTGGTGTTGCAATACTTTTTTCCATGTGTATATATTAACTAGTATGGCAAGGAAAATATTGTGTCTTTACTCTAATGACAAAAGAAGGCATTTCTCTATCCTATCACCCGTTATCCCACAGTTTAATATTAGTTAAAAGTTAGCTTTAAATGTATATAACACTTTTTACAGGGTATTAATATGGACTTCAAAATATGGTAATAACATCTTACTTTATAATAAAATTGCTAACTCACTCTCCTGAAGGTAACTTTTAGTACGCATCAAATTTATAACATGTAAAACGTTATTGTCATATGAAGAAATATTACACATCGAAACCAAAATGATAATAATCAAGCTTTTATAGATTGTCCGCATGTATAAACCTTGTTTTCCGGAAGAGGAGACGAAAACAAAAATATATAGTATGTAGATTTTTTAACACCACTTATATTTATTTCCTGGTTCCTGTAACAAAATTATGAATCATGTATAATTCCGGAAAATAATAATCTAAATATTAAGGAAATAATTTTTCAAAAAATGTTTCAAATATTTTTATTTCCCATTTTATTCGAATTAATTTTTTGTACTATTTTGCACATGTAAATATTTGTTCTGTATAATATTAAAACTGATTTGGCAGGAGATCATCATCTTATCTGAACTTTAGAAAATTACTTCTCACTACTAGAAATACGATTGTATTACCGTATTTTTAAAAGAATGGCATGGTAAAAATTAGTACAGTCTAATACAAATATTGTTCTTTGCAGCCTTAATACGGGAAGTAACCTCGTCATATCGAGAAGCGCTTAGTGCAGTTTTTTTTGTCAAAGTTTGGTTGAGATGAACATAGTGTGTTAAGTTACTTCACCGAACGATTGCCTCAGTTCTGTTCAAAAGATAAAAATAATAAGCAAATAACATGTTTTAATCTGCTTTGTTAATAAAACGATGTACTGTATAAGAATTATTTTTTTTCAAGAAACTAACGCAAAATAAGTAAACGATCGAAATTCCTATGGTTTGGTTGAGCTATGACATGGATTGTTTAAGTGTTTAGAAATGTATCATGGTTTTGATAAAGTTTGTCATGGTTTAGATTCAAATTAATATATATGTGTTTCAATTCAATATTGATTGTTTGTTTAAAAACGCTTGTAATTATATGAAGTTACACAATTTACTAACTGACTAAGAAGAAAAATAGCCTTTTCAACCAACTTGACATATTATAATTGGCAAATTGTACATTAAACAATTTATCTGTTCGTGGCTTGTCTTTGAATGCATGTGTCTTGTAAAAGAATTCGGAATAAATGAACACTCATGTAATCCCACATACAAGGATGACATTTTGGTAAAGTCATTCATAGCTTCAATAAAAATGTCTTTGTATTGTATCAAATTGTTACAGATTTGCCTGTGACGTCACTTTTGTGGCATTGATCAAGTCGTGTGACAGACAGTTCGTGGTTCACACTGTATGATGGACTTGCATCTGTACCCCTGTAACATGTATAGAACGGGGAACAAAATACTTCTCCTTCAGGAAGTTCACCAAATCTATGGCAGTCACTGTTTTCTGCCCGGTTAACCATTTTGCTATGAACATAACTACATAAGCTCTATGTTGGTGAAATCCACTGTCCTCCTGAGTCTTTTGGAATGATAGGTCTGAAAGATTTCAGAAAGATGTTTTTTAAAACAATGTCGTTTCACGTCTCGTCTATTTACCACTGCTGGGCAGTTCTTTACAGGACATTTACGGTCTGTAAGACTTTGAAAAGAGGTCTTCTCCCTTTTCCAAATTTCAGGACAAGTATAAACCTCAAGTTTTTTTCTTGATTCTACCTTAATACAGCACTGATCCCTACTGTCTCTACATTAATCAGGCTTTTTGTGTATTCCTCTTTCACTAAGAAACAGGTTGGGAACATCCCCCTCCCTTCTAGAAAAAGAGGAATATTTTGCGGTTTTAAAAAAAGGGTAAAAATATGTCGCATTTTTAACCTTTAAAAAGGGGGATTTATTACCATAGGAGCAACTTTTCTAAAAGATGATTCCCTTATTTTTAATAAATAATTAGTATTGAAGTCTATCTCAGGCATCTGGGAACAGACTCATAAGTATTTCTATACATGTATTAATATATTCCAAATTGTGGACAAACCCGACATCAAATGTTCTTCGTGAATGCCTTTAGTGAATGAGAGTGAATTACAAAGTCGCAGTGGTGATATACTAGTACTACACTTTCATTCCACAACAAAACTGCCTTACTGTTTCAGTATCACTTATGTTTGTATCCATATAATAAAAAAATTTGAAAAAGACCATATTTGCAATACCTTATTCATATTGAATACTATAACTTTTCTGTTATTTAGACATATTAAGTAGATGTTAATAATATTCACTTGAAATTTTATAAGATGACTTCTGTAGCATAAGTCTTTGATGCATACTCACAAGGGTTCTTTTGTTGATTAACATTTTCATACTGGTCAACACATATTTTTTTTTAGCTTTGACCAGCTTTGGATAGATAAGAAATTAATAAAAACAAAATATGACACAGCAGTTTACTTTCTAGCTCATCTAGCCCTAAGCATCATGTCAAGCATTGTCATTACTAAAAACCATTAAATGTCTTCTAATCTGAGAAGCAATTTCGACATTTCAACGAAATCATTCACTTATGATACTGATGATCCGCCATAAAGTAATATAAACCATACAAATAGTAAGCAAATACATGTTCTCAGATACCATCTCACAAATAAAAAAATCACATCATGAATAAATTAACCTTTTATGTGTTCCTCTCCTAACTACAAACTGTATTCAAAATGAAAGATGTGGAACATATTCTGTCGTTATCATTTGGTTATCAATGCATCTAGTGTCTCTTCAATGCCCGTCTTGAACATAAAAGACTTATTATTAAATAAACAACACTCCTAATGATCAGGTTGGTTGTTATTGTGGAACACAGTTAATAATATAGAACCCTATGGGAAAAACATAGAACTCCTTTTGTCATATCAAACACTGACAAACATCGAAACATACTATTCACACTGATATGTGTCCACACTTGTTAATAATAATAGAATATGTTTTCTACGTATGATCTAAAGAATGTATACGTCCCTGGTGCTATATTACTGTATATATGTTTTGATCTCAAATTCAAATTTGACTTTAATTTAACAGTTATCTTTGAAAATATGATTCAAACTAATGTGTCATACTATTCCGAGTAACTGTAAATATTTCAGGATCTAGTGATAGTTTCATTCAAAACAAACAGAGATAAACATGAAAAAATGAAGTGAGTTTTTATGATTTATATATACCGTATGTAACTTTCTAGGATCATTCTACATGTTAAATACTTTTGGCCTTTGAAGGTATACGTTATGTTACCTGATTTTCAGACTCACTTTTCTCTCGCATCTCCCTTAGTATTTTTCTGACCGAGGTTAAAATTTACCTGATTTGTACGCTGAACAGACAGTAAGGATCTTCATCTTTTTTCAGACAAACTTCATCAAGTCAATATTATAGAGATTTTAATCAAACAGCCGATAAAACATATAACTGTTAATATTGCATATGTATATAAATTTAGATCCGGTTTCTCATCAGATCCTGTATATGGTCACTTGGAACATTTATAAAAGGGTCAAATAATATTTCTTTCAAGTTTGCAATCTGAAATCGTTGCTAATAATATTAAGCCTATTAATTTCATGACAAACGTCTTGTCAATATATTTTCTAGTTTTACTAACTTTATTTACTTTTTAGTCATTTTTCGAAACGATTTAAATTTTAATTGAACATGTGACTATAAGTCTATAGTGTATATAGTAACTTTATTTTAAAAGTTTTGATGAATGAATAACTGTACACCTAATTTCATGCACTCTTAAATCTATACAATACCAATATGTTTCAGCCAATGAAAAGCCGTGGCTAGCTATATATATAGACTGGGAACATTTATAAAGGGTATTGGCATTCCTTTATAAAGCTTTAAAATTGTGTCTGTCTACTCTTGCATGACTTTGTTTCACGTGGGTGCGGTGAGATCGACTAGTGATATCGTTCTTACCAAGTTTTCGAGTCTTAATTGAACTGTGCAGCTGCAGAACTCTTGGACTATTATGTAATATCCGGTTTTCGTTTTGATTGTTTTTGTTTGGAGTTTAAATAATGGAAATTGTACTTGGTGATTTTAAATTAATTATGATTTTTATCTTAATTTCATACGCAAACAATGACAAATATAATGTCTTGGATCTCATTACTGTGTGAATCTATGGTCTAGTCAACTATCAGGTAAGTTCTCTAAAAAACATAATTTCAATTCCTTGTATGATAACAAAATATGTGATGTAGCAGATAGTGTAAGAACACCCCTTTTCTTTATCATTAGAAACTTTTAAATTTTGACAAAAGCAAGCATTTTCCGGTGCTAAAAAAATTACTATATGATACAAATTTTGATGGACTAACATATTAGCTATAAAAAACGATGTTTACCAGCTTGAGTGTGTTGTCATGAGTTCATTTAAAAGGTTGAGATCATATATAGTTATATGTTTCACGAGATAGAAATTTCTTGTACTTTGCTAAAATGAACATTTTACTTTATATGCTCTTTTCAAACTTTTTTTTATAAAGGATGGGTCACCATGCTATTTTGCAAGCTATAGGTCTTTGAAAATTGCCTACATTTGCTTAAATAATCATGAAAAAACACTGTTTTGTGCATAAAAAAAATCTATGAGATAGAATTTTGAAATAAACTGTGAGAAGATAGGTTTTATAATATGTTTTAAGAAAATAAAAATTAAAAATGGTGTCACGGAACTTGTTTTCTTGCTACAAGTTAAAATAAAAAAAATCCATATATGTCCAGTATAAAGTTACTTAAAGAGTTGACTCCCCGTATGTGGCTTATTCTCGTTTCTCGATTTTTATATAGATTAGACCGTTGGTGCCAAGGCTCCGTGTTAAAGGCCGTACATTGCCCTATTATGGTTTACTCTTATAAGTCGTTATTTGGATGGAGAGTTGTCTCATTGGCACTCACACCACATCTCTCTATATCGAGTTAAAAAATATTCTAAAACACACATATTTGGTATTTGTTTAAATATTTTGAAAATTGCAATAAATCAGGGAGTTTTATTCATATAAATGAACAGTTAAATCAGTAGAATTGCATATCAGTTTACAAATTTGCAGATTTGGGCATATAACTACACTGATATTGAACTGCAAGATGGCGGTATACCATGAATCTACCTTAATAAAATATGAGAATGTTTATATTTTGGCACTGTTTGTCATAAAAAAAACACAACCATGTTCATCTTAACCAAACTCTGACAAAATCACTGTATTAAACGCTTCTCGATATGACGAGATTACTACCCGTGCTTTAACTAGTTTTAGAGTCTTGTGATGGGATTTCTGAGGATCAAATGTATCAATAAGTCGAAAATATCTTGATACAAGTTTCAAAATCTACGTTAAAATACAAAACTGAATGGAAGCCATTCTGGGACGACTACTTCTTTATTTTGATCAGAAGTCTGCCTGTCACACAAAAAAGGAGACTCCACTAATCTTTAAGGATACTGCGGCCTTCTTTTGATATACATTGTTGGGTTGATATTTAGACAAGTTATATGTATACATGATATATATTTCTGTGACTGAATCTTACATTAATTTGGAGGATCCTTTACTATAGATAATTTAGCTGATCTGTAATAATAACATCTCCATGCCTTATATGTCATGTACTGTAGTACGACGCTAGATTAAAACTGACGTGGAAAGGTAACACCCGGCCACCGAAAGCTTCCTTTTTTAGCTCACCTGGCCCGAAGGGCCAAGTGAGCTTTTCCCATCACTTGGCGTCCGGCGTCCGTCGTTGTCGTCCGTCGTCTGTCGTCCGTCGGCGTCCGTCGTCGTTTACTTTTACAAAAATCTTCTCCTCTGAAACTACTGGGCCAAATTAAACCAAACTTGGCCACAATCATCATTGGGGTATCTAGTTTAAAAAATCTGTGGCGTGACCCGGCCAACCAACCAAGATGGCCGCCATGGCTAAAAATAGAACATAGGGGTAAAATGCAGTTTTTGGCTTATAACTCAAAAACCAAAGCATTTAGAGCAAATCTGACATGGGGTAAAATTGTTTATCTGGTCAAGATCTATCTGCCCTCAAATTTTCAGATGAATCCGACAACCCGTTATTGGGTTGCTGCCCCTGAACTGGTAATTTTAGGGAATTTTTGCTGTTTTTGGCTATTATCTTGAATATTATTATAGATAGAGATAAACTGTAAACAGCAATAATGTTCATCAAAGTAAGATTTACAAATAAGTCAACATGACCAAAATGGTCAGTTGACCCCTTTAGGAGTTATTGACCTTTATAGTCAATTTTTAACCATTTTTAGCTCACCTGGCCCGAAGGGCCAAGTGAGCTATTCCCATCATTTTGCGTCCGGCGTCCGTCGTCGTCCGTCGTCGTCCGTCGTCGTTAACTTTTACAAAAATCTTCTCCTCTGAAACTACTGGGCCAAATCAAACCAAACTTGGCCACAATCATCATTGGGGTATCTAGTTTAAAAAATGTGTGGCGTGACCCGGTCAACCAACCAAGATGGCCGCCACGGCTAAAAATAGAACATAGGGGTAAAATGCAGTTTTTGGCTTATAACTCAAAAACCAAAGCATTTAGAGCAAATCTGACAGGGTAAAAATGTTTATCAGGTCAAGATCTATCTGCCCTGAAATTTTCAGATGAATCGGTCAATCGGTTGTTGGGTTGCTGCCCCTGAATTGGTAATTTTGAGGAAATTTTGCTGTTTTTGGTTATTATCTTGAATATTATTATAGATAGAGGTAAACTGTAAACAGCAATAATGTTCAGCAAAGTAAGATCTACAAATAAGTCAACATGACCAAAATGGTCAGTTGACCCGTTTAGGAGTTATTGCCCTTTATAGTCAATTTTTAACCATTTTTCGTTAATTAAAGTAATCTTTTACAAAAATCTTCTCCTCTGAAACTACTGGGCCAAATTAATCCAAACTTGGCCACAATCATCTTTGGGGTATCTAGTTTAAAAAATTTGTGGCATGAATTGGTCAACCAACCAAGATGGCCGCCACGGCTAAAAATAGAACAAAGGGGTAAAATGCAGTTTTTGGCTTATAACTCAAAAACCAAAGCATTTTGAGGAAATCTGACATGGGGTAAAAATGTTTATCAGGTCAAGATCTATCTGCCCTGAAATTTTCAGATGAATCGGTCAATCGGTTGTTGGGTTGCTGCCCCTGAATTGGTAATTTTGAGGAAATTTTGCTGTTTTTGGTTATTATCTTGAATATTATTATAGATAGAGATAAACTGTAAACAGCAATAATGTTCAGCAAAGTAAGATCTACAAATAAGTCAACATGACCAAAATGGTCAGTTGACCCGTTTAGGAGTTATTGCCCTTTATAGTCAATTTTTAACCATTTTTCGTAAATTAAAGTAATCTTTTACAAAAATCTCCTCTGAAACTACTGGGCCAAATTAATCCAAACTTGGCCACAATCATCTTTGGGGTATCTAGTTTAAAAAATGTGTGGCATGACCTGGTCAATCAACCAAGATGGCCGCCACCGCTAAAAATAGAACATAGAAGTAAAATGCAGTTTTTGGCTTATAACTCAAAAACCAAAGCATTTTGAGGAAATCTGACTGGAATAAAAATGTTTATCAGGTCAAGATCTATCTGCTCTGAAATTTTCAGATGAATCGGTCAATCGGTTGTTGGGTTGCTGCCCCTGAGTTGGTAATTTTGAGGAAATTTTGCTGTTTTTGGTTATTATCTTGAATATTATTATAGATAGAGATAAATTGTAAACAGCAATAATGTTCAGCAAAGTAAGATCTACAAATAAGTCAACATGACCAAAATGGTCAGTTGACCCCTTAAGGAGTTATTGCCCTTTATAGTCAATTTTTAACAATTTTCATTAATTTGGTAAATTTATGTAAATTTTTACCAAATATAGTTCTCTGTTACTAATGGGCAGAGTTCATTATAGATATAATTGTAAGAAGCAAAATCGTTCAGTAAAGAAAGAACTTCAAACACATCACCATCACCAAAATACAATTTTGTCATGAATCCATTTGTGTCCTTTGTTTAATATGCACATAGACCAAGGTGAGCGACACAGGCTCTTTAGAGCCTCTAGTTATGAAGCCCAGGTGGTCGTGTGGTCTAGCGGGTTGGCTACAGTGCAGGCGATTTAGTGTCACCATATCTCAGTAGCATGGGTTCGAATCCTGGCGAGGGAAGAACACAAAATTTGCGAAATTACAAATCTAACATTGTTGGGTTGATGTTTAGACGAGTTGTATATATAAATATATATATAATAATATTTTTAAATTTGCAAACTACATTTCACATCAAATAATAACAGTTCGTTAAAATATTGTCACTAGCGCTTTCATGCCTTCTGGCAATCTTCAAGCGACGTTATAACAATGTCCTTGACGACACTCAATAAATATATATATTTATTGAGAAACCACCTTTTTACAACGGGGGCACTTACAGACAGGGTACCCACAAGTGCGTCTAAGACCATGCGTCAAAGACCATATATAATGAATAATGTACATTGAAATAATATACACATAGAAAAATATCAAAGGAAAAAAATAATTCTTTTTTTTTTAAACAAGTCAACATTAATGTGAAACATAACAGCATTATATATATTAATAAAAAATCTTAACATTCAGAGATCATCAATTAAGTTGCACACGTAAATCACAGTTACTTAATTTTCTAAAATTGAAGATCTGTAAGTGAGCATTTTACTCGACATCTTTTTACTAAATGTGTCAACATGATTACAAACATTTGGATCAACCTTATAAAAATATACACCTAACAGTTTATTTTTTCTAGGACTGTAACTCTGTGAAGCAAAAGTCGGGGAAGTTAGTACTTAGGTACTCATTTATATCGGCAAAATACTTATTTCTTATATGAGAATGTTCATAACATTCGAGAACGAAGTGTTCCACGGACTCCTCAGATTTGCATGAACACATTTGACAAATGGGAGTCTTGCACATATTAATTATATACAAAACTTTATTCATGGGTAAACAATTTGTTCGTGTTAACAATTTTAACCGTGTAGACTTGAAATTAAATCTACCATCTACTCAAAATGAGCGTATGTTTCCCTTTTTCAGTTTCTGTACATTTTTTGCATACTCATTAAATAAATATTGTTGAAACGAATAACAAACATTCACTAGCATTGTCTAGCACATAAGGTTTCAGGTTGCAAGACAGACGTATCATTTCGAATTATCATCAGGTTCAAGGTTGGAAATATATTTATAAAAAAAAAACCCAATAAAGCTTCAGCCTTATGAACATGATTAATATCTAGCAATTTACTATGTCACACAGAAATTTATATAATGACAAGTCAAAATGCTATTAACGACTTGTTGATGTATCGCCGAATATACAATAGATATATTACAAATCAATAAATATTAGATAATTTTGATGAAAGATTGAAATTTCAAATAGTTTTCTAAATGTAATTTCATTCAAAGTAAGAAATATTAATCTTGATGCTCTTTAACTATACACAAATACATTTTGCATATTATGAAGCAGCAATTATTTTAGAACATCCACAACGTTTGCAAATGAAAGGTCAATTTCGGCTGGGATCGAGATTATCAATGGGAACATAAGCATTTTAGGGTTTTACCTACGGCACCTTAAGAATTCGAACAATATGTTTTAAAACTGCATGTCCCATGGAAATATTGACTGATAGAACATTGTCGTGTGAGGACTATGATGTGTACAATTCTTGCCTGACTTTTATAAAATTTACATAATTGGTTTATATCATCAATGTCCTAGACAAAATCAAATTTCAGTGCCGATCAAATATTTTTTGAAGCATTATGTCCCTTGGAAATAAGGGTTATATGGAAAGTGGCTTTGTACGATTTATCATGTTTACAATTCTTTTTCAGGTTTTAATGAAATTTATGTTATATATCATCAGTGTCTCGCACAGATTAAAAAAACAGTGTCAAACAATCATCTTATAAACAGTTATTCAGCTCATTCATTCAAAAAATTTCAGAAACGCAGAATATCAAAATAAAACATAAAATTACTAATTATTGTCTTTGTTTTCATTGAAAAAAAGACGAAAAACAAAACGTATTAATGAAATGTTCGTACTGGGTTGCAATCCGCTGTGTGAATACACGATCATAAACGATAATAACCATCTCAATGAGACAACAGTCAATTATACAAAAAGTCATAAGAAATACCGAAGGTAAAAAAGAAACTAGCATAGTACACTCAATCTTCCAAATGCATAGCGATACTTTCATGCTCACATAAATTATAGATTTCTACATCAAATGCAAGAAAGTTTAGGTTACAAATCTGTACAAAGTGAAAATAATTTATATGAAAAACCCTCTCCTTAAAGTCATATGAAACGAGTGAGTGGTGAAAAAAAATGTTTATCCAATTCTTTTACCAATGCATGTATATATCATAAACTTAGTCCTCTGTGCACGATTTTCTTATTTTTTTCTCTCTGTTTGTTATGATTTAACAAATATGGCTGCTCATTAAATGCCGTGTTTTGAAGCCGAAGTTTACCGATTATCACCTCATAGTAAACAAATAACAAAGCATGGATATTGAGCACGTGTTTAACATGTACAATCAGAACATTGTTTATTTTAATGACAGATCCATGCGTATTGCGACCACCAGATTTTTACGAGGAGAGTTACGCTCAGGTCACTATGCATACGGAAAATATGTCGGCAAATTGCTTCCTGCAGGGAGGTAATTAAAAATAAGTAAACTTCTTCTAAATGTGGACAAATTAAAGACTTTTCCTCAGAAAAAAGTATATGTACATAAGTTGTATAATGAAAACTATCCATTTAGTTATATAAAAAAACATATGCATATTTTTTTTTAATTTGAGGTTTCTTATGACTTTAATAATATCAATACACCTTATCGCTAGTCTGCGCCGGTTTACCCAAGAATCTGCGCCGCTTGAATTTTTGACGTCATACAACAATCACTATTCAATTATGGCGTCAAATATATTTTTATTATGTCGTCAACATATTACATGAACCTTTTTGATGTCCAATAATGGCAAACAAATAGCGATAAGGTAAAGAATGAAAATGAAAATTGGGAATATGTCAAAGAGACAACAATCTGACTTAAAAGCATATCATAGCCGAAGGCCACCAATGAGTTTTCATCGTAGCGAAAAAAAATCCCGCACCAATGGTGGGTTACAGCTAGCACCTGAATTAAAATGGGTACTAGGTCAGGGAAAATGGAAACCATACTGAACATCAAAACAAATAAATGAACAAAAATTTAAAAAAAACATACAAAACTATCAAAGAACAGAGGCTCTTTACTTCTGACCGGCGCAAATATACGGCAGATTTAAACATACTTTTTAGATTTCAACCCTCCCCTATACCTCCAGTCAATGTAGCATCAATACGAAGATTTAAACTCAATTAAAGAAGTATGAGTCCGATGTTAGAATAAGTAACAAACGAAACAAAGCAAATGAAAATGATGCATACATTTACAAAGGGCTACTATCAGTAACTAACATGCCAGCTACAGACCTCAATCAAACTGATTGTAAGATTATGTCATATGAAAATCAAGCGCAATCCCTCCTTTTAGGGTTCTAGCAGTATATTATCATAACATATATGAGAAGAATATAACCCGTATCATGCCAATAACCAAATATCTAGGAATAATACCTGTCAGTCTAATACATGTTATATTTCCGTAAAAAGTCAACTTCATATCACACTTATTTTTCATTTAAGAATTGAATGCTTCTTTTTGTAAATTCATTGTGGTGTAAAAGCGTTGACCGAAGTACATTTTGTATGAAGCGCGGAAGCGCTTCATTCTAAAAATGTGCGCACGGTCAACGCTTTTATAACCCTATGAAGTTACAAAAAAAAAGAAGCATTCAATACTTATAATTACATTTTTTTAGCTATGATCAAGAAAAAACGAATTTTATATTGTTTTTATTTAATTCCCCTGTGCACTTTATTGTGGGACCACGTGTTATCATGAATGAAAAGTTTTATTGAGTGATACAATTGCTTACGGAATAACACGTGATGTGCTGTTAGCTAATCAGAATAAAGTATTATAATGAAACATACATCTAATGTAATTATTTATAAATGGTAAATTGAATCAGATTAATCTTATAAGAGGTTGGATATACTGTTGCATTTATTTCTTTTCTCTCACCTCACATTTCGGTGGGTTTTTTTTTTGTCTTATAATAACAATACGTTCTCATCTTAATTTCGATAATTCTCATATGACAATCTCCTCATTTTGGTTTGGAAAAGCGATAACTTTTGTTCTGAATGTCATATTTCGGGCTAGTTCATAAATGATAAATTCCAATTATTATTATAGGTATATGCATTTTTGATGAACTTCACTTAAATGAATTCAAGTTATCACATAAGTAATATATGTATTCACCAGTCAACCTGGTTACTCAATGCAATCACTTTTATATCATAACATTCATAACTCATGATATGGAAATTAAACGTATCTTACGGACGCAACCATCTCTAATTTCTGAATTCGCAATTTCAATTGAAATTTCTCCAAATTTGTAGGGGCTTCTGATGCGAAGTGCTCTAAATAAAGGCAACAGTAGTATACAGCTCTTCAAAATTCATAAATCGATAGAGAAAAAAAACAAATCCGGGCTACAAACTAAAACTGAGGGAAACGTATCAAATATAAGAGAACTACGACACAACAGAGACACAACGCCGAAACGTTACACACAGGGAAACGAACTATAATGTAACAATGGCCATTTTCCTGACTTGGTACAGGGCATTTTATGAAAAAAGATGGTGGATTGAACCTGGTTTTGTGGCATGCCAAACCTCCCGCTTTAATGGCAGTGTTAATTATAACATTAAAATTACAACATTGCACGACAGGGTTACAATAAATAAACAGGTAAATGGAAGAAAATATAGGATAGAGAAACAAACGAAGAATAGCCATCCAAAGGTAACAGGTTAAAAAATATTTTTATACACCAGACGCGAGCTACGTCCACACAAAACTATGTTCAGATGTTAAATGTTTGAAAGCCATAACAACAACCAAGTTGAAGATCGCCGAGGACCAAAAGTTCCAAAAAGTTGTGAGGCCAAGTAATGCATTGGTAGTTATAACTAGACTGTCAACACTGATGGAATGAGTTCGGGTTTAGATGAGTTTAACTTAAAGTTAATTTACGAGGATTGCTAGTTTTCCTGTCATCTGACACTTCTGTTTTCTCTGCCTATAAAAAAACTAAAGTCACATTAAGCGCCTCCAATCAACCAATTAAAATATGTTTTTGGTGTGCTTTAATCCGTTTATGTCACTCTATTCGTTGTATTTTAGCATTACCGTGATAATATATTTTGGGTCGATGTTGCGTTAAGCAAACACCAATCACTTGTATTTTAGCTTCCCATTATTTTAAATGTTTTTTTATATTCAGCGCTCCAGTTTTATCTATTCTGTAAATTTTAGTACCCTTTTGTTGTCGATTCTTTAATTCCTAGCGACCCATTATTTCTTCATATGTATCTAATTCATAATGATTTTTTTGTCCATTCTGTAGTCTTTGTTAAGTACTCTAAATAAAAAAAAGTCCTATGGCAGACCTTAACTCAAGAATATGACAGACATGCCATTATTTGTCTAGTAATATATAATAATATTTACAACATTTATACAATGTTAATCATTGCAAATTTGATAAATTTATGTAACAGATTTAATAATAAAATGTTTATAATGGGTAAGAAAAAGAAATATATTACCGTAGTAACTTACATTTTATCTTTTACTGAACAATAAATGAAATTATCAATTGAAAGAGAAGTAAATGAAAACCACGTGTTTCTTGGTATTCTAATTTTATAAAATCATATTTTCGTCCTTGTTGATATACAAGTCATACACTGAATACAGATAAACAGTGACTAAATATAGCATTTATGTGTTAAACGAAATTGATACTAGGATTTAAATATTTGCATATATTGGGGCGCTTTTTAAGGTTTTGGATTTGTTTGACAAACTTTTTTCACATCATATTATTTTTGAATGTTCCCCTTTAAATCTTTGGTTGTATTGATTATTGTTTTTAGCTACAGCTGACCAATTCAGCAAAAAAACTAAATTATGCAACAACAAAAAATAAACAAAATGAAATATTTTTCATATCTTCTTTCATCCCCATTGTCATAGACATGTAACAATCTACCCGTTCGTTCATTTCAACTAATATGTTTTTTTTAAATCGTACCGAAAGCACGTGCCTGTGTTAGTTTAAAGAGGCATTAAACACCATTAATCAACCAATTAAAACATCATTTGTTGTTATTCTTAAATTCATTTTGGTTATTCTATTTCTTGTATTTTAGCATGGCCACAATATAACTTTTAGGCCCGATTCTTAATAATGCAAACACCAATCACTTATATTTTAGCATCCTATATTATTATTAGATATGTTCTTTATATTTAGCGCCTCAGTGTTTTTTTTTTTTAATTATATTTTAGTTCCCTATTATTCTCTATTCTTTAAATTTTAGCACTTCATTATTTTTATCCTATTATTTCCGACTTTTTTTTCATTCTGTAGTCTTTGTAAAAAAAAGCAAAAAAAGTATTTTTTGCAATAAAATCATATACTAAATCATTGAATAATCTACCTATAAAAGTAGCAAATAATCTTTTTGATTCTTTAGTAAAACCAATTATGACCTATAATTCAGAAGTAACATATTTGGATACATATATTTCTTTTCATCGAGCCAAAAGCAGAGCCTTAACTGCAGGAAAAGAAATTAATCAACTTGATTTTATAGACAAAACCCCCATAGAAAATATGCATCTTAAATTTTGTAAATCTACTCTAGGGATAAGAAAAAATGCATCCAATTTAGGAGCAAGAGTTGAATTAGGAAGATTGCCTATAGAATGCTTTATTAAAACACAAACCCTTTTATATTTAGCTAGACTATATAATAATAATATTAATCCATTGTTAAAGGAAGCTTTTTCTCTAGCACAGTCTCTAGATTTGACCGGAACTTACTCATGGTATACATATGCTAAAAATATTGTTAAAGAGACTAACGTTGACCTTAATATTCTTTCTACTTGTAAGGACATAAAAGATGTAAATAAAATAAAAAACGATATAAAGTTAAAAATGAAAAATAGATATGAAGATTTAATTCAAAATAAATTTCAAAACATCGATGATAAAAGATTACAAACTAGAATATTATCTAAATACATCTAATTTTCAGATAAGGAGATTAATCACTAAATTTAGAATAAGTGATCACTCCCTCTTGATTGAAAAGGGGAGATATTTTAAAATCCCAAGAGAGGAACGTCTTTGCCATAAATGTAAAATACTAGAGGATGAGAAACATTTTTTACTATATTGTGAGTATAATAAAACTCTAAGAAATGACTTTTTTCATCACATATGTACAGAAAATAATAACTTTAATAATTTAAATGAAGAAGAAAAAATTCATTATCACCTTTACAAACAAATAAGTTAGGATCCTTCTTGAAAAAGTCATTAGAGCTGAGGGCAGGGGACTCTTAACAACTTGTTTGTTGTTATAAATTTTAATGCTGTTGATATTTTGTATGTTTAATATGTATGTATTTATGTTTATTGTGTTTATTGTATTAATATATGTTGGTCACAAACTGTAAAGTTTATATGACAATAAAATATTTGATTTGATTTGATTTGTTAATATAAGTACTCTAAATAACAAAATAACATCTAAGCCAGACCTTAACTTATGCATATGACAGACATAAATACGACAAAAATTACATTTTAATCTTTAATCTTATAGTTTACATAAAAAAAATCTAAAAGAGAAACTATAAAGACAACTGCAAATACTACTGTCTTATATTTTAAATCTATTTATTAGAATAAGTCATGACAAAACAGTTTACATTATTTTAAAACGAGAAGACAGAATTTGTATAATTGATCCTTTATATTGGCTACATATGCGATGCATATTTTATTTAACAGGTTATCTTTAATGGAAACTTATTCCAACCAGATGTGTTATTTCAAAAATGGAATATTTATTTTTAGCAATGCCATATTAAAATTTGCATTATTAATAAACTTCTGTGTACAAAGGGAAGCAAATCAAATTTATCCTTTCATATTGCCAGGTGGTGGTGCTTTTTGACAGGTGCTTTATTACCGTCCGAGTGAATCCCGAGACCGGACTGGTATGTTCTTTATTATTATAATCACATTCGCAATTCATATTTATTCTTCAAAGTTAGTAAAATCATTGATAGTGAACAATATCACTAAGGTAAGTTGCTATTTGTTATGGTTTTTTTTCATGAAAGAGAGGTAAATGAACAACCACGTGCTGCCTGGGATTCTAAACTACATGTTGATATATACAGTACCTGGCCAAAAGTATTTGTCCTCTTCTTTTTTTTTGCTATATATTTGATATAAGAACACATTTTTTCCAAAAACAATATTTTGAGGGCATTTATGGTTGGATTTTTAAAGTTTTATATGCAATTCACGAAAAATCTCAAGTGACGATTACTTGTCATATGTCCACACTATGTTTATATTCTAAATATAGTTATATATATATTGTGTAGTGTAGAAAGAAATCGATACTTTGACCTTTAAATATGGGGCGCGTTTAAGGTAACAGATTTGTTTTGTTAACCGTTTAACCTCATATAATTTATAAATGTTCCTTTTAAAAGTTTTTGTTTAATTTATCAAGATTTTTGTTTGGCTAAAGCCGACCAATTTAACAAAAAGAACTGAATTACGCAACAACTCAAAATAAATAAAATGAAATATTTTTAATATCATCTTTCACTCCCATTAATGCCATTGACTCGTTCATTCTTTTTAACTACGTTGGAAGTTACAGCTGTATACGATGACAATGGAGAAGGTCCTATCATGGTTCATTTTGCACTAAAATTCAAGAACTTCTGATGAAAGATTTTCACATTTTGCAAACACATAACTGCTCCTTCTTTTGATTTTATTTGTAAACGTAAAACAGACTTGAACTGATTTAGTAAAAGCCACAAAATGTCACTATCCAGATGGTTTTTGTCTTAATTGGAAGAAGCCGCATTTTTGTTCAGTCTTAACGTAATCATTAAATACAACATATATTTACATATCAAGGCTGACTACTAGTGTGGCTTCTTTCATTTTAGTCCCAAAAATTAAACGTCTGAACATTAGCACATATATTATTCAATTGTGAAGATTTCAGAAATCTTGTATGCATCAATCATTTGTGTCAATGATCGAAATATCTGATTAGAGTAATGTCAAAATGTTATACACGTATTCTGCTTTCTACTGTTATAAAAAATTATATCTTACGATGTTGGATTATGAAAAATGGGGGTGTTTATTTTATATTGTGTGTAAATCCAGTATTGAATAATAAAAGTGGGACCTATCACCACATTTGCTCGTTTTTGTTCACATATAAGACTAAAGTGTAGATCAGTAATTTACGATCTTATAAAAATTTAATCCTTTAATTGCTCCCGTACTGATTACATGTACATGTAGTATCTCAAGTATCAAGTCCAGTCACTGGGGTCATGTTTTTGGGGTTATGTCACTTTTTTAAAAAGTCATGCTATATGTTTCGGAGATAACTGTATTGTATTTTAAGCTCTGACGTCATCGATTGGTGATTAAATGGTGGCAAATTGAGTTTAATGGCGATCTTTTACCAATGCATGCCTTCTTTTGGAACTTAAAATACAACCGTGTTATCTACATGCTAATGAAACTATCAGAAAATCACATTAAATCATACATTTTAATTCTGTCATACGTCGTCTGCACTTGCACGTAACTTATACTTCGGTGTTGACATGATTATCAATTATTTGGTCATTTTTATAAATTTTCTGTTACAAAACTTTAAATTCTTCGAAAAACTAAGAATTTTCAAATCCAAGGAATAGTTTAACTTAGCCGTATTTGGCACAATTTTTCGGAATTTGGGTCCTCGATGCTCTTCAACTTTGTACTTCTTTGGCTTTACAACTATTTCAATCTGAGCCGCGTCACTGATGAGTCTTATGTAGACGAAACGCGCGTCTGACGTATCAAATTATATTCCTGGTACCTTTGATAACTATTAACAACACTGGGTGGATACCACTGCTGGTGGACGTTTCGTCCCCGAAGGTATCACAAGCCCAGTAGTCAGCACTTTGTTGTTGACATGAATATCAATTGTATGGTCATTTTTGATAAATTGTCTGTTACAAAACTTGAATTTTTCCAAATAATGATAATTTTCTGATCCCAGGAATGGCTTACCTTAGCCGTATTTGGCACAAATTTTCGGAATTTGGGTCTCAATGCTCTTCAACTTCGTACTAGTTTGGCTTTACAATTATTTTGATCTGAGCGTTACTGATGAGTCTTATGTAGACGAAACGACCGTCTGTCGTATTTAATCATAATCCCGATACCTTTGATACCTATTTACACCACTGGGTCGATACCACTGCTGGTGGACGTTTCGTCCCCGATGGTATCACCAGCCCAGTTGTCAGCACTTCGGTTGTTGACATGTCCTTTTATAAACAAAATTAAAAGTTTTCAATAAACCCTCTTTAATAACTATCTATGCAGTATGGATTTTTCTCATAGTTGAAGTGCGAAAATCGACTTATAGTTACTAACATCAACTTCATATTGGGAAAAGTTGTCTCCTTGGAAATTTTTCAATATTTTAATTTCTATGCAATGAATTTCGAAAGGTCAATCAGTTGGGAGTCCATGAATCCAGCAAGTACATTCATCCTTGAGTAAACGTTATTCAACCAAGACATGAAATCAGATTTTCCATATCAATAAAGGCAAAAGTAGTATACCGCTGTAAAATCGTTATGTGTTGTATGTGGTTAGTAAAATGAAAAGATATGTGTATGGATTACAAAAAAAACTCTGAATTTAGTTATTGTATGAATGTCGGGTGTCATCGAAAATGATGGTTCAAGATATTTTTTGGACAATTCTGTAATTGCTGAGTTTATTAAAGCGGATTAAAACTCTTCTTATAAGTTTGTTTAGACTAACAATCAAACAATTGAATTTGATTGCCCCCGCTGTGACAGAGGGGGCATTAAGTTAGATCCTTGTCCCTCTGTACATCCGTCCATTCGTACGTCCCAAAATTGGTTTCTCTTCTCGAACTCTACTGAGTTTGTCTAAGCAAAATGTTATGAAACACAATGCTTATTACCAAAAAACAAAGAAAAGTTAGAATTTAGACTTATACCGTTCTAGACTTAATAATAGTATGCTCCTTTAGAAATGGAAAAAATGCGATATTTTAAAGTTTCCATTTTCTTACTTAAGATTGCTTCCACCAAACGCAATGAAACTTTTACTCAATCTTTATTACCACAAAACTCATATTAAGTACGAATTTGGGTAAAGTCACGTTTACAGTTTTTGATTTTTTCTCCCTTTATAATGTCATTGTCCTATGGACACATTCCTCACTAATTTCATTAATCTCCTCTCATCACAATGGTTACATAACTTATAAAAAGAAGATATAGTATAATTGCCAAAGAAACAACTCTACACAAGAGAATAAATGACACAAAAATTAACAGCTACAGCATTGTACAGGTCAAATTGCATAACTGGTGTCTACATTGTCTACGCTTGTGCCATAACAAAAATGTTTGATTGTATTCACGTTGATACAATTTATGGCAACATTTTCATTCCTTTTCATAAATGACATAACAAGTATGTGTTCAACTTTGAACCATTGCCAGTTCTGTCTAAAAATCTTCCATTATGCCTAACCTAACGCAAAGTTTTTTTTTCTTATTAATTCTTTTTTCCATTGTTTTCTATTCGCTGTAGATGATATTTATTAAACAACAGCTGTGCTACAGCTTCATTACACTTCTTCCTATTTTGTCAACAAACTGAATCAAGTTTATCATGTCTATGAAGGAAAAAGGTGAAGAAAAGAAAATTTACGAGTTAAAATTGCAGAAGTAAATTCCCATTCTCGAGGCAGATGTTGCCAAAACGATACGCAATTCACTGTGGCCATCTTTAAGTTTAGTTATTATAGTTTTTACCTTTTTCGCGTCTGGAGTTTCTGAATAAAACATTCCGATCTAATAAACAGAATCAAAATTTTCTGAACACAAATAAAAATACAAATCTAACAATGATTTGTTTTTCATTGAAGTAAACAATAAATCTTGAAGTTACTTACTTATCCTCTATTGTATTCTGACGTATGATCATTTTCCGTTATTTAGATAAACAACGATGTTTTGAAAAATACGCTTATGGAGTTGTGTATTGTTTAGACAACTTAAAAGTTACGGATTACAGAAATTGCTTTGGTATATATCTCAAGCCTGATAGTATTTGATGTGCTAAAAAATACATTTTAATAACATTTGCCAAATTTTATTACAGACGTTTGTGTTCGATTTGTCTTTTTTAAATGGTAAAGATATTGCATGTTCAACATGTAAATATTTGTTTTATATGTGCTTCTGGGTTTTTTTTACAGTGACAATGGTAAAACTGACACTAGTCATGGTTGTCATGGTCAGTAAATGTTCTGCTCAAGGTATGGTTCTGTTTTTGTTTTAGAATAAAAAAAATATGTAAAAATGTAAAAATGATCTTCATTTTTTTTTATTCAAACTTATCATTACACATTTTGAACATATTCAACAAGATAGTCTGCGTTAATAAAACATTTTGCAATGAAATATTAAAACTAAAAATGTTGTATAATAATAAGATTTGTCTTTTCCTTCTCTATTGGAAAATAATTTTTACCAGCAAGTTTTAAGACATTTTAAATAATATAATATCACATAATATAAAAATAATGAGAATTGGAATGAATGCCAATGACACAACTTTCCTCCAGGGTACACATATTGTAAATAGCTATAATAGGTCGGTGCATGACCTTCATAAAAGGGAAAGACTAAAATCGAATATAACGTACCCTAAAAGGCCTACACATGAAAATAAGAAACTAGAAGACTAGAAAACAAACAGCCTACAGACACACGAAGAACGTTTCATGGTTAATTATGTTTGTGGTCTAGCACTTTGGGCAAAGTGCAAAGCGTTGTGGTGCCATGAAATCTCAGTAGCATGAGTTCGACAGATCGTACGATTTTTTGTCGTGGAAGTTCTATGAAATAGTTGTCGTGGCACTGTGGTGTAAAATATCAAAATAATATTTTGAGTGGTTCCATGATGGGTACAAGACGGAAAAAAATATGTAATTGTACTGTCGTGTAGTTGTCACAAGTCGGTCGTGCGACAGTTGTGCGACAGTCGTGTGACAGTCGTGCGATAATCGTACGATAATCGTGAGTTGTTCGGGGCTATATTTCAGGTTTTCATGTATTTGGATGCGCGTGTGACTGTCGTGTTACTGTCGTGTCACTGTCGTACGACTGTTGTGCAACTGTGATGCGAGTGGCGATTCTCAGCAAAAGCTCTTGAAACATGCAAGGCTCCATCCGCATGATTCCAAAGAAATCACCGACAGATTCCCGTTCCAACTCTTGCATCAGTGCACTATACCGTCCAAACATCCGCCGTTCGATCCATGGCTTAACCCACCAACGTCGGGGGTTTCTAGGCTATACTGTTCACGGGCTCGAATCAACGCTTACAGGACTATGTCTTGCTCTTGTTGGAGTCCGGCAAGGCGTCTTTTCAACAGTGCCGAACATAATCGTTCTAGTAAATAGGCAATCCTATTTAAACGATAGCCGGTATGTTTTTCCAAACATTCATTCTTGTCGAATTGTATTCTTCCAAATAAAACTTAAATATCCTGTACGACGAACGTACCACTGTCGTACGACGGACAATCAATTTTTTGCGAGCATCGTACGAAATTTGTTATTCGTGAGACAATCATGCGACTCTATCACGAATGTCTAGCGACAGTTGTGAGATTATCGTACGACAGTCCTGCGACGATTGTTTATTAATTTCATGTCGTGGAGCTGAATAGATGTGTCGTTGGTTCGTTTTGACCAGGGCTTTACGAAAGAACATAAAGTTTGCTTGCACAAAATTTACAGATCTTACATTGTTGGGCTGATATTTGGACGAATTATATATGCATACTAGCTAGTAATATGTGTTCAGGCTTGTATCACCTTCACTGGTGATCCGATGAGTAAATTCTGTCGTAGAGTTGTCACTGGTTCAGACGTACTCATAACATTAGGATTTATGTGATCATGACTGTATCCTACAATAACCTGTATGATTCTCTACGATAGATAATTGAGATAATCTAAAAGAATTCCATCTTCATGTCTTTTACTAGTATTGCATGTACTGTGTTACGACGACAGATTAAAACTGATGAGGAAAGGTAACACCCTTCCACTGAAAGCTTTATTATTGTATAGCCTAGGTGGTCGTGTGGTCTTGCTCGTCGTGCATAGTGCAGGGCGATTTGGTGCCACAAAATCTCAGTAACATGAGTTCAAATCCGGTCAGGGTACTATAAAAAATTTGCTTCTGCTCGTTGGTTTACACATCTAACATTGTTGGGCTGATATTTAGACGAATTATATATACATGTTACCATTATCATAATTCACATGTTTTCGTTTAGATTGTTCAAGAATTAAAACATTATATATCAAGTAGACAGCACCCCTACCACACACTAAAATGGGATTTAGGTATACATAGTCTTCCCAAAAACTTCCCATTAACACCATTAACCATTACACCATTCACCATACACCATTATACCATACACCCTGTGTCATTAAACCATACGCGTTACACCTTTGCAATATACACCTTACACATTACACTCTACAAAATTCCGCACTTTAGCTACACCATCCGAAATTAAAAATATGGCAATTTAATTTCAAAGAAAGAATGCGATTTCAAAATTATTTATTTATTTTAAAAAACGAATTTTTATCACAATATTGTAAACTGATGTATAAAATTAAAAATCAGTTCTTATCAATCTTTTGCTTAGTTTTAAACATTGATAAGGTCGTACACAATTCATTCACACCATTACCAATCGCACGTTACACATTCACATCATTCATCATACACCATTACACCCCTTACACCATAGCACCATACACCTTCTACCATATGCCATACACCATTACACCATACTCTTTATAAACCACTTAGTATTTGCAACATATCATTTGACATGTTTTATTTGGAGTCTGATTTTGTCTATTGAAGTTGAGTGGAAAGTAGACGACAAAGTATCTGGATATGGAGAGGACTTACAGCTGTTCTGTAAAGCTGGAAATTACTCAACTAACACAGGACAAGTAAAACGATGGTTTGGTGGTCCTGAACAGAAAATGCTGGTGCTAAATGGAGCTCCCAATGAGGAGGATGCTACAAAATATGGCATGCTCTTTAAATCAGAAGGTTTCGTTTTGATTATACGAAATGTTACAAAAGAAGATTTAAATGTAACATATGAGTGTACATATGGATTTCAAACATCAGGAAAAAATTGTTTTGAAGAGGGAAGATGTTTTTAAAGGTTTGTTGAATTATTATTACTGTACGTGCATATATAGAGGCATTCCCGTAACAGTGTCGACAAATACAATACTTATGTAAGTAATAATACTGAATCATTTACCTTTAACATGTTTGTCATTGGCTTTCGATATGACGATTTTACGCTCACTCAGTCTGTTAGAGGCCTGTTCATGTTGCTTAGAGGTTGGAAGTTGTAAGTTTCAATTGTTTAACACATGTTGGTAATTAGGCATTTAAGCTTCCATATTTCATGATGAAGCTAGTTTTTGTAAAATAAAAATGTAATAAACCAAAATTATTATTAACAACAATCTTAAGTTACATCCATCTGTGCAACCATGTACAGAAAAATGTTATATTGCCTAATGCAGAAGAGTAAATTTCCATGCATATACAATTCAGTATCAAAGGGAAGCCCTGAAAATTTGTATGTAAAATAAAAAATAATTTCTATCTGATAATGCAAAATATTAATGATGGCGCAGTACATCTTTATGCAAAGATACATGCATATGGCAGTTATTACCATTTTACCAGTATAATGAACATAATCACACTCATGTTTACAATGTCCATCTATCCGCACGTCGACACTTGGGATGGATCAAATTACTACAAACTGCAAAAACATTTTTTTCATTTGACAGCATTTGTATACGCCTTATAGTATCATCGTGCATTAGTTTTTCTACATAACCATTTCATTTTTACAAAAATATGCAACATGCACAATTAGGATGCATCATGTTTTCTTTTGTGCAGCTGTTTATTGGTATTATTATACAATTTGAAATCATTTATATGTGTGTGAGTGTGATACGATAGCTCATCAAACAAATTAATTATGTGCATGTACAAAAAATTGAAAACAACACGTTTAATAATTTCTTGATTCCGAAGCGCTTTTCTGGATTTACCTTCATTAGGAACGCTCAAAGCCAAATATTTGAAATCCGAAGATGTATAAGTACCGAAACGGTACTGACATGATTTAAGAAACTTTACTATAAATTGACTACTAAGCTGATGATACCCTCGGGGACTGATAGCCGACCAGCAGAGGTATCGACCCAGTGATGTAAAAAAAATGAAAACAACACGTTTAATAGTTTCTTCCGTCCGAAGCGCTTTTCTGGATTAACCTTCATCAGGAACGCTCAAAGCCAAACATCCGAAGATGTATAAGTACCCGAAACCGTTGATGAGCTATATGTCAAAAATACCTAAAATAAATAGCCGAATTCATCCAAAGCCAAGTTTGCCCGAGGGAGTTGAAACCTTAATTTCTTAATAATTACAAAATTTACAAATGTATAGTAATTGCCCCTTATTGGTTGAAATTGCTTAAGGTGTTAAGACCACCAATTAAAACTCCCTGTCTGTTTAACCAAATTTTGGTAAGCTTTCTAAATATTTTACTTAAGTTTAACCTCATAGAAACTAGGTTTATCCTAAATCTTACATGTATAACATTTCTACGTGCAAATTTTAAACCTTCCATTAAAGACTAATAAGAAAAATCTGATCTCCGGAACACATGTACTACCAAAATAACTCCCGGTTTCTTGAAATCTTTAATTATGGAGCGCACTAATCCTGAATTTGCAATGCAAATATATTTCTCTTTCACCAAAGGTTCCATTTCTACAAATTTAATGGCTAGTTTAATTAAACAAGGACATCAAAAGCACTTTTCTGTGTCAGAATAGAGCTACTTTTATATACATTCTAAATTGGAGGAAGTAATTGGTGGTCTGACACCTAAAAAGCACAAAAAGGTGATCAGAGGACTTTTGTTTTGCTTTATTTTTAATCCTTGGCCGATTTGGAGTAATAAAAAATCTTTTTGAGCAGAATTCGATTTCTATTTCAAAATTCACAGCTCAATTTAAAGAATGTAATGTTTGACTTTAATAGGAAATACTTTAAAAAATCATTTTAGACTACAGGAGCATAAATTTCAATTCAAGATCAGTTTTGGTCGATTTTTCCTTGTTTGTCCTACTTCTGCAAAGACTTGCCACAATTTTTACAATGAGTTTAGTAAAACAAAATCAAAGATATTGAAGAGTCAAGGAATATTGACCCCTTTTTCACCAGGTGCTAGTAATGGGACTATTAATGAATCATAATTGCAGTTATGGTCATTAAACTATTTTTATTTACTATCAGTCAATAAAATTTAAGGTATTTGAAAGAATAAAGCGGATTGTGGTGAGTTTATGCAATGTTTCATTAGGCTATATTATCTTCCAAAGACATGGAATGACGCAATGATATAAGGAATAGAAACTTTAAAAAAAAAATGGAGGGACTACTTGGTGGTCTGACACCTTATGTCCTTTATTTCTATATGTGCACCTCTTTTTTTAAATTCTAGCTGGAACACAGTCGATTAAAATTAAATTTGAAAAGAGAATTTGGTTCAAAATTCGATTTCATAGTAAATCAAAAGCAACAGTCATTACATCAAATGATTATTAAATCAATCAGTCAATGTGAATGATTATTATTTGTATAACTTATGGTCATGCTGGACAGTACATTGTTCAAAAGAAATTGAGGAAACCAATATAGGATTAGATATTGCCATTTCTAGATTTACATACTTTCATTATGAATGTATATCCTAATATTTTCATTTTTCAGTGATACAGATTGTGAAACCAAGTAATAGAGAAAGTAAGGAAACTAACTATGCAACAATGTAAGTATTACCAGATAAGTATAATTTTACTATGTAGTTTATAAGAACAAAACCCCATTATAAGGATTATTACTAACTAAATTTGTAGAGTTTGTTGTCCTGGTCATTCATTCTTGTCGAAGTGTTTCTCTCTCTTTTACAATTATTAATATAATAACCTAAAATTTCGACACTTACAAATCATTGATATATATATATATTAGGAGCAATAACTCCAAAATGAATGGGTTGTCTGGATTTTTCTCAGATACATAGAGCTTACTCTGGTGATCATTCTTAAACCATCAATGTTTGCTATAACGGTTTCAATTTTTGAGATAGTAGAAATGTACGAGTATTAGTAACCTAAAAAGATACAGAGCCAGCGAAAGAAAATATAATTGACGCTTCGATAGTGTACCGGTTCCAAGTCGATCTGGTATGGTGGCCAGATGCGGCCATTTCCCCTTTTCGCGTTTTCGTGTTTTCTTCCTTCACTTTGCAAACGCGAAATCGAGAAAGCGAAATCGAGAAAGCGAAATCGAGAAATTGAGAAATAGGGAAATAAAGAAATCGAGAAATAGGGAAATCCCCGATTTCCTGATTTCCTGATTTCTCGATTTTTCTCGATTTCTCGATTTCCCGATTTCTCAATTTCTCGATTTTGCTTTCTCGATTTCTCGATTTTGCTTTCTCGATTTTCGATTTCGCGATTTCGCGTTGGAAAAGTGAGAAGAGACAACGAGAAAACACGAAAAGGGGAAATGGCCGGATATGGCCAACATAATCTGGACCCAATTTAAAAAAAGGACATATCCAACTAAGTAAGATACCACGTGACGGTGATGACGTAACGAGCCGACATTTTGTATAAATATAAATTGCATAATAGTTGCTTCATTAAAGGTTAGTTTTCTCATGGCTTTGACCCGTTTTCTAACTTTTGCAACTTTATTCTTGCTATTCGAATATAAATCTACCTTTAAATGTTGGTTATGACAGGTTTTTTTGGAGATTAGTTAAAATTGAAATTTTCTCATCATTTCCCCCTTGACTCAATCATAAATCTAGCGACCTCATGTGGAACATGAACTTCAAATTCACAAATTCCGTAAATAAAAGAATACTTTCCAACTAGATTGAGAATATAAAAACATATGTCTGGTGAAATATATAACTTATTACATCTCAATTTTATGGCAAATTACGTCCAACATCGATTTAAAAAAGTGTGGAGTGAAAAAAATCAGGATCATATATTTTGACAGAAATATACTATTCCTAGATAAAAGTTAACACTGGAATTAATATTAAAATTATGAAACTCATGCACAATTCTATTTACCACAACAAAACAGATCAAGTTTGATTTTTGGTGGCGTCACTTTTATTGTTCAATAGTACTGTCCTTTTCGAATGGAAAAAAATACTAAATTGTTCGTTTCCGTTCTCTAAGATTTACCTCAACTAAATGTCATGAGACTAATTAACAATTCTTGTTACTACCACTAAAATCAGATCAAGTACTAATTAGGCCTTTCCACTTTTCTGTGGAAAGACTTATTGTTTTTCTTCTGATTATTTTTTTTAGGTCTTTCCACTTTTCTGTGGAAAGACCTATTGTATTTCTTCTGATTATTATTATTATTAGGTCTTTCCACCTTTCCGTGGAAAGACCTTTTGATTTTGTTCTGATTATTATTATTATTCATTTTTTTTTTCTCCCGCCTAATTT
The DNA here is from genome assembly GCA_019925275.1 of Mytilus edulis. Classification (NCBI taxonomy): domain Eukaryota; kingdom Metazoa; phylum Mollusca; class Bivalvia; order Mytilida; family Mytilidae; genus Mytilus; species Mytilus edulis. Next base: position 40,214,382 of record CM034352.1, read on the forward strand.
TTTTCTTGCGCAGTATTTATGTTTCAAAAGATGTTGCTTCGATATTTGGAATATGATATCGTATAGTTTATACGCTTCACAATTGACAAAGGCGTAACCAAATACTTTACGTTGTAAGAGTTATCTCCCCAAACACTGTTTTTCTTGTGGCCACTACTCCTTCGCAACCATAAAAGATTACGACATATTTATTTTACCAAATTGCTTGTTACATCTTCAGGATTAGGATTCTAATTTTAACCGAAGCTATCAGGAGACTCCATATGAGAGTTTTCCCCTTATGTATTTGATTTAAGTGAAATGCGTTTCTAACTGGTAAACCATAAGTGATGAGACCTAAGGTCTTTTGATTTGAGATCCTTTATCTAAAAGAATGAAAATTAGGTCAAGGTCAAAGGTCATATTTTAGATTTTCATTTGTCTTTGATTTCTCTATAACTTTGGAATGGTTATAGATACAGAAAATTTACATAGTGAAAAATGCTTGGTACTTCAAGGGGCAACTTTGCTACATTATGACTGTATTGGTTTTACCCTTGTGTAAGGGACATAATTCCCATTGATTGTTTATATAAAGCCATTATTAGGCAAAGCTCTTTAAAAAAGGTCTTTGACCCATAAGGTCTTTCGCAAGGTCAAAGTCGTGTATAAAGAGGCAAAGTATGTGATTTTGGCACTATTTAAAGAGTTTAATGTGTGTTTGAATGCCAACCAACCAACCAACCTACCAACCAACGCATCATTCAATCAATCAATCAATCAATCAATCAATCAATCATTGATCAGTCCATTCATGTTTCCGTCTCATGTGTTTAATATTGGGTCCAATATCTCATTTGTTTCTTTTTCGCTTGTTTCAAGAGACCCTATCCCATGTGTTTAACCAACCAACCAACCAACCGACCAACCAACCAACTAACCAATCAATCAATCAATTAGTGCATGCATGTTTCAGTCTCAAGTGTTTCATATGGGGTCAAAGATCTTCTTTGTTTCTTTATCGCTTGTTTCAATTGATCCTTTCCAAAGTGTTTAACCAACCAACCAACCAACCAACGACCAATCAGTCAATCAATCAATCAATCAAACTATCAATCAATCAATCAATCCATCAGTCCATTTATGTTTCTGTCTCATGTGTTAAATACGGGGTCCAAGATCACATTTGTTTCTTTTTCGCCTGTTTCAAGAGACCTTATCCCATGTGTTAAATTGATCAACCAACCAACCAAGTTTATTGATATGTTCGACAATGCCATCTAAAATTGAAGGATTAAAAACATTATACAAATATTGTCGGGAATTATATCATTTATGTACATGTGTACTCGCTATGAAAAATGAGAAAATGTTTAGATAGCTTAACTCTTCTTCCAGATCATAAACTTTATTTTCCGACAATGTTCCTATATTATATATCAATGGCATAGGGAACATCACACAAAAAATGTTAAATACATTCCTGGATCTTGTCTTAATCAATTTTACACTACCATTAAAGGATGAGATATGGGAAGGATTTCGTCCTTTCATTATGTTTGTGACCTGAAGGCCTAAACTTGAAGATCATTGACCGATTTAACTTTGTTCTTTTAAATTGAAGGCAGAAAATTGATGAAAGACTTTCCGAAAGGTTGTCATCAAAGTTTATATATATTATGTATGACATTAAATGGAATAGGATGGGTTACAATCGACCATGCAAATCCTGAAAACAAAAACAAATCAGACAGAAACTGATTTTTCATAAAGATTGTTAAGATATTCTAACATGTATAATGAAGGTTTTAATGTCATTTTTTTCAGTTATGGTTTATTGATCCTTATAGTTATCATGTTAGCTGTTGTGATTATCCTGTTATATCGAAAGGGGAGACTGAGAGTACTGAAAAATAGATGTGAAGGAAGAGCAAAGTGTTTCTGCATAGGTTTGGTTTTATTTATTAATCAATTTATATCGTCTAATTATAAATACTGTATAGTGTTATTGGGTAAAGAACTACTAGTTCAGAAAGAAAATACAAGAAAGTAGTTCATACTTTAAACAAAACAGTTCCTATACATAGATGTATCTTTTTCGAAGATCAAAATATTTGGGTAGTTTTGGTATTACATGAAGGGTTAAAGACTTGAAATTACCCTTGTTGAAAGTTAGTGAATAATAAACAAGTTATGAAATTAAAAAGGAGGGAATTTGAACTAATGCTTGAAATTGCCGACATTAACATAGAAAGCAATGATATATGAATTAGTGTTGTGTTTTGCCTTTACAGACATCAAAACTCATCACTTTAATCAAACCTTTTCTGAATCCACATATTATTGTTTTGAAATTATAGGTACAGTGACGTAAAAATATGTATTGACATCATATCCCAAGTAAATACTAGTACCGTATCACTATTTGAGATTCAGTAAAAAAAAAACCTAGAAATATCTCAAATATATGCTCTGTTATGTCAAACATTTTCTGTTTGATATTCACCAATAGCAGGCAAATGACACTATGGTGTTACTATGCAGAAAAACAAAAATGTCGATTAAGGATGAGCAGCAAATAGGTAAATGTATGTGGGATAGTATACCAACAGCTTATCAAAACAAGACCAATACCGGGTCTGAACCTATGTCGCTGCAATAATATTTGAGGTAATATGTACAGAAAAGTATAACTGATCATTCACCGTAATTAATGCCAAGAAAATTTGACGCGGATTTCCTTGTACAGTTCCCATTCTTTAAGATGTAAATTGCCTAAACTTAAAATTCCATAATGGATATAAACATCTTAACACAATGGGAATAACAATTACATTAAAGAGAAAGACCAGATTTTGACCACAAGTCAAATAAGTTCAGATTAAGAGGCAAAGTAGGAACTGTACTGATATTTAAATACAAATACAAATCAAGATACAAAGAATGAATTGCAAAGACTCCAAAAGGAGCAACTGGGTAAGCGTGTATTACCTACCATGCCGGAAAAGTTACCCACTTTTAAAAACTTTCTAAATTATTTGTAAAAAAAAATTCAGTAAACAAAGGGTACAATTTGTAAACCTGCTATCTATGATCAGTCAATTTACCACCACTTGGTTACTCGTAACTCATCTGCTAATGTAGATTTCTCAATGGTATCATAACCCACTTTTCTACCCCATTAATATATTACTTGAGCTATATTTGGCAATACGTGTGAATTGGTCTGCCCTTAATGATTTTTAACTTTGTACTTTATTTTGGTCTTTTAAACTTTTTTATTCGAGCGTGTTACTGATGAATCACAGTGTTGACTGCTGCACCCCTATTTTTGACATTTCTATCTATAAAATGGGGTTTTTTGTTAACACATCGTTGTCAATATAATGGAATTGTAAGCGACTGTTATACAAGTTAGAGGTTAAGCTCGCTATAAAACCAGGTTTAATCCACCGTTTTCCAAATAAGAAAATGTCTGTACCAAGTCAGTAATATGACAGCTGTTGTCCATTCTTTTGATGTGTTTGAGCTTTTGATTTTTCAATTTGATTAGAGACTTTCCGTTTGGAATTTTTTGTGATTTTACTTTTCTTGGTAAACAAAAAAGAAGTGTCTGGAGGACAACATTTAATTCCTTGCATCAATGATAAGTTAGGTGGGAAGAGTAAAGGCAACAGTAGTATACCGCTGTTCGAAAGTCGTAAATCGATTAAGAGAAAAGAAATCCGGGTAACAAACTAAAACTGAGGTAAATACATCAACTATAGGAGGAAAACAACGAAACAACAGAAACCTGAAGTGTAACAAAAAACCAAAACGACAATGCAACACACACAGAAACGATCGAACTATAAAATAACAACTGCAATTTTCCTGACTTGGTACATGACATTGTAAGAAAAAATTGTGGGTTGAAACCTTGTTTTACGGCTAGCCAAACCTCGCGCTTTTATGGCGATGTTGAATATAACACTAAAATGACAATATTACATGACAGGAATACAGTACAACTAAAAGCAAGAACATTAAGAACAGAGAAATACACAAAGATACCAGTATTATTGATGATTGTCATTTTAAAACATGTTACAGTATTTAATTAATTTTTCAAAGAAATGCTAATATGTATAACAGGTGATTAAATGATTGAGCTGTTTTTTTGAATTTCAGGAGAATATCATCAGGCTAAAACAACAGATGTGGCACAAACATCAGGTATATATCACATATGAGCACTTGTATTAATACTGATTGCATTAATATCAGTATGTCAGGCTACCTATAGTGGTCTTTTATTGTTACGTAGTATGTTGTCCGTAAACAAGTATTGCATGTGTTTCTATTCGGGTAACCTTTGCATGATAATTTCCAACTTTGTAGGGGATTTATATACTATAATATGTTATTGAACATACTGTCTTGACCTTGACAATAATATGACTTTGAAGTTTGATAAATCTTTTACCATTTTTTTTAGATTGGCAAGTGCAAGTAAGCTAATCTTGGACACAACTGTATAATATGTTTGTTATATTAAGACAGAAAATCATGTGACTTATAGCATTATCGCTAAATACATGTAGTAGGTCCGAGACCACAATTGTCGTCCCTTGATTTTCGTTGTTCGTCCCTTGATTTTCGTTTTTCACAAATATAGTCCCTAGTGTTGACAGTGGGTTACTTGCCATTAATTTTTATACCCCTTCCAAATTTATTTCTCCATGTTTAATGCCTCAAATTGTAAGTAGGGGGTCGAAATCACACTGGGTCCAGAATTTTAAAGGAAAGTAGTGATTTGGTCCAGCTGAAAAAGGTTGAAAATTAGCACTTCGGAAGCTGTCAAAAGATTTCAAGACGCCCTAAACATAAAATTGTCCATATTTTGAGTTAGAGCCGATAAAGTTTTCTATAATTTTGATATAATTTGTCCCAAAAGTAGTACAACACACTGTAAAAGTTTCTTTGAGAAAGCGCAGGTGGGATTTTTTTTATTTTCATTTATGTTCTAAAAGAAATGCACTACGAAATAATTGTGTTCTCGGACCTAAGTAGTACACACTTAACTAATATATAGCCAAAATATAGCAAACAATTACCGATGGCCCAAAAGTCTAGAGGAACACCGGATTTTATTATAATCTATTATTAATACTCATACTATGTATATGAAAATAATATCTATACATATAAACAATATTCAAACGTCCAATACGAATTGAAAAGTTTTACTCTGTCATAAACGAACCCGCCGGCCAGGAAACACCAACAACCAAGTTACATCTGTCGACGTGATACCTGTGTCCAAACCCTTATGCTCGGGGGATCGTCTCGTGAGGTGTATATTGGACAGTACTTAAAATTGTCTTATGTTTACATAAACAAAATACAACAAAATGTATACTGGTAAACTATACACCTATATATAGTACAAAACAAGAAAAATCAAACAAAAATGACCAAACATTTTAACTAAACTTGACCAGTTCGAAGTTGGCGAGAGAATGGTCTAATTGGAAAATTAACCTTCAAAAAGGACAAATCACGTAATACTACATTTAATATCACTGTCCATGCATATATAATCATATATATGAAGGAATCGTTACTACAATAATTTTCCTCTATACTTCGAAACACCGAAAATTATTAATATGAACTATAACTTTGAACTTATGATTAAATTATGGAATTATGTGTATTTTTAGATTTTGTGATCTTATTATGTATTGTGACACTTGTTCCCTTTCTATTTAAAATAATATGATTTTACGTATTGATATATTTAATGCCGGGAGTATCATGCGATCTATCTTCAAATATATAAAAGAGAAATAAATATACGTTATATATACTGACTAGAGGTATGATGAGATTACTGAAGCTGTTCCCATTCTCATAGATAATATTTAGGGACGTTTCGGCAATCAAGTGTATCGACAGGTTGTAGGTATTCCTATGGGCATCAATTGCACCCCTTTAATAGCAGAATTGTTTTTGTACAGTAATGAGCATGTATATCCAAACTCAGTAAAGATCCGTTTAAATGGCATGCAATTGATAAAGCACAACACCTACCGTAATGTTGATGATATTATTTCTTTAAATAACTAAGAATGCCTTAATATACACAAAGGAGAGTTCTTTAAATGAATCAAATATAAAAGGTAATAAGTGTCCTTTCCTAGATATAAATAATTCAGTATTACACTGGAAACTTAACACTAAATTTTAAGTCTAAGATGCGTGATTTTTTTCAATTTTCTAAAAGCTGTTTTTGGTTTTGATTGATTGATTGATTGTTGGTTGCTTAACGTCCAGTGGCAAATATTTCATGCATATTCAGGACGAGAATAAGTTCACAATAAATACAATAGGTAGGTTGTTGTAATAGAGGCCATCTTGGATGATGGTCGGGGAAATTTGGACTGCCACTGGAAAATGAGGGTATATTGGATAGGGACAGAAATTTTTTTGGGGGGCTTTGAACTAGCTGTCAGTAATTGAGAATACTCCACGTTGAAATCAGGAAATTTATGACTTAAGTCAAACAACGTACAATGCACCACAATGTGCATTCATAAAACACGATAGAACCAATAACCAAGGAAATAATTCAAGCAACACACAACAACTATCTTTATTCAAAATGACATTGGTGTAAGACGTACACATTTAGTTAATTACAGACAGAATAATGCAGTTGAACTTTACAAAAATAGTTTAGCATAAGTAATTACTTAACGCACTTTATCAGTCAGTGTATGTTTCATTTTCAAAAATCGAAAAATAACATAATCAATTTCCAACGTGTCCAAGTCCGTGATTTCTTTTTGTGTCTTCTAGAGAGGTATTGATTGTGACAACACATTACTTCGTTCACTCGTAGACACCGAAAGCAAAGAATAGGAACAGTTTCTGTTCTAAGTTTGATAGTCACAGCGAAGCATAAGTGCAAACAAACCTGACTGCAAATTCCAAATGAATATAAACAAAAGTTTGAATTGAGTTCTTCCTAGAATTTGATAATGGTATATCTATAGACAAAAGAAATATATATTTACAATAGAAGGGTAATGACAACCAATTATAGAGAGTAACAAGTATTGTTTTTACAGGTTCAAGATAAAAGTGCATAGCAGTGCCAAACCAGAAAGGACTACATGCCTGTTAAAAATAGAATAACATGATTTCAAAATTTACGGAAATGAACACGATAGAAAGAGGGAGGTAAAGAAAAAGCAGTTTTTAGTTTTAAAAATCACAATTTGTTTAGATAAATATGATTAATTAGAAATCCAATTTAAAGAATAATAATTTAGATATAACAATTAAGGTCATATAGAAATTGTAAAAGAGTAAGGTTAAAATGTATTTTTTGTTAAAAAAACATAAAAGATTCTGGTGTCAAAAATTTCATCTAGATGGTCAAGAAAATATATAAAAAGTTCACAGTACTAACATTTGAATGTTAGTTTATATCTCCAAATAAACAGATCCATAACTTATTCCTGATGTTAACATGTGAAGGTTGTTCAAATTCGCAAACAGGGCCCATACTTATATGTAAGTGTGTTTGTTTGTTTATATAAAAATAACGTTATATGAGAATATTTATTTTAAGAAGCTATGTTGTGATATTGAGCACTAGTAAATAATGAGATTTTTCATGAATTATTCTGCATGATTTTTTTTCTCAATATTATCATTATCGAAGAACAAGTTATGGTCCTTAGAAAATTCACTCAAACAAAATCAGTTTTCAACTTTTTTGTTTTCGACATGCTTGATGATATTGACTTTAATGATATTGATAGTTCACACCATGCCAAATTATAGATTAAGATAGCACTTTGTTCGAGTACAATTAATTTTAAACCGGTAGATGAAAATGTATTGCCATGCAATACTTTCAGAATGCTTGTTAACTGAACTTTAGAATTAAAAGTCATAAAAGTCATAAAGTCAGTTAATTTTATGGAGAAATTCAATTTTTGTTCGGAAATAATGGTATTTGAGGCATCATATGCATATTACAATTAGAATATAATTCAAAAAGCATACATTCAAAGTTAAAACTTAACATATATTTCAATGTACGAAGAGTTTATATGACTGATGTCCAGTGAGTCTGATAAGGTTGGTATTTCAGTGTCAAGATTTATTAGTATTTGTTTGAAAATAGTTTTCAAAAGTACCAGCCTTATAACGCCAGACGCGCCTCGTCTACATAAGACTCATCAGTGAATCATTAGATTCGAGCGTCAATTATGAGTCATTTATAGACCAAACGCGCATGTGGGGCACATACAAAAGTTTAATCCTGGTATCTATGATGAGTTTATTTGTTACAAAATGTAGAGTTGGTATATTCTATTTCTGTAATAAACACCTTGTAAATCGGATAGTTTTTTATTTATTTATTTATTTTCAATGTAATATATATTAAAATGACTGTATAACTAATACTACTTATGATTTGTATGATCGGAAATGAGCCTTTTAGTTGAATTTAATCGAGTATTTTTGTAATTAATTATCTTTTTATTATATAAATATGGTCAAACCTTTTGATTTGCTATTTTTCTATCAATGTTGTTGTAAAGAACTGTACATAATGAAAATAATCGCAAAATTATATGTCTTTAATGAACGCGTTGTAAATAGGATAGTTTTGTATTCCTTTATTTATTTTTAATGTAATATATATAAAAAAAATTACTGTATAACTAATACTGGTTATGATTTGTATGATCGAAAATGAGCCATTTAGTTGAATTTAATCGAGAATTCGTGTGTTTTTTTCGTAATTAATTATCTTTTTATTATATAAATATGGTCAAACCTTTTGGTTTGCTATTGTTTATCAATGCCGTTGTATAGAACTGTACATAATGAAAATAATTGCAAAACAAAATTGTCAATTATTTATTTTGTACTTACTTGTCCATTTATAAATTCTGAACTATCCAGAAAACAGTAACTTTTTGAAAGATATGTGAACATAATTAGATATCAAACAAAGAGCTGTGCATACAAAAACGCTAATGAAAAATGAAATATGAAAAAAATATACTACTACAAGATATACAACATAGAAAACTTAAATACACATAATAAGAGAGTGGGAAATACGTGTGTGTCTTCTGCAAAAAGACGAAGCTGAATTTTTATAATGTCTTCCTTATAACAGAATTTTTTGTAAAGGTTTCAATTGTACATATAGAGAAATGTGTGTATAGATAGCAATCAAGTAAAACGTGTCTAGTTCAAAACTCATAAATTTCATAATGGTATGATAATAAACTTCAACGGGGGGGGGGGGGGGGGGGGGGTCGTGCGTGCTTGATATTCAAATGATGAAGACAATACTTTCAATCAGGTTAATTGCAATATGGAGCTGGCATTTCAGTAACTGCTAGTAGTCCTTTGTTGATGCATGTATTTTTGTCATTTTGTTTAGTCTCTTTTGTTACCTATTCTGAAATTGGTTGAGACTTCTTTTAAACTGAATTTTACTGTTTGTATATATGTGTGTTTGTTTTTTTCTCCATTTATTAGCGGTATAGGGCGAGGGTCGAGATCACACAAAACATGTTTAACCCCGCCGCATTTTTGCGCCTGTCAGGTGTATCTGGACTTTGTTAGGCTTGTATGATTTTTACTTTTAGTTCATTTGTACATATCGGAGTTAAGTATGACGTCCATAATCAATGAACTAATACACATTTGTGTTTTAAAGTAGTTTATTTTCAAAACAACATATGAGATTACAATGCAGTCCACATTTAGCTTTTATCATTAGACATAAATCTCCCTCCAGTCATTTCTCTTTCTTGGCTTGTATATGAAAGACTTTGCCAACAAAAAATATCAAATGAAAATCTTTTTATATTGTTTCCATTATGTAACATTTTGTTTGAATTTATTTGCCAAAATGTATTTGATGTAAAAAAAGTGTACAATATAATAATTAATTAAAATTAAATGATTTTTGGGCAGTTATCAGCAATGGATACTAAAAATGAAAATCTTCCCTAATTCTATTTGTTCATATATAATTATCATAATAAAAATGTTAAAAAAAACTAGCTGATTTTGTTATAAGATTTATTAAACCAACAATCCAAATGGCTTAAGGTTAATTTTGTCACTTAAACTTATAAAGGTCTTTGTACTGTATCATGGCTATTAATAAACATGTAATGTGAAATTAAAAGTAATTGCTAAAACAAGTACATCATTTGAAAATGGGAAGATGTTTTGTTGAATGAATGAGACTCTGATCTCTCTCAAAGGTGATTGATATAGTGAGGAGAATGAATGTAAATGAGGGAAGGTTAACATATACATTTAATATTTCTTTTCTTCAATTTGCTCTCAACAAAAAAATACTGGGAACTCAATCTGCTTTTAGCTATTTAAATTCATTTCAATTCGGTCAGATTAAAAAAATATGTATAAATAAAATAAAATTAAAGGCCCTATCAATTGCCTATTTGTGACTCATTACATAACACCAATGCTACTGATCCATTATAAATAGGAAGTACACACTTATTACTCTAACTACTTCACATACTTTTAAATGTTTTTATTTTCAATTAAACAGATATAGTTTTGGACAGATTCTTATTTTGTTTCAGATCAGATGCAACAAAATAATATTGATAGATTGATTGATTGATTGTTGTGAAACTACCTCATAATCTTTGAAAGTTCTTCAAAATAAGTATTGAAAAATTATTAGTCAAAACATTAAGCAAGCTAATCAACATTTTACATTTTGTCTTGCCAGGGTCTTTTATAACTTACGACACAAACACATTACAATCAAAACATTTAAAAATTTGTGGGGGGGGGGGGTCAAAATTAAAATTATTAAAATTATGGGCTTTGCTCAATGTATAAGGCTGTACCCTGACCTATAGTTGTTAATTTCTGTATCATTTGGTCTCTTTGGCAATCATACCACATCTTCTACTTTTTATATGAAAAAGCTTATGGTTGTCTTTCTGAAATTGGTTAACATCTCATCCTGATTTTGTATTTACATTGTGTCATAGATCGAATGTATTAGTTCTGACAGTGTATATTCACTTGTTTGTGTTAATATGTCTTTTGTTTTGAGTAAAGCCACTTCAATTGATATTTTATAGTGTCTTTCTATGTTGTGAAGTTATACTATTGTTTCAAGTAAGGGTGAAGGTTGCTACCTATTAAAAGGTTTAAACCCGCTGCATTTGTTTGCACCTGTCTTAAGTCAGGAACCTGATGTTCAGTGGTTGTCGTTGTGGTTCATAAGTGTTTCTTGTTTTTTAAATTGATAAGACTGTTGGTTTTCCAATTTGAATGGTTATACGCTAGTCATTTTTTGGGGACATTCATAGCTTGCTGTTCAGTGTGAGCCAAGTCTCCAAGTAGAAGACCATACATTGACATATAAAGAAGGTGGAGAATACTTCGATTTAAGAAGTTATAAATCTAGTTGTTATGGGCAACAGAATAACATACATGTAGGCTTATGCATATTACACTTTCTTTAATAACAATTAAACAAGCTGATAGGTTTTTCCGTTTTTTTATCTGATTCTCATCTTTAAAATATTTAAAGCATCAACAGACCCTGAATAAAAACCACAAAATTCTGTTTTATCTTGAAATGAATCAGAAATGATTCTACCAAATATTTGTGATGTTGTGCCAATCTCTCTGTCTGATAGAAGACATGCATACATCTTCAATCTGTCTGGCAACAATACAGAATTCCAGTAACTTGTTCTACGCATTTGCTCTTTGCAGCTACAGGTATTGCGTAATAAAATACTTAATATTCACAAGTGGCAGTTGTTTATAAAATAACATTTCGTAAAACATTAAATTAAAAGACATGAAATTATTAAGAACTTTTCACTTAGAAGCACAAATGACACACTGGTGGAAAACTGAATAGATGACAGCATTAAAATCCTACTAAGACAATGCATCTTACATTAAGGGCATACGATACAGTTTTGATCCCTTATTTAGTTTGATGAAAAATTGCATGTAGGCTATTTTTTGCCTGATTAAATCAAATATGTAATAAAAAATATATCTTCATGTGCTACTTTTAGTTAAATGAGGTTGCAATTTTGTATAATTGCTCAAAATTCGGATTTGTGGCCATATTTTCCCTTTCGAAAGAAAGAAATAACTTTTTTGTTTTAAAAGATAAACAAATTGTTCTTTGTTAAATAATTTGTAATTTCTGTATTTCATAAATATCCTAAACATTTATGCATTTTTTATTCAGAAATAACTCATATTCATCAAATGGTCATGAATTGAGAAAAAAACTTAATTTTTTGCTGTATATCTATCAAAATCAAAAAAATTGCACTATTTACAGTTTTACAAAATTTGGTTCACATAATCTCCCTGCAAAATGAAACAAAATGTCGTTTAAAAAAATAGGGGTCCACGCACTCGTTTTCAAATTAAATCAGTTTGAATGCTAAAAATCAGTCGAAAAAAGCATCTTTTCTCGATATGTCACAGTTTGACGTTGCGAAAATAACATTTAACGTAAGCAACGTCGTTACCTCCCCTGTAACTGTATCGTATGCCCTTAAGGTTGGTTGACAATAACCCCAACAATAAAATGTGATGTGGTCTCAGGATGTGATATGATTACCAATGAGAAAACTATTCAACAGTTTCCAAAATAAGCGATTGAAGCAACTTTAGGTCAATTTCCAGCCTTCAACAATGAGAAAACCACATAGTCAGTAATATAAGGCTGCAGTATGTCAAAACATGACAAAATTCTAACAAAAACAGGCCCTTTTCATACATATTTGACAAAACATACTTTTATTTACTAATTATCAAGAAGATCACCTGTAATAGTTTATATATTAGGACTTCTATCCTAGTAATGGTTGTCATAATTGTTGATAAGAAGGTTCTTACATAAATCCTTTTATTAATAGACGAAGCACCATAGGGATATTAAATTGATTTCCCATAGTTTGAAATGATTCACAGAGGAAATATCCCAAAATATTTTCTTGACTTTTTTTTTTAAACTTGTCCCCCAAAATATCTATCCTCCCAAACCTGCACTCCCTTTCAATCAATACTTTTCTGCAATTGACCTTAGTAAAGACACTGGATTATATATATACTGGAATGATGTTTGTTTCTACTTTCACAAGAGGTTACCATGAAATATAAACATGGTCTGGTGATATGTCATTGGCAGACAACAGATTTGGCAACCTTGTTCATGTAACAGGTAGCACTAATAAACAATACATATCTTAGTTACATTATTTCTTATCATAACAACTCATACATTTTACTGTTTTACTTCGTTTCAGTTTAATCTTCTTAAAAAATCCTTCGATACTCTTATTTGGATAAAAAATATACTCTTTGATTTGTAGGTGAATTTTGTTTTATACACTGCTTAAAAAAGACACCAACACTGATCACCTAATGATTTACACAAGAATTTTTTTTGGTTTGATGTTTTAAAATAGCTTCAAGTTGAATTCAATATAAAATTAATAAACAAGGTTAAAGTGATCAAAATTTTCTCCCAAATTTGGAAGGTCAGTGTAGTTAAGTAAAGTATAAATGTTTTTCAATAAAATATGTAACTAAAAGTTTATGTTCAAACCCTGTGTTTCTTTCATTCTTGTTTTTTTAATATTCTATCATGATTGTGAAAATTTGTCTACATTTTGTGTGTCAAATTCCGTGATAAAAGCAGAAAATCAATTGATGACTATATCATTAAAGACTTTACCTCCTCTAGCTGTTGTTTCAGTAAATCATTTTCTTCAGGTCTCTGTTGTGTTGTCCCATATGGAGCCATCTCAGCATATTGTAGATGAGGTGCCTGGTCTTCATTTCTTTCTTGTGGGGCAGTATTATAAGGACCGATCTCTGCATATTGGAGCTTAGGAGCAGTATCATGTCCTATTTCATCACCAACTGGTCTCTTGTCTGCATATTCTCCAAACTCAGCATACTGTAGTTTAGGTGCACTTCCATGAACTGCTTTCCTATTGTCTACAGGTTGGCCTGTACTATATGGACCAATGTCAGCATACTGAAGTTTTGGGGCATCTTTTTCTGTGTCATATTGACCAAATTCAGCATACTGAAGCCTAGGAGCAGTGTCTGTTTCCATGGGCTTTTGACCATAAGGTCCAATTTCAGCATAATGAAGTTTTCCACTGTCATCACTTCTTTGTGGCTGATGGGTCCCATAGGGACCAATTTCAGCATAATGTAAGTTAGGGGCACTAGCTTGTAATTGACTTTGGTCTTTTCTTATACTCCTTTCTCTCCTTGGTTGTTGATTATACGGACCTATTTCTGAGTAATCACTAGTTTGTAACTGATTCTGTGGACGTTTTACTGAGGCATATTCCACACGTGTAGCTGGAGACCTAAAATTTCTAGGCACGTTTGAAGCATGTATATTTGCTTCTGATGTCCAAGGTCGTTTTGGAGTTTTTGGCACTGGTTCTTCATAAATAGATTTGTCATGATCATCGAAAGCAGTGTTTGTTCGGTTAGGAATTGTGGGTATTGTTCTTTGTCTCTTTGGAGAAAACACTTGATCAACTTGTGGAGGTTGTTTGGTATATTCCATTTCTCCCCAGTATCGATCCATGTCCACTTTCTTATGTTCCAGTTTTCTCAGTTTACTGTTTATGGTTGCTGCAGCAGATTGGTCTTCTTGAATTTGTCTTCTGAAAAGAAATTAAATTTTTTTTTTATCACTTTACTCACAGCAAAATATATATCATATTCATATACTTTTGGATTATTTGGAGGTTTGTTTAAGCCTGCATCCATTTAAGGCTTTCTTATACAATGTTTGAAATGCTAAGATTATTACCTTGTTTTTTATTCGCAACATATTCCAGCTAACAAGGTTGTCATATATATTTATAAGTCTTTACTGGACAAATAAAGGTATTGACTACAGACACTGGACAACTGGACTGGATTTTTGTCCAAATGATCCATGGAAAGACATTTTTACACAAAAAAAGAATTACATTAGCCACATGAGTACAAATTAAAAATATGCCTTTAAAAACCTATAAAATCCTAAATATTTATCTATTCTCATATCATATAGCTTACTTCAATACTTTGTTTTCTCAATATTTAAATTTGATAGCTCATATTTCATACGCAATCTGAAGATTGCCCTATAGAATTTTTATTCTGTCCTTAAATGGTGTAAAGCTAAATTTTAAAGTTAAAGGGAAGTAATTCTTGAATTTATTTCTAAAAACATGTAGAGTTACCCTTCTTGTTGAACAACAGGTAAACTCAGTCTTTCTAACAAAGCCTTTCCCATATGCATTGTGTCCTTGTAATCTTCATCAACTTGATGTTTTAAGGGAGAGAACTTCTGTAATACTTCAGGAACAGTTTGTTCCCTTGACAATGTCTGTGAAATGGCTAGCAAAATCTTTTCAATGTTGTCAAAAATCTGTAAATAAAAATAACATTAAACCTATATGTGCAAAAAACTTTCTTTTTGTAGGTTCTGTTAGATTAATTAAAATTGAAAAACATGGAATATAACAACTTTAAACAGTTTAAAAGATTATCAGAAAAGACATTAATCTCAAGTTTACATGGCTTTCTTATTTAAATCAAAGTCTCTTACAGATAATCTGATCTAGGAATACAATTATCACTCCATCTTGTCATAAAAATTGAAAATCACATGGAATACAACAATTTTAAACCGTTTTAAAGATTACTTAAAAGACATCATTTTCAAGTTCAGATGGCTTATTTATACCAAACAATATCTCTTACAGATAATCTGATCATTTGCAGTCTAGGAAAACCATTATCACTTCAACTTTTCATGGAAAGCTTTCAAAAACTAATTTTTCACCTTTTCTACTGATGCCAAAAACATGGCTGATACTGTGAGTCTATTTGCTCTTTCATTTGTGCCTTGTGAGAATCTCCACCATGCATCATCTAACCTCTGGGTCATTTCATTGTTAGGTTCAAGGTCGTGTCTTAACGATCTTCTCAGAACCAAAGCTGCTTGCAGAAGCTGTTTACCATATTCATATGTACTCTAAAATATATATATATCCAAATCAACAATTAAATTTCCATTGTAAGAAGTTCAATAGTCACCAGATTTCTGAGGTTATAATAAGCATGATAGTTTCTCTGATTACAATTATTCCATAAATCTTACATGAAATTGCATTGAAATGTAAGTTTATATGAAACAAGATTCTCTATTGATATTTTAAGTACGTTGTTTCTGAGGTCAGTCAACCTTACTTGAGATTGGAACCAAACTTACATTTGTTTATTGTAAGATTCTGGGGTCCACATAAGCTCATAAGGCCCTGATAAGTGTAAAGTAACCAAAATAAGTGCAGAAAGGCCTTTCCAGATGATAACTATATTTATTGCATAGCAATATAATATTTCCCACAGAAAGTAACCAAAAGTTAGCATGCAATAAATTCTAATATTGCACTAGTGCAATAAATCTTCAAAATTCATGACGTCATCAATGACAAAACCTTAGATTAAACCAATTTTTACTTTCAAATATTATATTGCTATACAAAAAAAAGGTTATTGCAGGAATATTGGGGAATATTGTCCCTCCAAGCTCATGCAATATAAAATTCTACTCAGGACAATATTCCCTAATATTCATGCAATAACCCTATATTATGAACTACTATAACCCTTTCGCGGCGAGTGTATCCTTGAGGATACACAATGCGCAGGGCGGATGTATCCTTGAGGATACACGATGCGCAGGGCGAGTGTATCTTTCAGGATACATAAATATTGTCCCAATAAAAGCCGCAATTTTACGTTATTTGCCGTTCTTAACAGTTGAAATCAATGTTTCAATTAAAATCTACGATATCTGAGGGTATTATTTCAGTTCTTCAACAGCATTAAAAACATCGTGAAAGGTAAATAAATCAAATCGGAAAATTTTATTTGCTAAAATTAGAACCGGAAACACGTTTTGAGGTCATGTGGGGTTTCAAAATGGCTCCTCTCGATAACGAGGAGTGGAAGTACAGCTGTTTTCTGTGTTTTGATGAAGCCCTTTATTATTCTTAGGTAGTTTTAACTATATAATAAAAATAAATGGTTCAATATATCTTAAATAAATATGATAGCGATCTTTTTATTCCCCCCATAAATCGGAACTTGACAAGTAAGTTTTTTTCGCGTTCATGGCTTTGCTACAAAAACAATTCTCTATTTCGAGGGAACAGAGATATGGCTTTGAAAAGCTGGTACTCGGGTACTGAAAAGGAGGTGTCAGATTTAGGGCAACTTTATATGGACAATCCTTTTCTTGAATGCATTCTAAATCAACAAAACTGATAACTTTAAGCTTTCCACTGATTTTTAAAGGTGCTGTTATGTCACTATCCCAGATAAGGGGGAAAGGTTGAGCGCTCACAAACACGTTTAACCCTGCCACACTCATTATGTGCCTGTCCCAAGTCAGGAGCATGTAGTTCACTGGTTGTTGTTGGTTCATGTCTGTCATTTTCATTTTAGATTAATTGTTTTGTAATCAAGTACATGTAGATATATATATAGGCAGTTAATTTTCCCAGTCGAATTGTTTAATATTTCTCATGTCTGGTGGGCCTTTTATAGCTGACTTTACATTATGGGATTTTCTCATTGATGAAGGCCATATGGTTGCCTATAATTGCTTACATCCACTGTATTTGAACTTTGGTGGATAGTGGTCTTATTGGCAATCATACCTCATCTCCCTATTTTCATATTCACTACAAAAGGCAAAGGCCAAATGACAACAAAATGCCTTGGAGCTACAAATCAGAAATGAAAGCATTTCTTGGTCTTGCATACCATTTACTAAGTTGTATTGGTTAACAGATCCAATAATGGTCAGCTCAATATTTTCTTGTACAATGATTAGGGACAGGTATACCCATATTTTATGGTACCTTCATTTCTATGACCACCATAGTAAATGAAACTTGATTACGTGAACAAAATGTTGATCCTTTCTGTAATATTAAACCTGTTGTTTCATTAGTTGAAACTCTGAAGAACAAAACAAATGTCTCAATCTTGTTAATATAATATATATATTGGTCAAGTTAAATGTGTAATAAATGTTGGCCAGTTAGCAAGATAAGAGGTTAAACTACCCCTTTGCCATTGTTGACTACCCTTCAAACAGGGGTGGCTGACCAATACATCTAGTATTTATAGGGACCAGCTGAAGCACGCCTCCGGGTGCAGGATTTTCCCGCTGTGTTGAAGACCCATTGATAGCCGTCTGCTGTTTTTCTACTCTTTGGTCGGGTTGTTGTCTCTATTACACATTCCCAAGTAACATTCTCAAATTAATGTTTCAAATTTTGAGTAGCTCATTATTTGGAACGTTTGTGTATATATTTATTTTTAAGATTATATTATTTTGTTATATTCATGTTTATATTAGCAAATGTTTATTTTTTTATTACAATACACATCATGTTTGTCATCAAAGGTAGGCGTGACATGGATGATACATAGGTTGTCATTGTGTTTTGTTGTGCATGTTTTTTTGTTGTTGTTGCATTTTGCTATGAAGCAATTTCAAATCCATGGATTTATTTAAGAATTGAATGCTCTTTTTTGTAAATTTATTGGGGTGTAAAAGCGTTGACCGAAGTACATTTTGTATGAAGCGCTTCCGCGCTTCATACTTAAAATGTGCGCACGGTCAACGCTTTTACAACCCTATAAAGTTACAAAAAAAGCATTCAATACTTATAATTACATTTTTACCTATAGGATCATGAAAACACGCCTTTTATCAAGTTTTTATTTCATTTACCTGTGCACTTTATTGTGGGACCTCATGTCATCATGAATGAGAAGTTTTATTGAGTGATACAACTGCTTAAGGAATAACACATGATGTGCAGTTAGCCAATCAGAATAACGTATTGTAATGAAACATACATCTAATGCAATTATTTGCAAACAAAATATGACATGATAACTATATTTATTTGCAGTTTGTTTTACTCATTTAATATTAAATGGCTGGACACCAAAATATGTAATGCTTCAATATTGAACAACATTAACCCATGTGATGAACTAATATTGACATTATATTCTGTACTTTATAATTATTTTGAATTGTTTTATACGAGTTGAATTAAATAAATACTTTTATAGCTTTTAGTCAGTTAATCATAATTTACCTTCATAGTAGAGAGTTTTCATCCTTTCTCATTTGTGAACCTAATAGGTCCAGATTTTTACTGAAATTGACATTTTGATGAAAGAGGGACGAAAGATACCAAAGGGACAGTCAAACTCATAAATCTAAAATAAACTGACAACGCCATGGCCAAAAATGAAAAAGACAAACAGACAAACAACAGCACACATGGCACAACACAGAAAACCAAAGAATAAAGAACACGAACCCCATCAAAAACTAGGGGTGATCTCAGGTGCTCGGGAAGGGTAAGCAGATCCTGCTCCACATGTAGCACCCGTCGTGTTGCTTATGTGATAACAAATGCGGTAAATAGTCTAATTCGGTAAGTCACATTCATGAAAGGAAAGGGGATTGTAGTTACGACGTAAGGAACATATCCGATATCATTTGTGAAACGGTTATTTCATAACGTTCAACCAACTCGTGATAGCGTCCGTAAATTTTACGAAGGGATGATTTCAACTTCTCCATTTGGATCTCTTGGTTTAATAGCTTCCTTGTAAGCAGCGCTTGTAAGCACGGGAACAGACTTAACTGTATCTGTAGTATCCTGTATCTCTAGTTCGATGGGATAGATGCGTTCCACATAGTCACCGAATTTTGAATTATTTAGTGAAAGAACATCATCTATATAGCGGAAAGCAAAGCAATACCAGCTCTTTCAATTTGTCTTTTAGTTTGGAATGTGGAATACTTGTGTAAAGAGTAGAAAAGTCAAATGTGTTAATACTGTTACAAGATGAAAGAGAGTTAGATGTATGTACTCTAAAAGATCTTTGGAATTTTTAAGTATCCACATCTGATTCACGCCAACTCTAGAATAGGCAGTTTCACAATAACTTTGAAGCCCGTCTTTGATTGCTGATAAAATAGATGTTAATAATTTAGAAAGAGGTTTCGTGGAGCACTTGGAAGACCCAGCAATATACCGTTGTTTGTAAGGGCACTTATTTAGTTTAGGTATCCAATACAGTGATGGAAGATCCAGTTCTTCATCTTTGGTTGAAATTCCAACGAAACATAGAACAAACCTATAATTATCCAGGATTTCCTCTTTGGTAAGTGTCGTGAGGGTATATGTTGAGTTTCAAAGTGAATTGTCAATACCTAATTCGTTTATCAAGCAGTTAATGTAATGAGTTTAATAAACAACCAGATGCTCCGCAGGGCGTAGCTTTATACGACCGCAGAGGTTGAACCCTGAACGGTTGGGGCAAGTATGGACACAACATTCAAGCTGGATTCAGCTCTAAATTTGGATTGTGATTAAATAGTTGACACAGCATAGGTTTCTGACACGGAATGAATGTGTTGTAATGAACTTAAAATTTTTGTTTTCTCTTAGAGCAATTCACTATGCTGTTGAATATTAATCCTCTCAAAAAAATGTTTGAAGAAATTTTCTTTTTTATTTATGAAATTTCAAATGAGAAAAATTGAACCCAATTTTTTTTAATCACATCCCCCCTTTCCCTTATTCCAAAACTAATCTCAATTAAAATTTCTAATGGAGTTTGCAACAATAACTACTCATTTAAATACATCATAAAATATTAAGATGTAAAAAACTGCTTGTTATCACTGAATGGTAAAGATTATTTAATTTATCAGTTGGTAGTAAAAAGTGAATATACATTGTATATTGTATATAACAAAGATTTAAGTTGATTCTGGACAAAGAAAGATAACTCCAATTAAAAAAAATCTTGCTATTGCACAATATTTTGCAATTAGATATTTCTTGCTTACTATTCTGGACAAAGAAAGATAACTCTAATTAAAAAAAAAATTGCTATTTCACAATATTGTGCAATTAGATATTTCTTGCCATTACGCAATAATGTGCAATTGAAAAGACTTGCTATTGCACAATACTTAATATAATAATTTTAGATCCTGATTTGGACCAACTTGAAAACTGGGCCCATAATAAAAAATCTAAGTACATTTTTGGATTCAGCATATCAAAGAACCCCAAGATTTCAATTTTTGTTAAAATCAGACTAAGTTTAATTTTGGACCCTTTGGACTTTAGTGTAGACCAATTTGAAAACAGGACCAAAAATGAAGAATCTACATACACAGTTAGATTTGGTATATCAAAGAACCCCATTTATTCAATTTTTGATGAAATCAAACAAAGTTTAATTTGGACCCCGATTTGGACCAACTTGAAAACTGGGCCAATAATCAAGAATCTAAGTACATTTTTAGATTCAGCATATCAAAGAACCTAACTGATTCATTTTTTGTCAAAATCAAACGCAGTTTAATTTTGGACCCTTTGGACCTTAATGTAGACCAATTTGAAAACGGGACCAAAAGTTAAGAATCTACATACACAGTCATGACAGTTAGATTCGGCATATCAAAGAACCCCAATTATTCAATTTTGATGAAATCAAACAAAGTTTAATTTTGGACCCTTTGGGCCCCTTATTCTGTTGGGACCAAAACTCCCAAAATCAATACCAACCTTCCTTTTATGGTCATAAACCTTGTGTTTAAATTTCATAGATTTCTATTTACTTATACTAACGTTATGGTGCGAAAACCAAGAAAAATGCTTATTTGGGTCCCTTTTTGGCCCCTAATTCCTAAACTGTTGGGACCTAAACTCCCAAAATCAATACCAACCTTCCTTTTGTGGTCATTAACATTGTGTTTAAATTTCATTGATTTCTATTTACTTGAACTAAAGTTATTGTGCGAAAACCAAGAAAAATGCTTATTTGGGCCCTTTTTTGGCCCCTAATTCCTAAACTGTTGAAACCAAAACTCCCAAAATCAATCCCAACCGTTCTTTTGTGGTCATAAACCTTGTGTCAAAATTTCATAGATTTCTATTAACTTAAACTAAAGTTATAGTGCGAAAACCAAGAAAATGCTTATTTGGGCCCTTTTTGGCCCCTAATTCCTAATATGTTGGGACCAAAACTCCCAAAATCAATACCAACCTTCCTTTTGTGGTCATAAACCTTGGGTTAAAATTTCATAGATTGCCATTCACTTTTACTAAAGTTAGAGTGCGAAAACTAAAAGTATTCGGACGACGACGACGACGACGACGACGCCGACGACGCAAACGTGATAGCAATATACGACGAAAATTTTTTCAAATTTTGCAGTCGTATAAAAACGATGTTGTTTGGGGCTTTATCTGCGGGACAACAACATATTTGTCATGGAGGTAGGATGGGTGTTTTGCAACATTTGGGTCTTTAACGATTGACGTAGCATGGGCATTGATAGACCCATTCAGTTTCTTAATTCTAATTTCTATCAACGACCTTACTGCCTTAATCCATTCGAAAAGCGTGTCTACGTCTTCCTTCTCGCGCTTAGCCTTTTGCCTGGCATAATCCTCAACTGAATCCACCAAAATTTTAAAGTTGTTTTCCAATTGATGGATTTAGGCTCACGATATTTCGGACCTTTCGATAACACATTTCTTAGAGAAGTGTTATTAACAATGTTGAGGTCACCGGTAATAGGGTGGCCAGCAGGATTATATGTGAATTGGGAACTAGCACACGTGCAATCAGGAGGTTTAGACTAGAAGTTGTCAATATCGAGATCCTGCAAAACGTGTTTGTAATTGAAAATTTTAGTTGCAATAGGTTTGGTATAGATATAAGAAATGATTGGTACAGACTGGTCTTTGAAATAAGGAGGTATTTTCGATTGAACTAATTTATGATGAAGGATATTGCCTAAGTTGACGCCATCGAGACCTTTGTTGGTAAAGGAAAGATTAAGGATGTAATGCAATCTACTTCTAAGAATTTTCATTTCAAGGATATAATTCATATGGTCTCAAATTCAGAAAATTATCTTTGTTAACTAAAACAAAATAATACGATAGTTCATAAGGGGAAATAACTCAAACACTTTACTTATATATGTTAAAGTTGTGAACGTACCATCTTTTTATCTTTTATGAAGCATGACAACGAGTATTTTTGGATTTGATCAGGGACATTCACAATTCGACCGCCCTTCATATAGAGTGATGGAACAGATTTTACTAACTTACGTAGTTTTGCTTCAGTTTGTCTATCATGCTTTGTTTTATCTATTTCTACGTATATGTGAGGAACTTCCAATATGATTCAGCTTCTTTTTATTTAGCAACACGTTTCGTCTGTCCTCAATATTCCGGAGGTAAACAGCAATATTAAGTCTTGGTTGTTTACGGTCCGAACCCGTTTCGTTTGCGGCTTGGTCTTCTCCTTTGTTTACATTCAAGACTTTTATCTTTTCTATGTCAGTCTCTAGTTCAATTTCTCTGAGGATTTTCTCTATATATAATCTGATATATATTTGGTCGTCTGTGTTCTCAATGTCACATGCCTTTATATTCTTAAATATCAATTTATTGTGTGTGGATTTTTTTTCTGGTTGATTTCTGACAGTGATCTCTACTTTGTCTACTCGACTATTTATTTTTTACAGTTCTTCATTAGTGACTTTTGATTCTTTTTCAATCTCTTTTCTTACAATGTTTAATCCACCTTTGAATTGCTGATGGATAAGGTCTAGTTTATTTTCTAGTTTTTCTTCAAGTGATGAGATGCGATCTTTCACAATGGCTTGGAACGAGTCCTGGTCCTTTTTTAGTTGATCCTGGGAGAACTTCATATCGATTAAGATAGTGTATAAATCTTGTAAATTGACTTCTTTTATTGTTAGTTCTGTCATGTTCTCAATGTTTTCTGTGTTTTGTTTTTTTCGAAGAGGGTATCTGAATCTGACCCTGACGATGACACACGGGGACGTCTGTGTGGGATTGGTGTATGCTTCATTCAATGTGTTATATTACCAGTTCTTTCAAAATATGTTTCTAGTAGCTACTGTTTAACAGCTGAATGTCTGAATAAGTTCTATAGTTTTTCTCAAGATATCAAGTTAGCTATTTGACTATTAATTCTCAAAATTATCGGACAGAAAAATAAACACAACTGGTCATATCCAACTAAGTCAGACATCACGTGACTTTTGTGACGTATACTTGCTGCCTTTTTGTATTATATACTCCAATATAAAATGCATAGGTGCTTCAATAAAGTTTAATTTTCTCATTAGCCTGACCCGTTTTCTAACTTTTGCAAATCAATCCTTGATATTCAAACATATTTCTATCAAACATTGTTGGTCCTAACAGTTTAATTTTTGTTTAAAGTCTGTCACTGGAGAATCGCTAAAACATGTACTTGTTCTCGTTATTTCTCCGTTGACTCAATGCTTAATGTACCGATACCCATGTCTACTTGTACAACAAATAATGAAATTCCGTTAATAAAAATAAAACTTTGCAAATCGATTAGGTATATTCAAACATATATCTGGCGAAAAATGCTATTTAAAACAGTTTAATTTCTGGGCAATTTCTGTCAAAAATCGATCTAAAAAAGTTAATATTTCGGGATTTTTCAAAATGGCGGATGATGTATAAGGAAATGTTACGCATCAAATCAAGAATTTTGTATAGTAAGACTTTCCTTCATTAAATTTAATTTTTCATGTAAAATCTCTGATGTTTCTGCTATTTTCTTTGGTGATATTCCGATATGATTGATTTCAAAATTTCTTGATAAAAAAATATTATTTTTAGTGTGACACGGTAACATTTTATTTTGACAGATATCCAGGACACACTGTTACCAGAAAATAGTTAAAAATAAAATTTATAATATTTTTTTTCTCTTCTTTTATTTAAAGGTTTTTTTCTGTTTTCTGTATTATTTATCTTTCTTTAGCAATATATTTATATATTCCTTTTAGAACAAAAATTATTTCTGTCCCAAGAAAGAAAAAAAATCCCAACAATTATTATAGATAGATATTCTATACCTTCAAAATCCCATCACTTGACGAACAGGTGAACTCTGACTTGGGATGTAATGTTACATAATAATATATTGTCAGGTAGACGTGCAAACAAAAAGCAACCAGGTGACATTAAACATCCTTTGTATACATGAATTACCAGTGTTTAAATTTTGTGATACACAAAAGTTTTCATAATAAACTTTTGGAAAATATGAATATTATAAAAAAAAAAAAAAAAGCTTTAAAAGATAATCAAATTAATATTTATGTTTCCATAATTATTTTAAAGAAATATTTTGATTCAAATTTTGATTAAAATGGATTTTGTTTTATTACGTAGAAAATTAAACGAGATTTCATTGAATATGATTTGTAAAGGTCTTTCCCCTACGTGAGGAAAGACCTTATTGTTTTTCTAATGTTTTTTTTTTCTTCCCGCATTTTTATGACATGCCCTCCCCTCGTTTCTATTGAAGTCATCAATACTAAATATTGACCATCGATAGACCTCATTATGACATATTACCTGATGAGGCTGTGTAGTATTTCATTATCCCCTTTGAGAGTTATATCCCCTCGAAGCAATTTCTTTTATTTGCAATTTTCTTATAAAGTATAAGAGATAGAATAGAATTGAAAATGGCAGCATGTACAGGAACAGATGGCAATTTTAATAAACATAAACAATTAGTATGTTGTTTGCCCTGATAAGGAGTTATTTCCTTGAAAAATTATACATTTTTCGAAAAATTATATTTCGAGAATCGGAAGTCGTAGAGACTTGGGACCTTCACAAATATTCTTTAATTCATGTGACCTTTTATTTGTACCCAAGGTAAAACGTCACTGAGTGCAAAAAAAAAATACGCTCCAATTTCAAGCTTACAAATTAAGAAAACGATAAGACTTTTCTGCATACATACTGTGTATAAAATGTTTCTCTGTATGAGCTCTACATTTTATACGTTAAGCTAAAAAAATGTCCGACCGTCTGTTCAAAAGTTACATCAACATATTTTTATAAAGTATTGTAACATATGTTTATCCTGCAATTGGGTGTTCTACTATACAGATACAGCCCTACAGATATCGCTATGCTGTATCTGTATACTATACAGATATCGCTTTAAAGCTCCGCCCACTGCCAGACTGAGTATTGTTTGAACCTGTGTGACCTCAGAATGTGTATTCCAGTTGCATTCCAATGACGATGACAATTGTCGATTTCAAAACTTGAATGTTTATGATTGTGTTACAAAATCAACCATGTTAATTTCAGCATGCATGTTTAGTGAATGTCAAGTCTGAAGCGTAGGACAATTCGTACACTTCCGTTTCAAATTTGACAATGTTTTGTTGTTTGTTTTTACTATTGAAATTAGTTGTTATGTAAAAATAGATAATTATTCACCTTGAGCGCAATCTGCGGCGCAGAGTTCATATCCGTTCCATACATGCTTTGCAATACTGCACTTAATATGACCGTTACAAAGTATTGAACGGAACGGATATGTGATCTCTGCGCCGGAGATTGCCTTGAGCGATGTATTATTGTTGACCATTCGAGATTCTTTTTTTTTGCGAACCCGTCTCCAGCGTAATGTGTGATTTTGATATTACTACGCGGGCCTCAAGGGATTACAAATCGAAAATAAATGCTAAATATGTTAGTTTTTGTGTCTTTCAAAACACAAACAATATACAGAATTAATTGCAGGATAAAGACAATAACTGTTTAGTGTCTTTAAATATCAGCTGTATTTGTACTCGGCTCGAAACAGGTGTAGTAGCTCGCTAAAAGCTCGCATACACCTTCGTTTCCTAGCCCCGTACAAATACAGCTGATATTTAAAGACACTAAACAGTTATTGTCTATATATCTTTTAAAAGGTAACATATATCAACCTTTTATAAACTGCAAAAATAATCAGTAATTCAATTTGAGGTCAATGTAAGGTCATGATGAAATTTTACCTTGACCTTTAAAGTGTACTATGACCCTGAACTTTTGACATTTGAAAGGTCAAGAAGTCCTGAGTTGAATAGTGGTAGTCCCATGTCTCTACCACTTCCGGTTCTCAAGTTTGGTATTGCATCATATATTTGATGATTCCTTGTGACCTTGTTGAACCTAAGAAGTGTCCAATTTTTTTCTACAATGTTGTCCTTTAACTGCAGATCACTTATCACTTAACAGATTTGAGATATTTGCTGTCGTTTAAGAGAAATTGCAGTTCTATTTATATAATTGATATTGCGTCATTTTTTTGCACTTTTCAAAATGAGGATATATATCAAATTGAAGGTCTTAATGAGCTCTACTAAAAAAATGAAAAATCCAAACCCCTTTTCATCCTAGTGGGCAGGATGGGGTCATTTAGTGCAATAATTCAAACTTCTCAGATGGTCAGGTTGTTGTATATCAAATGAAAGTCCACAAAGCATACATTTCAAATATCAAGTTGACGTCCTTTAAAAATTGGCTGGGTTGGGTCATTGAGTACAGAAAATAAATTGTCTTCTAAGGTAAGGTTGTTGTATATCAAATGAAAAGTCATGATGTGTGCATTTAAAATATCAAATTCCTGACCTCCAAATATGAGGTGGATAGGGTTATAAAGTGCAAAAAATCAAATTTTCTAGAACATGGTGTTGTCGCATATCAAATGAAAGCTCACCAAATCTACATTACGTTACCATATTTCCAATCTCGAAAATGAAGGCGGGTGGGGTCATTAAGTGTAAAAGTGAAAATTGTCAGAAGGTATGCTTGTCGTATATCAATTGAAAGTAGGTAGAGAGTACATTACGAAAACACCACGTTTACACGAAAGACCTTTCAATAGTTTTACAAACAATTGAGATACCAGTTTTATTTATTTTTCTAATTCAATATTTAAAGCAAAATTTAGGCATTCAATAAATCGATATAAAGTTAAACGTGTGTAAAATTGTTATTGCATACACTTCAACAGATCTAGAGACATATAATACAATTGCTTTGATTTCAACAACATTGTATACCCGACAATATTTATCGACATAGTTATCGGTCCTGAATAGGACTGATATAGTTGGGTATGCGCCATTAGCATCTATTTCGCCTATCTCTGTCAAATCGGCTTAAATACTTAGAATGAAATTCATAACAGTGTAGCTATGGCCATTCATTGACTGGGGAAAATTAGGTGAACGTTCGTCTGTAATGCCCACTGCTCACGACGTACTTATCATAGAAATTTAAACTGTGAGGTCACCAAAGGTTCTAAACGCCTAAATAAAATAATTAAAAATACTAATCAGGAATAACCTTTGTAATTTGAAAATAAATAAAAATGGCCTTCAACACGGAGTCTAGGCTCACACCGAACAGCAAGCTATAAAGGTTGAATACTTAAAATTCTTTACTTGATTTTTTGTTATGGTTTGACCATCAATTTTCCTAATATAATATCGCACGTTCTTTCAGATTATTTTTTTTACTTAATTGGCTTTAAAAGTTACAATGCATGATGTCGTCTGTTTATGTAGTTCATATGTGTTTTTCGTTTCTCGTTGGTTTTCCCGTTTGAAGGGTTTTACACTAGTAGTTTTGGGGCCCTCTATAACTTGCTGTTCGGTGTGAGCCAAGGCTCCGTGTTGCAGGTCGTACCTTGACCTATAATGGTTTACTTTTATGAACTATTACTTGGGAGGAGAGTTGTCTCATTGGCACTCATACCACATCTTCCTATATCTATCTATATCTATACATTATTTTTTTCGACAAAAGAATACATCACAAGAATATAAGTTTTGTAAGAAACGTGAGAAATTGTGTTGGACTTGAAGATAAGGCAAAGTGACAAATATCTGAAAGAATGAATCGTTTTATGGTATTAAACAAAGAAATCAAATGATTTTTTAATTATCCAGAACTCTTCACAAACAAAACCCACATGTATACGCATTGAATAATTAGTAGGCCATTCTTAAATGATCACACCGTAGAAGTAGTTGTGCTCTTAATCAATGAGATATTTTGTGAATTAACCCCATCAACCTAATAGTTTTTTTTTACAATGGATAAACCTATTTTTTTATTATTATTAAATAATATCATCTCTGAACATTATTATTCTTATAAATGACACGGTTGTATGTGATGATTATAATAAATATTTAAAACAAATTCCTTTCAAGCTTTGTAAAAAGAAAGTTTCATTTTATGTATCGGAATGTGTAACAAGTGAATATTTCAATCCCCACTGGAAGGCCTCTGACAGACTGGGTGAGCATAAAATCATAGCCGTTGACAAACAAGTTACAACCTACAAATGTTTTACTGTCGACCATACTGTTATGCAATTAATTCTAAACTGCCCTTGAATTTTACTGGAAAATATTTCTGTTTGCTATAGAGATTCCGTATATCGTCAAGTGAATAATTACTATACAAGGTTTTCGATATCACAAACTCGTCAAAACATGTTCTAAATTTTATCCACAGCACAAGGACATCATTCGTATATATAAATCAACATACAGACATCTTATATGTTCAGGTATCTTCATCCAATCTTTCATGGTAATATTCGTTACAAAGTACAGAAATGCGGGCATTCACCTCAAAAGCTAACCAAACCTTTAAACAGACTTTATAGGTACGACACTGTTTTCAGGTCATTAAAGATGGCATGTTTTAGCTTTAAAATTGATTCACACGTAGGGTCTTTCCAACAGTAATAAACAAATTTATTTTAAAACCAGTTGTTTGCATGATACGGTTTATGTTCTTAATATATTTATGATAGTATGATACTAACCCCTAACAGAAGGAAATGTGCTTGCTTTTTAAATGATGAAGCAAAATTGTTCAATCATTTTAATCTGACATCGAACTCGAACTTCTTTTAAACTGAGTGTTATATTGCGTATTACTGTGTTTTTGTTTTTTCTACATTGGCTATAGAAATAGGGTCGGGTTTAGATATCACAAAACATGTTAAACCCCGCCGCATTTGTGCGCTCATCTTAAGTGAGGAGCCCCTGGTCTTTGTTGGTCTTGTACGATTTTTAATTTTAATTTATTTATATGTTCACTATTCTACAGGCCAGTAAACTTTAATTGTTTATGGTCTAACTCAAATGACTGTAGGTGTTGTGTTGAAAGTCGTTATCTTGGAAACGCAATGGTTTATTGCCCTTTCCTTTTGGAATTCCGTTTGTATACAATTGCATCATGTTGCAATGCATGATCGATATCCAATAATTCATTTTTGGACTAAATAAGATTTCACATGGACTTTCGTTCTCAATGTTTTCAATGTAATCGTTTTGTATTGACTCGTGTTCTGACATGATTTGTTCTATATTTAATATGACCTGTTCCATGATGAAATAGCTAAAAGGATTTGGTTTGCGTAAATACGCTGGCTTTAATTGATTGACATGAATTGGGGATAACATTTTATATGTCTGAACGGAATTTTATTACACTGTTGTAAAAGTGTGAGGTTTAGCGCTATAAAACCAGGTTCAATCCATCATTTTCTAAATTCGAAAATGCCTGTACAAAGTCAGGAATATGACAGTTGTTGTCCTTTGATGTGTTTTTGTCATTTGATGTTTCCATGTGATTACGGACTTTCTGATTGAATTTTCCTCGAAGTTCAGTATTTTTGTGATTTTCTTTTTATTTTACAACTGTGGACTTTTAAATTTATCAACTACGTCTATAACCTCCCCCAATGATTGGAGTACACCAACTTTACTATGTGAAGGTTGGTTAATCCCTTAAATGAACATGCTACGTATACATTGTAGTAAAAACGAGCTTCTTGTGATATATATATATGTTCCAGGACATAGCCTTGTTTTTATTTTTGCTTTCCTGAGTTCGCCTGTATTAATTACCTGGTAGACGGTTTCAGATTTTATGAGTTTTATGAGTTTTACCAATGTCTATGTTTAGGATACACAGGAATTTCATTGTTTATTTGTACTTTGTATCCCTTTGGAGGTTACATTTTCAATTGTTGGTTATTGCTTCTTTAGCATTGCATTTCCATGATAGTTTTGATGTTAGTTGATCTTTCAGATAAGTCAAAGAAGGAATTAAGATTATATATTATAGAAGATATGCTACTCAATTAAGGAAAGTTAATTCACGCTTGTGCAGAACATTATATTTTTCTATCGCCTTTTCATACCATCGTTTTTTATGAAGAGATGGGATGAAACAGCATATGAATTCTTTCGTGACTTTCTACTTGACAATGTATGAATAGAAAACAACGAGTAGTATGCTGCAGTTCTTTAGAGAAGAGTTTGTATTTTTCTCAAAAGTTGAAATAGGTAAGCAATTTAAAGACCCCAGCAACTGATGACAAATTTGCTTTTTACTTTAATTTATGACGTGGACCTGTTTTGGTCTTCACTCATCCACAAAGCATGCCTCTTTTCGTGTTAAATTGTGAACCTTTTGATTATAGCACGTTCCGTCAAGGATGGCTTTGATTTTTTCTACTTGTTATTTCACTTCATTTTGGATTTACATCCCATCTTTTAGAAAATTGTCTAAGATATTCATAAAAATGGAAATTTTTGGCAAATGTCGTGAACCGGGAATATTTGACTTCACTGAAAACAAAATAGAAGAAACTGTATCTTCCCAACGTATTCCTTTTTAATGAGTCATGCTCCATTGTATTTTATATCTTATAGCGTAATCCTTTCTATATTCACATTATATCAACAAAAAATCGTTTTGTTGATACTCCAGAGTTTATTTAGAGGCGCTTTGTTGTGTTTCGAATGTTTCCAATTTTTTATGTACTTTTGATGGACTTTTCTTTATATAATTGACTTTCGGAAAACCTTATTCATGCAAATCAGAAGGCCCGAAAAACACAGTTATTTCGTAGTGCATTTCTTTAAGACAATAAATTCAAATTAAAACAAATTGCACCTGCTCTTTCTCAAAAAGATTTTTACAGTGTAGTGTACTACTACATGTATTATGACAAATGATATCAAAACTATAGACTACTTTTACCAGCTCTAACTCATAATATGGACAATTCTAAGTTATGGGAGTCTAAAATGCATTTTGAAAGTTTTAGACATACTAATTTATGACTTTTTTTTAACTAGACCAAATCACTACTTTTAAAACATGAAGATACAGCACACAATTTTTTTTAACATGAATTTTCACCACTTACTTGATATTTCATGCATCAAATATCAAGAAATAAATTGAGAAAGCGTGCTATGAAAAAAATGCAAGTTATACACTTTTTACACTAGGGACTAGTT
Source organism: Mytilus edulis (assembly GCA_019925275.1). Classification (NCBI taxonomy): domain Eukaryota; kingdom Metazoa; phylum Mollusca; class Bivalvia; order Mytilida; family Mytilidae; genus Mytilus; species Mytilus edulis. The sequence goes on from CM034352.1 coordinate 40,246,777, forward strand.
CTTTGGAAATCCGAAATTTTTTTAAATTCAACACTTTTGCTTTCAAAAAGTATATTAAAGACTTTTCGTGATACATCAGGGTTATATTTATGAAAATAATTTATAAAATTATGACATATGCAACGTAGCAAAAAAGCTTCATAAACTTATGTTAGAATTATACACAAGAATCTATAATTTTAAATCATACAAGACTTACAAAGGCCAGATTATCCTGACTTGGGACCCTATAGAATTTAAGCATTGATTATACGGGCCTCAATGAACATGGACAAAACTAATACATAAAGATTTTAGACATGAAGCTTTTTTGCTACGTTGCATATGTCATAATTTTAAAGCAATATTATACCTATTTGTATTTGTTTTTATTTCAGCTTGATTTCAATCTTTGGCAATGGCTAATACTAGAAGAGGCAAGGCATACATGTATATTTACAATACATGATTCTCTATAGCAATTGGATTGTCTATTCACCACAATAGTTCCACAACAACAATGAAACTCTAGACTACTACATGAATGATGTTATGAAGATATTTACATATACATGTACATCTACATATATGATCAATTTTGAAGATTGTTTATGCCAGGTCTAATCATGTCGACTAGTACAACAAGGTTTGATTCAGCTTTCTGATGGGAATTATTTATAAACTTGACAGCAGTTACAACAAATGAATATTATTCATTGACTTAAAAATTAAGCTCATTCGAACAGTGAAGTGATTTTGACGCGTATTAAAGTAGACATTAAATATGTTAAACGTTTCGAATTGAATTCGAATTATGTGTAAATGCAGCATTGATATATTTAAGAAACTAAAAATATAGAAATATTAAAAAAAAAGATGGAAAAAATATTTGTATTAAATTTGTTGCAATTTTTGTCTTGCCTTGACAGAGTCAAAAAGAGAGGCATATATATAGGTGGTTTTGGCAGCATCAACAATGTATTGGTATGATACTAAACCCCTAACGGGAAGGATTGTGTCTGATGTTCATATGATGAAATCATAATCTTTCAGTCAGTTTATTTGAAGTCTGGAGCTGGCATGTCAATTAACTGCTAGTAGTCTGTTGTTATTTATGTATTATTGTCATTTTGTTTATTTTCTTTGGTTACATCTTCTGACATCAGACTCGGACTTCTCTTGAACTGAATTTTAATGTGCGTATTGTATGCGTTTACTTTTCTACATTTGATTGACGTATAGGGGGGGTTGAGATCTCACAAACATGTTTAACCCCGCCGCATTTTTGCGCCTGTCCCAAGTCAGGAGCCTCTGGCCTTTGTTAGTCTTGTATTATTTTAATTTTAGTTTCTTGTGTACAATTTGGAAATTAGTATGGAGTTCATTATCACTGAACTAGTATATATTTGTTTAGGGGCCAGTTGAAGGACGCCTCCGGGTGCGGGAATTTCTCGCTACATTGAAGACCTGTTGGTGACCTTCTGCTGCTGTGGTTTTTTTTCTATGGTCGGGTTGTGTCTCTTTAGCACATTCCCATTTCCATTCTCAATTTTATTAGTTTGTGATTTTGTGATTAGGTTTAGTTTATGGGAGGTCAATGATTTTTGGTAAGCAGTTGTGTTCGCATAGGTAGAATGATTCTATATCTCATTACTATAATATTTAGCCCCCCCCCCCCCCCTTCAGTCATGGTATATTGACTCTGAAACTCAGTTTACATGTATTAGTTTTTGATTAGGTCAGTTATTGGCGAACCACTAGTGAACAGTCAATGACATTTGGTGTTCAGTTGTATAAACTTTGTCACTTTCAATTTCTATTGAGGATATTTTGGCCCTGTCCCTTCAATTATTCTCTTTTTGGAAACTTATGTTACTCAGAGCTCCAGATAAGAATTCACAAATTGGGTTTTTTACCCACCATTTTCTTGTATAATTGGGTGATAAAGTTTTTTTATTGCATTATCAATTCCAATTCACCCCTCATGTTAATATCAAATTGGGTTTTTCACCACCAAGCTTCTTAATGTATTGGGTTTTTTCATCAACACAATATTGAATATTTAGGCAATATCAACCCCAGATTTTTTTTCCATCTTAAATATGTTTCTTTCTTTGTTTAGCTGTTTTATTTGGTTTAGGGTTAGGGTTATTTGCTAGCTGTTTTATTTGGTTTATTGACTGAGAAGCAATTGTAGGTTTAATTTGTGTTCCGTTTCAAACCTTCTGCCAGTTTTGTATTTTCTCATATAAATTGTAAAAAAACGGATATGTGTATTCACAGGCACTCTTCTTATATGTTATACCTTTTATATAATAAATTCTGAGACCAGTGCTTGTGTGTGTATTCATTAATTAACCGTAAAATGAAAAAAAATAGTATATATAAACTCTAATTATACTTGAATGTTTTTGTTTTATTCCAATTTTCATAAATCTGGGTTTAGTTGTCTTTTATTAGAACTTTTGGTTTCTGATGCTTTATCATCTCATAATTGATTTGGCCTTTCACTTTTTCCAACTGATTTCGTTTTTAAGGAAACCCTGCTTTTATTAGCAATGTTCTCGTTAATGTACGCACACACGCCCGTGTGTTCGATGGACGCTTCCTAAAAACACTGCATGGCTGAGTCTTGTTATCATCATAACTTTCCCTAAGCTTTTCAAAAGAAGCAGAAAACATGCTTCTATTCAATATTTTTACCGGACATTCACTTTTGTTTTAATTCAATGTATGTTATGATAAATCTCGAGCAATGCGAAAAAAATATGACTTCATGACACACGCTAATTGGATAAACGCCGAGAAGATCGAAATGTTTTCAAAAACATGTGTACCTATTGAGCAACGGAAAACTCTAACAGGGAACCATTTCAGCTTCTTGATGCAGGGATCTATTTTTAGAACGAAAGGAAATTTCCAATTATAAATATTATAAAAATAGTTTACGCGACGACTGTAAACAGACAAGTAATAGCTTTTCTAAAAAGCTTGCCGTATTTTAGCTGATTATATTGAGATCAGTGGTTTGTGAGTAGTTTATTTTTATTGGAATATTGCACTTCAAGAAATATGAAAACATGCGCTTTTTTCTACTAATTTGTCATTTTTGGTGTATTATTGGTCTACCCGTGTTATAATGGAAGGAGATTTTATAAAATTGAGAATGGAAATGGGGAATGATATTATAATAAAATGTATTTTGTGTCTATAATCAACTTGATAAAAATAGCATATAACCTACAAGTACTTTTGAGGATTACTACTTGACAAAATAGACAACAACAGAAGGAAGTGGCGGATCCAGAGGGGGATGTATAAGGCGTACACCCCATTCCCCCCCCTTTTGCTCATTTTTTTTTTTAAATGATTAATCATACTAGACTATGTGAACTTTGCGATTTCCTGTGTACTCTATTTTTTTATATTTATGTGACAATTCTTTACTTATAAAGATATTTTTGGCTGGAATTTACTGATTGTCAAAGTAATGTGATTCGCTATGGTAGAGTTGACCAGTGCTTCGAAAAACGTCACTCAGTTGTTTTGAAATTCAAATTACAGTAACACATTGCTAAGTCTGAGGATGACAATCATGACACCTTCAAAGCGACATAGGATTGAGCAAGAACGTATTGACTTCTATTTAACTATTCCACCGAACAGGAAGTAATACTCTATAGACTATAACACTCTCATGAAAAAATTCTGAGGCAATATTATTTACCTACGAGAACATGTTTAACCCCAAATGCCATTGTCATGATTGATTGAATATATAAAAGTGCTGCTTTGCATTGAAGACTAAACTCCAACCTTTAATAATTTACTTTTATAAATTGTGACTTTGATAGACAGTTGTCTTTGGTACTTACATACATGTATATGAGATCCAGTTATATCTATCTACAAGATTGAGCACACATTTTTTTTGTAATAAATTTAAAAGATAATTATTTCTATAATATATGATAATATGTATCAGTTATTTGTGATTTTTCATTTGATGTGTACTCTCTGGTAATGTCAGTTTCAGCATGATCAGTTGATTGGTTGTGATAGAAAAAATGGGGCAGTTTGCAATTGTCATGTGCAGGTACACCACATGTGGATCTTCTTTCCCCTCTCATTTATAAAATTGTGCATGATATCTATCACAGAAACGCACCAGAATTTTGGTAAATTAAAGTCAGGGGTGGAATTAAGAGGGTTTTTCAGGGGGCCTGGGCCATCCCTTTTGTAGGAAAATTTTGTTTTTTTATAGGGAATCACTGAAGCATGACTGGAGTTGGCCCCTTCTTAGGCAGTCAGTGGGCTCTCGCTTATGAAAATTTCTGGATCCACCACTAAAAGTTTGAGTATAGTTAGATAAGAATTTATGACATATTATGTTGAAATTTGCACAGATAATGAATGAAAAATAGAGTAAATTAAAAAATAGGCACTATTATTAAAAGCTTTCCTTGCTTATTCACAAGGACATATAATATCCTCCATGCTATTCCGATCTTAGTTTCTATTCATACATACATGTAGTCTGGTGCTGTTCCAAGTAGTTTTCTTTTTTCTGTTTCTTGAGAAGTATTTCTTTTACCTGTTCAGTCACTGTAAAGTGTTACAATTCCTATTTAAACGCAACACATAAATAGTGACCAAAAAGGTACAGCTATCACATGAGAGAAGCTAGAAAAAAGTAAAATGTATACATTTTAAACATTTTTGTAGGACCATGAAAATGGGGTATATAGATAGATATGCATAAAGAGACCATAGAACAAATAAGCAAACAAATTCAAAGGAGATGTACAAGTACATGTAACATGAATTATTATTATTAAAAAAAAGTCATGGCATGGCCAGAGACCCCAAACTTGACAGCATTTGGTGTTGAACAGGTAAAATGTTTGCATTGACAATAAATATAGCCTTTGTTTCACCCAGGTCGCCTTTCCCTAAATCAGCTATATTAAAGGTAACCACATATTTCTGGGCCGGGTTGAAAAATAAATGAAAATGACTTTGAAAAAAGCTTATAGAAAGACACCAAATTTGGGAGACATCTATTAAAATGTTTGAAATAATAAGAAAGTTGACAAGAAATAAGCTTTTTCAGATAATATACAGACTATTGCAGTCAGCCGCCTGAAATGTTTGCTTATACACTTTGCTTTCCTATAATGATTTAAAATCAGTGTGATAGTTTTCATGAAGAACACTGAGCGTACAGGTATTATGACGAGATAAATGTTGTGTTACATGTATCTACCCAAATAAGTAAAATATGAAAATTCTTGCCTCCAAAACCAGTGATTGATCTCCTGATTTATATCTCATCACTCTATGCAGATGCTGTGTGAAAAAAAAATTGACTAAACAGTATGCTTCTATCCATTGAGTTGATTTATTATTAATTATTTTGCTTTGAATACACCTTATTGCTACAATATGAATATGTCCACCATTACAAACTGTACATGTACATCACAAATATTCCATGTAAAATTTTGATGTTTTAATACAAAATATATGATGCCACAATGGAAAAGTAATTGTTGTACATGTATGACGTTAATGGTTTAAGAACGGACAGATTCTTAGGTCAGGTGGGACAATAAGGGGAAGGGGGCGACTTCTCCAGTCATGCTTCAGTGATTCCCTAGATAATCAACCAAATAGTAATGTTTGTTACGAAAAAATATACTAAGTGTAAAACCTGATGATGTGAATAAATTGAAATCAGACATACATGTATCAAATAAAATTTTCAGTGCTTTTGATAAATCAATGGGCAATCTGATGAGTTAAGACTTTTTTGACTGATTTTTATAGTTCGTTCTTATGTTGTACTGTTATACATGTACCACTGTCCAAGGTTTGGGGGGGGATCAGAATCCCGCTAACATGTTTACCACGCCACATTATTTATGTATGTGTCTGTCCCAAGTCAGGAGCCTACAACTCAGTGGTTGTTGTTTGTTTATGTGTTACATATTTGTTTTCGTTCATTTTTTTATATAAATAAGGCCGTTGGTTTTCTGGTTTGAATTGTTTTAAATGTCATATCAGGGCCTTTATAGCTGACTATGTTGTATAGATTTTGATCATCATTGACCTATAGTTGTTCATGTCTGTGTCATTTTGGTCTCTTGTAGACAGTTGTCTCATGGGCAATCATACCACATCTTCTTTTTTTATAATGACTGCTGATCACCACTGTGTTCATACTGGGACTATTATGGTCCAACAACCAGTGGCGGATCCAGAAATTTTCATGAGTGCAGGCCCACCAAATTTCCCAAAAAAGGATTGCATGCCCCCTGGCCCCCTTCTAAATCAGTCTCCTGACAGCTACAAAGAATAAATTATCAGGTACGAGTACATCAAAGATCATTATTAAACTATCTACCCCACATGCAAACATCTATTTGGGAGTTCACTGTATTGCAAGTTTTTTTTGGGGGTTCGAAGGATCGTATAAATCATTGCATTGGGGGTCATTGTCAAATCACAGGGGCTTGTTTAGTGGGTCAGACGAGGTTTTGACCCACTAAACAAGCCCCTGTGGTCAAAATATAGAGCTAACGATAAATTATATAATTTGCAACAGCTGACACTATATATATATAGTGCACTGAAACCCTTGCAAATAACAATACAGTGTCAGTGGTGCTTGGTGTAGGCTTCTTTGCACATAAGAAACCATATTGCTCACCTTGTAATTTTTGTATTCTTCTAATAAGTATCGTCGGGTTTGTTTATTTACACCAGAAATCAATGAAGCGATGAATGCTGGAAACGAAATTACATCTTCGGTAAATTCCATGATTCTAATATTTTCTAATCAATATGTCCAAGCAATGAAAAATAAATCGTTATTATTTTTATACATAGAGCATACGTTTTATGTATTTACTATTTAAAATCTAAGCTTACGAAGAAATCTAACACAAAAGTATCTCAATGCTCGTCGATCTCAATCATTTAACCGTTTTAATACGCAGTTTAAAGTGTAAATTATACGCATTACTGTTTCTATTTTTCACCTATTCTCAGAATAAGTGTCCACGGTTGGAAAATAATTTCTAATTCAAAAAGTTGTAACAAACATCAATATTTATATTTTATTTCAAACATAAGCATACAACAAATCAAAATGCAAAACGGCAGATCTCAACCAATAGAAATAAAAAAGAAAATACAATGCCAAAATATGGGTATAGAGTATGCTGTAATCTACGTTTCAGGTACTTATGCATAGATTCAAATGAATAGTTCAAACATATTTTGTAAATTTGAATAGTTTTCAATGGCTAAATAAACTGATAATAATACAGTCAAATAACTGTAAAAGTTTCTCCTCAAAATTCCTATTAAAAAAAAACATTGGATCGAAATATAAACTGATAAAAATTTGGTATAAAACATGACAATAATATGACAGCTTACATTTTCAGTATTAAAAAACATGCTCAGTGTATGCAAACACTCTACATGTTGTGTATTGCCTCTCATCTGATGAAAAAATAATTACTACACATCTTTTTAAAATGTTTTCATAACAAACTTGGATTGCCAACAATGAAACAATAACGTAAATTACACAAAACTGTAACGTATCTTACAAAGAAAAATTCTCTCATAATCAGGATTGTTTCATCCTTCTTCCTGAATTCTTTCAAAATGTATGAAAAAAGAAATATTGTAACAACATTTTGGGTGTTTTATCATTAAACTGTAAATGTTTTACAAATATAACGTAAATTACACTTTATAAAAAAAGAACGTTCTTTCTTGATTTTCAGTTTTTAAGCATCTGTTTAAGTATTAGATCTTAACTGTAACAAACTACAGGCATTTCTATAGTCCTGAGGATCAATTTCAAAGCTTCGACCACTCCGTCCAACTTTATTGGGCTCTCTAATGTTACACAATATGTCTGTGACCTGTAACCATATTTGGCCATTTATACAAAGGATTTCCAGTATTCCTTCCTTGACTTGGCCGCAAAAAATTAACTTGACATTCTTTATCAGTTTCATCGATGTCTGTTATTTTTCCAACGTGCCATGCATTATCATATATTGCCGCAACAAATTGGTCGACGGCGATGAGTATCTCAATCCTGTCAGCTTCGACTTCAGCTGTTTCAACATGCTCATTTTGATTTATATTGGCCTCTTTTTCTGGTACTACAACACGACCAGCATTCTCTCCTTTCAATATGTTTGACTCTGAGTAATCATGGAAATTACCTATCAAACATTCCTCACAGTAACAGGAAGTCACGGTCGTCTTGACTATACCTTTAGATACACCAACCACACAGTGGACCTGCATTGTTCCCTTCAATGGAATTATGTGTTTGTTGAACTCTGAAATCTCTAACCTGCTATCTGTGCATTCTGTTGAATTGTAATAAATGTATTTAGCACTCGTGTGGTGCTTTTGCACTCTTTCAAAGTACTCAGGTGCATCCTGTACTGTTATTTTTCCTTGTCTGACGGCGAGGTCTGCGGTACGTTTTGATGTTCCCCCAATGCCATCGCATGGCCCTTTTCCGTGCCCGGTTTCAAAATAGTTCCAAATGGCATTGACACCAAATATATTTTTATGATCAGACACAATGTAGAAGGCCGTCTTGTTACGATATTGTGAACTTGGACTATCTGTCCAGTAGTGAACAACCTTCAGATTATTGACATGATTCTTTATTTCAGACAAAAGCTTTTGAATGATGGTATAAACAGATCCTATGTTGTGCCCAAGATCGTCGGAAACGAAGACATAGTTTTTATGTTCAAGTTCCTTCTGTTCGTTCTTGAAATAAACAACAACTGGATGTAGGGTAACAGCACTCGAATTCCAATATGCACTCTGAACTTCATCGGCTGAAGTACATGAAAAGTTTTCGGCAAAGTCCATCTGCACGATTACATTTTCACACGGTAAATTTTCTTTCAGATTGTTTAAGGCTTGGTATTGAAGTCGAACTCTTGACACGTGTTCTTGAAAATCACGAACTTGAGTATGTACAATTGAAATGAAGCTGTCCCTTGTTTCCTCTCTCTCAACAATTTTTGTTCTTTTTTTGCCATCTGCCATCTCAACCTTTTTCCACTGTTCATACCTGACATTTTCATTTCGAATTTCTGAGAGTATCTCTGGGAGTGGCTTGTCTTTTAGCTGCCTTACAAATTCATCGGGATTGATGGTTACGTTGGCACCTGACGTTTTCATGTTCTTAAGGGCTAACGCCATGTTTTGGTGCTTTTGGCAGAGGCATTTATTTCTACTTAAATGTTTGGTCAGGCATATATGCTTTGGTCTCAAACGACAGAAGGTAGCAAGTGAAATTTTCTTCGGTGACTCAGTTTTGAATTTGAGATGCAAAAATAACATGCTGTCGTTAAGAACTCTTTTTTGTATATGACCGGTTTCAGTTTTCTTTTTATCGTTTTTGCCAGGCATCATTCTGCTATTATCGTCTCTTTCTAAGAATGTGACGACGTCTCCACGAAGTATTTCTCTTGATTCTACACGCTTCCTCAATAAAGGAAAAGAGAGCAATTTGTTGGAACACACTGTGGCCTTGAAGTGATGACGTCTTATTCCGGATTTGATGCCTAACATTTTCTTCATCTTGTACTTCTTGATTATTTCTCCGTTAACAATTTTCTTCAAAACGTGTTTTCCCTTCAACCCATTTGATTTCCAAGCAGCCCCTATCTCTTCTGTTATAACATTTGCAAAGAGTAGTTTTTCCTGGATCTTTTTTGGAACCTTATGTGGTGTCAGACCCTCTTCTCTGATTTCTTGTATAGTTCTTTTTCTAGGTGTCAGAGCAATTGATGTTGATGTAGAAGGGCTATTTCTGGAGGAGGATGATGTAGTAGGATTTCTTATGATAGTTTGTGTTTTCTTTTCCCTGTTTATTAATCTCTGATATCGCTTTGATACGGTCCTAATTTTTCTATTGAGTAGTTCATTTTTGTCTGTCAGGTCTGCTATTGTTCGTCTATGTTTGGCGTTGGCACGATTTACTCTAGTTCTGGTTCTTTTCTTTGTAGCCAGTGACGGTAACTTAACTATCAATTGTTCAGTCACAATGTTAACTGTAGATGTGACATCTGATGATGATGATATTTCTGAACATTGCTCCAAGTTATTAGCTACTGTTTTGGTTTGCTCCAAATTATTAGCTACTGTTTTGGTAAGATTCTTTTTCTTTAGCCTATGTTGTCGAACCCATTCACGAACCTTTTTACGCCTTTCATTTGCCTTTCTTTGTGGCTTTTCTTCTATTGGCACATAGTATCCTTTGACTCTTTCTCTTTCTTTTTTAAGATAAGCTTCTCCTTCTTTTTGTTTTTTTCGCTCTCTATAGGCTTTCTGAATTTCAGCCTTTGATTTTCCCATTTCTGAAAATAAAATAAAATTTGATTAAATCAACAGAACACAAATTAACTACAGCAATATAAAGCCAGCTATCTGAAATGATGGTAGAAATTCTTTGATATACTCTTAATAAGAATGCGTAATCTACGTTATCAAGTTGTGTAGTCTACGTTATAACATTTTGCACACGTTAAATGAGAGGATACTTGGAAATTAAATAGCAATGAAGCCGTTAAAATAACGATAAACACCCTTGCTGTTGTTTACATGCTTTCAAAACATGTTTGACTTGACACAGCAAAAGAAATGTTATAAATTATAAGCCTTTCTGTAGCCATAAGTAAGCTACGTTATCAGGGATTCAAAGGAGCAAATATGCAATATATTTACACATCTGGATACACAATGGAATAAGTTTGCAAAATTCATTAACAATTATGTCTATTTTTATAAATTTTTGGGATGCTAACTTCTTTGTACCTTATTTGTAGTCATAACATTCGGACACTACTGATCACGTAAATTACCAATTTTTCTAGTGTTTTTAAATTGAAAATACATGCTGTAAATGCTTATAGCCTCTAATGAATGCATCACAAAAGGTTTGATAAATATGCATTTAACTTTATATATAATCTTGAATCACAACGAAAGACAATATAAACTCCTTACCTGAATTTAAGCTGAGTATTCCACATTCATATATTTTGAAAAACCTTGAAGGTCAAATGTCGCTTTCCTTATATGACGTCAGACGAAATATGAAAACAAAGAACCACTGGCGGTAGAATAACGTCAAAATTTCCGTACTAACGTCGCGTTTTATTGTCATATTGTATAGCAGGTAACGTAATTTACAAAACGTAAATTACAACCACCATCTATTTTCAATTTTTCAGCAAGTTCTAAAGCCTCAAATCTAAAACACCGGGTATTTAATTGGTCTTTACAATAAGGTGTACCTTTTAAGGCAAACAATAAGCATTAATTCACATACTTATGTTAGTAATCGCTATAACGTAACTTACAAGCTTATAGCAACGCTCGTTTTCGGTTTCATAAAATGTAAAAAAAAATATTTCAATGAATTTCAAGACAAAGTTTGTACATATGTTTAACAGCAATACTTTTAAAATAAGTTTGGTCTAGTTAACATTCGTTAAATACTATATGTAGTAAAATTGTATAAATTTTAAGCTTAACAACGTAGATTACATAGTTTTCGGCGACATCAGAAAAAAAGGTGTATTGAAAAAATGTATATATTTGAATGAGAACTGTTTTTTTCACTTTGTTGTAACGTTAATATGCTACAAGAAAACACTTTACATTGTTCAGAACTATAGATTGGTTTTTATTTGGCAGTTGTTTCATTATAGCCCTATGCCTGGCGACATGCATTTTTGGTGAAATTAGCGTACTTTCGACACTAAAATTTTACTGAACTAATGTAGGCAAGTCAAATAAATTGATTGAAATCATTAAATTATATATATCTTCGTATAAAAATCACAATAATTGACAGATATATGCTGTAATACTCCCCTCGGGCATCAGCGACAAGGATTTCACAAGCGTGGACACTTATTCTGAGAATAGGTGTTTTAGAGAATAGCAATAATACATAAATGTACAGTTTCTTAACAAAATAGCAACATAATTACAAGATTAAATCACCACATTGTCACAAGATTATATAATCTGCACCAAATTGACAGTTTGTCGTGAGTTATCATCATAACTAATCACTATAGCAAATGAACACTTTATCATAATATGTACATATAGCCTAGTATCATGATTTCAATCCGACCCCACTTACGGACGCGTTGAACATATAATGCATGCCACTCATTAATAGCCAATCAGACGTTAAAAAGACCTTCATTTCCCAAAAAATCATTCCGGAAACATCCGCGAAGCAGTATTTATAACCAATGAAATAACAGAAATATCGTTAACAGATTTACCCGAACCTGACGTTTAGCCTCTGACTAGTCAGACCGTATGACCATGGACCGTATGACCATGGTCATACGGTAATAAGGGTAAATAACGCAAATGGTAGCCAATAAAAGGGTTGAGAACTCATGGTTTTGAAATATAATTGGGTTTTCCTTTGAATTAATTGGGTTATTGAACCCTGCAATGGGCAATTGCATTGGTTTTTTTTTATTATTTGTGTTGCGTGATCACGCAAATACGCAGCTTATCTGGAGCTCTGTCAGTTACTTTGAAATTTCATAAAGCTTTTGATTATTTTAGTATAAGGGAAATCAAGCGTCATAAGTCAATGATGATTGCCATGTAGATGAAGAAGCATTAGTACATCTCAGTTCCATAGAGGATATTTGAACCTTACCCCTCAGTCATATGCATGATCTATTGACTTTGAACTTTTAACTAGTTTACTTGAATTAGTTTGTGATTATTTTAATTATGTCAGTTTAAGATATCAGTAATCTTAAGTCAAAGCCATTTTGTATGCAAATATATTGGTATTTAAAAGTTTCATTTCCATGGATATAACATTGTATATAACCTCACCCTCTCATTATTGTTCATTGACTTAGAAATTGGATATGTGTTAAGCTTTGTTTAAAGGGGACGACTTATGAAAAGTCAATGGTATTTGGTAAGCAGTTGTATAAGTATTAGCACATCTTATTTCCATAGGGATTGTTCAGCCCTGTACAATCAGTCATGGATCATTGTCTGAATATATTTTACATGTTAATGCATTTCTGTTTTAATTGCATTATTTGCATTATCAAAAATAACAAATAGGCAAAACATGTCTCTGCATTAACAGCTGATTATAGATAAGACATGTACAATTATTATAAAGATAAGAAGATGTGGATTGATTGCCAATGAGTCATTATGAGACAACTATATATATAGCACAAGTAATAGCTTTTTTAAAAAGCTTGCCGTATTTTAGCTGATTATATTGAGATCAGTGGTTTGTGAGTAGTTTATTTTTATTGGAATATTGCACTTCAAGCAATATGAAAACATAGCGCTTTTTTTCTACTAATTTGTCATTGTTGTTGTATTATTGGTGGACCTGTGTTATAATGGAAGGAGACTTTATAAAATTGAGAATGGAAATGGGGAATGATATTATAATAAAATGTATTCTGTGTCTATAATCAATTTGATAAAAATAGCATATAACCTACACATACTTTTGAGGATTACTACTTGACAAAATGGACAACAACAGAAGGCAGTGGCGGATCCAGAGGGGGACGTAAAGTGTGTACGCCCCATCCTCCCCCCCCCCCCCCCTTTTGCTCGTTTTTTTTTTAAATGATTAATCATACGCGACTATGTGAACTTTGCCATTTCCTGTGTACTCTATTATTTAATTTTTATCCGACAATTCTTTACTTATAGAGATATTTTTCGCTGGAATTTACTGATTGTCAAAGTCATGTGATTCGCTATGGTGGAGTTGACCAGTGCTTCGAAAAACGTCGCTCAGTCATTTTGAAATTCAAATTACAGTAACACATTGCTTAAGCTGAGGATTACAATCATGACACCTTCAAAGTGACATAGGATTGAACAAGAACGTATTGACTTCTATTTCACTATTCCACCAAACAGGAAGTAATACTCTATAGACTATAACACTCTCATGAAAAAAGTTCCATGGCAATATTATTTACCTACGAAAACATGTTTAACCCCAAACGCCATTGTCATGATTGATATGGACTATATAAAATTGCTGTTTGCTGTGAACCAAGCTTTGTCTCGAAGACCAAACTACAACCTTTAATAGTTTACTTTTATAAATTGTGACTTGGATAGACAGTTGTCTTTGGTACTTAAATGTATATGAGATCCAGTAATATCTATCTACAAGATTAATATTGAGAACACATTTTTTTGTAATAAATTTAAAACATATTTAATTCTGTAATATCTGATAATATGTATCAGTTATTTGTGATTTTTCATTTGATGTGTACTCTCTGGTAATGTCAGTATCAGCATGATCAGTTGATTGGTTGTGATGAGAAAAAATGGGGCAGTTTTCAATTGTCATGTGCAGGTACACCACATGTGGATCTTCTTTCCCCTCTCATTTATAAAATTGTGCATGATATTTATCACAGAAATTCACCAGTATTTTGGTGAATAAAACACTTGTCATATTAAATTAAAGTCAGAGGTGGAGTTAGAGGGTTTTTCGGGGGGCCTGGGCCACCCCTTTTTTAGGAAAAATTTTGTTGTTTTTATAGGGAATCACTGAAGCATGACTGGAGTTGGCCCCTTCTTAGGCAGTCAGTGGGCTCCCGCTTATGAACATTTCTTGATCCACCACTGAAAGTTTGAGTAAAGTTAGATAAGGATTTATGACAAATTATGTTGAAATTTGCACAGATAATGAATGAAAAATCTAGTAAATTAAAAAATAGGCACTATTATTAAAAGCTTTCCTTGCTTATTCACAAGGACATATCATATCCTCCATGCTATTCCGATCTGAGTTTTTATTCATACATGTACATACATGTAGTCTGGTGCTGTTCTAAGTAGTCTTCTTTTTTCTGTTTCTTGAGAAGTATTTGTTTTACCTGTTCAGTCACTGTAAAGTGTTACAATTCATATTTAAACGCAACACATAAATAGTGACCAAAAAGGTATGGCTATCACATGAGAGAAGCTAGAAAAAAGTCAAATGTATACATTTTAAACATTTTTGTGGGACCATGAAAATGTGGTATATAGATAGATATGCATAGATAGACAATATAACAAATAAGCAAACAATTCAAAGGAGATGTACATGTAAGATGAATTATGAAAAAAAGAGCCATGGCCAGGGGCCCCAAACTTGACAGCATTTGGTGTTGAACAGGTAAAATGTTTGCAGTGACAATAAATATAGCCTTTGTTAGAGGTGACCCAGGTCGCCTTTCTCTAAATCAGCTATATTAAACATATTTCTGGGCCGGGTTGAAAAATAAATGAAAATGACTTTAAAAAAAGCTAATAGAAATACACCAAATTTGGGAGACATCTATTTAAATGTTTGAAATAATAAGAAAGTAGACAAGAACTAAGCTTTTTCAGATAATATA
Organism: Mytilus edulis; assembly: GCA_019925275.1. Classification (NCBI taxonomy): domain Eukaryota; kingdom Metazoa; phylum Mollusca; class Bivalvia; order Mytilida; family Mytilidae; genus Mytilus; species Mytilus edulis. The sequence goes on from CM034352.1 coordinate 40,262,250, forward strand.
CAGACTATTGCAGTCAGCCTATAATACTCTTTGCCTCCTGAAATGTTTGCTTATACACTGTGCTTTCATATAATGATTTAAAATCAGTGTGATAGTTTTCATGAAGAACACTGAGCGTACAGGTATTATGACAAGATAAATGTTGTGTTACATGTACATGTATCTACCCAAATAAGTAAAATATAAAAATTCTTGACTTCTAAAACCAGTGATTGATCTCCTGATTTATATCTCATCACTCTATGCAGATGCTGTGTGAAAAAAAATTTGACTTACCAGTATGCTTCTATCCATTGAGTTGATTTATTATTAATTATTTTGCTTTGGATACACCTTAAGCTTATTGCTACAACATGTATATGTCTAGCTGCCATTACAAACTGTACATGCATGTACATCACATATATTCCATGTAAAATTTTGATGTTTTAATACAAAATATATGATGCCACAATGGAAAAGTAATCGTTGTATGACGTTAATGGTTAAAATGGGACAGATTCTCAGGTCAGCTGGGACAATAAGGGAGGGCTGGGGGAAGGGGTGACTTCTCCAGTCATGCTTCAGTGATTTCCTACATAATCAACCAAATAGTAATGTTCATCACGAAAAAATATACTAAGTGTAAGACCTGATGATGTGAATAAATTGAAATCAGACATATCAAATGAAGTTTTCAGTGCTTTTGATATATCAATGGGCAATCTGATGAGTTAAGCCTTTTTTGACTGATTTTTATAGTTTGTTCTTATGTTGTACTGTTATACATGTACCACTGTCCAAGGTTATGGGGAGGATCGGAATCCCGCTAACATGTTTTACCCCGCCACATTATTTATGTATGTTTCTGTCCCAAGTCAGGAGCCTGTAATTCAGTGGTTGTCGTTTGTTTATGTGTTACATATTTGTTTTTCCTTCATTTTTGTATATAAATAAGGCCTTAGATTTCTGGTTTGAATTGTTATACATGTCATATCAGGGCCTTTTATAGCTGACTGTGTTGTATAGGCTTTGATCATTGTTGAAGGCTGTACGGTGACCTATAGTTGTTAATGTCTGTGTCATTTTGGTCTCTTGTAGACAGTTGTCTGATATCGGGATCGTTCGCCCTGATTACATGTTCGCCCTAGGTTCGTTCGCACTGAGTTTGTTCGCCCTGGTAATCCGTTCGCCCTGAGTTCGTTCGCCCTATTATCATTAATGATATGTATATATATGTATATGTTACATTAATAAAAGAAATGTATATTTATATATATTAAAATTTATGTTTATCTATTAAAGCTGAATACAGAATATTAATTAAATAAAATTCTTGGCTGCATTATTACACTTTATTTTATAATTACTTTTAATTACTGTTGATTGAATTTTGATTGCTGATTAGGTATAATTTGAAATCTTTGATATCACTGATTGTTAAAATTGTTGTTTTCAGGAAGGGTGGAATTGTACGGCCTAATGAGACATGGGTCTATAACGGTCAAACAATGGATATTGTGGAACAATTTTGTTATTTAGGTGTATTAATACCATTTAACACATGGCAAGAGTTGAATCTCTTTGTTCTTACTGTGTTATAATCTGGATAATGCACAGCAAAGGTGTGCATTAACTACCTCAGATATACTGCACAGTTCAAATCTATTTTTATCTTAAGGGGTGGTTCCTGGATTTTAAAAGGGGTGTTATTCTATCAAATAAAAAAAATATCACCGAGTGTAGCGAGACTAAAGACAAAATTGACGATTTTAACTAAAACACGATACTTTGTCCAATCCAAAGGTTAAAGACCTGTTCGCCCCGAATCCGCTATCTGCCTTGAAATTACGACAAAGTTGAACTTCGTACAAACATCGTAGTTTCAAAATAGGAAAACGAAAGGTTTCTCATTCCTTTCTTTTTTTTTTATCTAAGCTGGGACATAAACTATTTTATTATATTTTGTGTACAACGCAAATCTAAATCAGTGTTTTAAAGTTAGAAAGATAGTTAAAACAGTTTTTGGTAATTTCTGCCAAAAAAGAAATGTATCTTAGAATATCCGAATAAAAGAAATCTGATTTGGATTAGTTTCAGACTCAATGGAATTATAACGACTTTTTTGATAGCTTTTCCTATAAAAGGACTATTTTTGGATCGAATTTAATGAGGATCATATTTAAGTTAGTTTCAAAACGGGGATTAGCTGGTTAGCTGGAGATCAATCAGACTTTATTTAGATGGACGTGTCTTAAAAAGTAATACAGTAGATAAAAAGGAAATTGGTTTTGGGGGGGGGGGGTAAATGTTTTAAAAGAGAAATGTATTTTCTGTTTATTTAACATTTAAAATTTAGGTAATATAACATCTTCCTCGGTTCTTTTTTTCTCTAAGCATATCATTGAGGGAAAGAAATTCAAAAGCAATTAATCTAATTTAAACTCAATAACCCTTGCAGTTATTTTTCTTTTCATACACCAATTTGAAAGTACACAATTGGTCAAAGTCTTAATCGTCACCAATTTAATAAAAAATTGGGAATAAATTTAACGGAAACGATAAAAATAAATACACTATTAAATCGCAATTTTAGAATGAGTCTAAATATAAAAAAAAATATTAATTTTAAACTTACCAAAGTCGTATTTCCTCTACAAGAAACTTTCCTAGGATCAGTGGATTGCGGAATAACGTCCACATTTCTAAAACGTTCACGTAAATTGATTGCGTCATGTGTTAAAACAGTTATTGGCCAATCAAATCGGTATATGTAATTTAATCTGTACAGCACGAGATGACCCAATAACCCGAACTCCTACGTCGTTCGGGTTATGGGGTCATCTCGTGCTGTGCAGATTAAATGGCATATACCGACTTGCTTGGTCAATAACTATAACATAATTGTAAATTTCTTAAAACACAGAAACATTGTGCAGAACAAGGTAGAAAAGCTATGTTCAGTATGAGAAGAACTACATCATCATTATGTTTAAATGTATTTACAATGCTTAGTCTTTTTGATACTTATGTTAGTAGCATATTAATGTATGGGTGTGAAATATGGGGAGTACACAAATCTCCTATGATAGAAAAGGTCCATTTGGACTACTGCAAAATGTTATTAAGTGTCAAAAGAACGACCCCAAATGTGATGGTCTATTTTGAATTAGGTAGATTTCCACTGCAGTATGAGCGTAATTATAGAATACTTAAATTTTGGTTCAAAATTTTAATTAGTGACAATTGTATATTAAGGTCTTGTTATAAAGAACTTGTGTTAAATTGTTCAAAATGTATGAATTGGGCAACATATGTTAAAAGATTGATATATAGTCTTGGTATGAATAATTTGTGGGATAATCAGTGGTTGTTAAATGTAGACAGCACATATTTACCTTTGATAAGACAGCGTTTGTTTGATCAAGCTAACCAAGAGTTACAATTTTTATTAGATTCTTCTTCAAAGTGTAGATTATATAAGTATGTTGTAACAAATGTAGTTTTGCAATTTTATTTACAGAAATGCATTCCTGTACTTTTTCGTAAATGTATAACAAGGATTCGTTTGTCTTCACATAACCTTTGTATTGAAACTGGACGTTATGTTGGTACTAATAGAAATGAAAGAAATTGTATTTTTTGTGATTTAGGAGTAATAGAGGATGAATTTCATTTTATCCTTCAATGTAGTAGATATACTGATTTGCGAAAAAAATATATAAAAAAATATTACTGGTCTAGGCCATCAACTTTTAAATTAATAGAATTATTGTCAGGTGAAAACACAAAACAGCTTTGTAACTTGGGAAAGTTTTTACATTTCTCTTTTAAATTAAGAAACAGTTTATTGTAATAAAAGATATTTTGTATTGATGAAACTTCTGACGTCACCTATTGTTTATTATACATATTGTTTATATTGTTTGTAATATGCCATATGTATACACTGTACATGTATATGATTATACTGATGAGCCGTAAGGCTCAAAGTTAATAAAGAATTTGAATATATGAATTGTCTTTGATGGATTAAATAATGAAAATAACATTTTTCTCAAATAAAATAGTCAGCTTGGATGGGTAAAAACACTGATGTACAAATTGTTAGGCATGAAAGGGAAAAAATTTTCGCAGCTTGGCTTCTTTGATCTCAAGTGTGTTTTGACAAATTTGTTATATATGGAAGTGGATTATGGAGCCGGTGTATTATTCCATAAACTATGGGTGTGTACATGTGAAAAAATGGTAAATATTCGGCGATATTGTAGACTGACTTCAACATATTCAATTAAATACACACAACACAACACTATAATAAAAAATATAAATCAGGGCGATCATTCCCAGGGCAAACGGTCTCAGGGCGAAACGGAACTAGGGCGAACAGTAACTAGGGCGAACAAAAATCAGGGCGGACGGACCCGGATTCCAGTTGTCTCATTGGCAATCATACCACATCTTCTTTTTTATAATGACTGCTGATCACCACTGTGTCCATACTGGGACTATTATGGTCCAACAACCAGTGGCGGATCCAGAAATTTTCATAAGTGCAGGCCCACAAAATTTCCCAGAAAAGGATGGCAAGCCCCCTGGCCCCCTTCTAAATCAGCCTCCTGACAACTCCAAAGAATAAATCATCATGTACGAGTACAGCAAAGATCATCAAACCGTCTACACATGCAAACATCTTTTTGGGAGTTCACTGTGTTGCAAGTTTTTTGGGTTCGAAGGATCGTATAAAATGATTGCCTTGGGGGTCATTGTCAAATATAGAGCTGTGCATTGTAAAAAGCTAAATTATATAATTTGCAACAGCTGACACTATAGTATCCTATAGTGCACTGAAACCCTTGCCAATAACATATACCGTGATGCTTGGTGTAGGCTTCTTTGCACATAAGAAACCATATTGCTCACCTTGTAATTTTTGTATTCTTCTAATCAGTATCGTCGGGTTTGTTTATTTACACCAGAAATCAATGAAGCGATGAAAGTGCTGGAAACGAAATTACATCTTCGGTAAATTCCGTGATTTTAATATTTTCTAATCAATATGTCCAAGCAATGAACAATAAATGGCTATTATTTTTATACATAGAGCATACGTTTTGTGTATTAACTATTTAAAATCTAAGTTTTATAAGAAGAAATCTAACACAAAAGTATCTCAATTATTTAACCGTTTTAATACGCAGTTTAAAGTGTGAATTATACACATTACTGTTCTATTTTTAGAGAATAGCAATAATACATAAATGTACAGTTTCTTACCAAAATAGCAACATAATTTCAAGATTAAATCATCACATTGTCACATGATTATATAATCTGAACCACATTGACAGTTTGTGGTGAGTTATCATCATAACTAATCACTATGGCAAATGAACACTTTATCATAATATGTACCTATAACCTAGTATCATGATTTCAATCCGACCCCACTTACGGACGCGTTGAACATATAATGCATGCCACTCATTAATAGCCAATCAGACGTTAAAATGACCTTCATTTCCCCCATAATCATTCCGGAAACAGCCACGAAGCAGCCATTAGATAGTATTTATAACCAATGAAATAACAGAAATACCGTTAACAGATTTACCCGAACCTGACGTTTAGCCTCTGACTAATCAAACCGTATAACATCTTAGCCACTAGTTAATTGTTTTCTGTTTAGTATTAAAGTTATATTAAGATCCATTTTGTTACATCTTGTGATCAATTTTATTTGGCAATCGCCAATGACAGTCAGCAGGGTTAAAGAACATCAGTTGTTCGACCTGTTAGTCAAATGCGTTTTGTTTAAATATACTTTTTCACTTTTTTGGTCTTTTGGAAAATGTTGTTTGTGCTGTATTTAGACCCTTCTACAACGAAATTTGTTTTATATGCACAAGTATAAAAATTGCGGTTTTTATCCAACGCAATCATAGGTTTGAACGTAGTTTTCAATTTAGACTTGTAACCACCAAAATTCAAATGAAGTAAATGTACCAGTAAGCAATTATAGTAACTGTTAGGCAACCGTGCAGGCTTCAAAAAATGTTGTATCATTGCTAGGCCATTATAACAACATCAGCATTTATTGTAATATAATTTACAAGAAAATTATACCACTTCAGATAGTTTGAGCTATGATTTGATGATTGTGCATAGGTGCACCAGCTGATGCAACTAAAACTGCTAATATGGCATATTCATTCATACTCTAGAATATAGTTGAATTAAACCATACACCACTGCTGGACCCCATTATTGAAATTATGATTCTGATAAGAATATTCCTCCATGCAGCTTGTAACTATTAGCAAAACCTATACTGCATAGTAAGCTTTAAAAGACCAGGAAATTACAAGTGTAAAACAATATAACTAAATCAGCCTGATTTATGTACAAAACAAAAATGAAAAATGGATATGATATACAGCAACAATTACCAAATTACTGGGTCCCCAATATGGACATGCACAATCTCCCCTTACATGGGACAGTGTACAGTATGTGCATAATCGCTGATATTAAATATTAAAAAAAATAATTGGACATAACTTTTGAAAGTGGCAGGATTGGATAGTGAAAACTTTAGGGTACAAACATTATTCAATACTTGAGAAATAGCCGAGATAAATATTTTCAACAATTTTTCCACAACATTCGTCTTAACTTCTGCCAAGTTTGTCTCTGCTTTTTTTTAATTAACTGCCTACAGCGCCTTTGGTGCTTTGATTTTATTTTTTCTCTAACAAGAATGTGTCAACAGTACACGGATGCCCCACTCACACTATCATTTTCTATGTTTAAAGGACTGTGAAATTGGAATAAATTCTCTAATTTGGCATTAAAATTAGAATGATCTTATCAAAGGGAACATGTATACTAAGTTTCAAGTTGATTGGACTTCTACTTTATCAAAAACTACCTTGACCAAAAACTTTAACCTGAAATTTGCACTATCATTTTCTATGTTCAGTGAACCGTAAAATTGGGGTCAAAACTCTAATTTGGCATTTAAATTAGAAAGATCATATCATAGGGCACATGTATACTAAGTTTCAAGTTGATTGGACTTCAACTTCATCAAAAACTACCTTGACCAAAAACTTTAACCTGAAGCCAAAAACTTTAACCTGAAATTTGCACTATCATTTTCTATGTTCAGTGAACCGTAAAATTGGGGTCAAAACTCTAATTTGGCATTTAAATTAGAAAGATCATATCATAGGGCACATGTATACTAAGTTTCAAGTTGATTGGACTTCAACTTCATCAAAAACTACCTCGACCAAAAACTTTAACCTGAAGCGGGACAGACGGACGAACGGACGAACGAACGGACGAACGAACAGACGGACGAACGGACGCACAGACCAGAAAACATAATGCCCATAAATGGGGCATAAAAATGGGGCATAAAAATACAAAATTTGGAATACATGGAAAAGAGAGGTGGGAGATACCAAAGGGATATCCAAACTCATAAGTAGTAGACAGACTGACAACGACATGTCAAATGATGAAAAATTATGAAAGACAAACAGCATAGAAAACACAAGAATGGTCAATCTCATATGTGACTTAGTCAAAATCAGCTTTCGTGAATGTTGTCAAGTCATCATTTTCTGTGTTAAGAAATATGCTACCTCTTTCACTAAAGTTTGTTTAATAATTTTGTTAAGATCTGTATTCGACCGCAAAAATTTTTGCGGTTGTTTAAAGGTGTCATACCACCAATTAAAAGTCCCTATCTGTTCAACCAATTTTCGCAATTCGTACAGCTTTCTAAATATTTTACCTTAACTTTAACTTCGTAGAAACCAGGCATATCCTGAATCGTACATGTATCAGCTTTCTACATGCCAATTTTCAACAAATGTTTAAAATCATATAAGAAAGCAGAGGTCTTCCGAATAGAGGTACCACTAAAAATAACCCCTGGTTTTCTGGAAATCTTAATTTAGTATACTATGGAGTGCATTAATCCTCACCAATCCCCCCCCCCCCTTATATACCTTAATGTGTGATATTAAGGTATAATATAGGTGGGAAATCTGAGACAATTGCCTGTGTACACTGCACACTTAAAAATCTTTGTATAAACCTGAGCACAGTATATCTTGCATATGTTCCGGTTTAAACCAACAATGAAAATTAAAAGTTTTTAAAGATTTTCTTTTATTCTTTTACCTTCTTGTTTTATACTTAAATCTTATTAACCTCTGACATCAATGAAGGAAGACAACAAGAAACATTGAAAAAAAAATGAGTTGAAGGATGACAGACGAAATATTGGTTAAGAAAAGAAATAAACAAGTACACAAAACAATACACATAAAACTATAATGAAAAATGATCCTCAGAACCCAGGTGCTAAGGAAGGGTCAATAGTGCCTTCAAGTTTCACTTGGAACACTTGTACTGCTTACCCTTCCGGAGCACCTGAGATCACCCCTAGTTTTTGGTGGGGTTCGTGTTGTTTATTCTTTAGTTTTCTATGTTGTGTCGTGTGTACTATTGTTTGTCTGTTTGTCTTTTTCATTTTTGGCCATGGCGTTGTCAGTTTGTTTTAGATTTATGAATTTGACTGTCCCTTTGGTATCTTTCGTCCCTCTTTTGTACTGTGTCTTGATATTTATTGACGGGAATATTAGCGCAGGCTAGCTATATATAGGTTCACATTATTTCTTACGGGTTATTTTTATTTGTCACTCAAACTATTTGAATTACCTTATGGTAAAACAAATTATTTAAATGCCAAAAAAAAGGCGCAAACCACGGCCGACTGTGCGAGGGCTCAGCCTGTATAGCCAGTCAATGTCGTTAAAAACTCCCATTAACGCCATTATTTTTTTTTTATGACATAATCTTTTCCTGGTATAATCCTGCTTAACATTTACATAATGCCAAAACGCAGCTGTCAAAACTCTAGGAAATCAACATAAACACCCTCCTCTAAAACCACTATCATGTACAAAAAAGTCCAAAACGACAGCGTATTCAAATGTTTCTCCAGCTGTCATAATCAAAAGACTTTTAGTATTGCCTTTAAAAAAAAAGAATTTCGCCGATAGAAACAAAGGATGAAAAAAGTTACTGAATGCGCATTTGGTGATATCCTGGTAGCTTGCTGGGGTGTTGGTGGGGATTCAATCTTAAACCGTGTTAAACAAAACTTGTATTTACTGCTTTTCCGCTCAGCATAACTAAGCAGTAAAGAGTAATAGCAAGACGTTTAGCTAGGTCGGAGTCGGAATAATATATAGATATAGGAAGATGTGGTGTAATATGTCTGGATAGGGTTAATGTTTTGCAAACTGTAAGCCTGTGAACTGCACGCTAAATTATGGTGTTTGCGTGTCATTCTTGTTCACAGCAGGTTGATATTATATACACATAAACATGTTTTCGTTCTCATGCTTGTGATATTTGCCACTGCAAGTTAAACATCAATTCGCCGTCATCTTTGAAATATTTTTTTATGAGTGAATAAGTTTCTATGAAATTCATGAATACATTAACAGCAGCTGTTATGTTCTGCCTATTAATTCTTTTTATATGTAAAAAGTTAACTAAATATTATGCTCTCTCTTACAGCTCGAGCACTTGATCCTTTTGTTGTTTATTTGTTAGCTTATCTTTTTTTCAGAAAGAAAATGAGGTATCAACAAAAAAACTCAGTTGCTAAACAGAGGTGGTGGAAGTCACAGGACAAAAAGTCACAAGACAATTCAATTTTTTTCTTGATTATTTTCTTCGAATAAATTACGCTTGTTTCTACAAAAATATTTTTGTATTTTTCTTAAACTATAGTATATAACTTTGTAAACAAAATTTATCAAAAAAATATCAAAGGTGATCAAATAATTGTTAAAAGAACAAAATGTCAAAGTGTCGGTTCATTCCCTCTATTCCCACTTTTTATAAATCTGGTAAGAAAAGGTAAAATTTCACGTGGGAATAGAAGGAAAACTTGTGCAAACAAAGGATTATACTGTACAAACATTTTTTAATCAATTGTTAATTGACCAGTTTTTTTTTTACTAGAACAGGTAATAAGTTATTTTTGCATCTGTTTAAATTCTGGGGTTTTTTTTTAAAACAAGATAAATAATGAAGTAAAGTTAACAGTTTTCATCCATTATTTTATATCTTTGATTATTGGTCCAAGTAATTATATTTTAAAGTATACTTTTATTCCACATCTTAAGCCAACAGGAATCCCCAAAAGCATTAAATTATCGTTTATTTAAAGTTTAGTTTGGAGTTTGAGAAATATTTATTTTTGATGACCGGCAGATATCCTTATTTCTTAAATATTGAACTTTGAACATGAAATCTCCAATAGAAACTGGAAGATGGCAAAACATAGAAAGAGAAAACAGAAAATGTGTATTGTGTAATTCAAATGCCATTGGTGATGAATACCATTACATTTTTAATTGTTCAGCTTTCGATAATTGTAGAAAACAATGTATTGCATTTTACAATTATTATTTTAGAAATAGAACAAACACATTGAAGTTTTTTGACTTAATGATCATGAATTCCCCAAAATGTACAGAACTGAACGAACTTTGTAAATTTATTAAGGAGATCAATAACAAATTGAACTTTTCTGGGTGAACAATTGTGAATGCCTCTATCTACTTTCATATATTATTTATTTATGTAATTGTATCGAAATATGTATAATTATCTCTATACCTTTCTGTAATTTGGTTTGTGAGAATAAAGATATATATATACATATAAGATTATACTTGGTTATAATATTATTTATATCATGATTTATTAGTAAAGCAGACAATTTTTTTAAAGTTACAATTCAAAGATTTAAAAATAAATCTGACTCCAATCTATTTATCATAATTTTTCTCTATTTTTAAGTATCAATTTGATGAAAAAAGAAACATATTACAAATAAACAAGGTATTATACCTAAACAGTGTACCATTCTATGTATGTGAATCTCATTTTATGTTTGTATGTGGTGAGACTATAATAAAATATTGAATCTGAATCTACCAAATATGTTTTGCTTTAAAAAAAAAAATACAGGTAAATCTTAGGTGAAATTCTAATTAACCCTGATTGTTATAAAAACAAATTATTTATCAAAACATCTATTGTTATTTGCAAGTGGGAATAGAAGGAATAGTATTTTTAAAAAGTGGGAATAGGAGGAAGACACCAAAGTGTCTTTGCACTTACATGGCTTCACTGTGCCAAGAAATCTTTCATTTGCATGATTAAAATTAAATAAATCTTCATTTTTTAAGTATAATGACACATTTTCTAAACTTAAATATGAAAATATATATTGAAAAGTAAATATTTAAAGATAATTCTCTTATATATTCAAACACTCAACAAAAATTGTTTATGACTTTTTGTCCTGTGACTTTTTTTCCTACCAAATTTGTGACTGTATGTCCTGTGACTTTCTGTCCGTTTACCTAATTTAATAGTTTCACAACCCAATGTGTGCATGTAAATTTTTTAGAGTGTCTCATTTCTTAATGGGTCATCAAATTACATACTCCTGAAGACAGCCAAAAACCTCCATTTTGAAAGATTCGAGCAAATAGGAAAAATCGAGAAAAAAAAGTTGTCATTAAAGAAGTCATATACAGTCTTAGTTGGATTTGTTATTCGTAAAGTTCGAATTCGTGTGCCAGTAGTTGGATTATAAAAATCATTGGATGTCTGTGAATATATAAATTTTAATGACACATATAGGTTAATTTGTTTTTATTTGTTTAATTGTGCCAGATACCATTTACAGAATACTTTTCATACATTCAGAAAATCCCATTTCTGCATAATTATATTTGATACTGAAAAGGGAGATAAATTTTTTAATGAAATTTCCTAAAATGTCGAAAACTTTTTTGTCATATCAATAAAATTCTTGATTATATTATTGATCATCTAAAATAAGCATTAGTTTTGAAATTAAAAACCTCAAAGAATAAAACCTTAAATACATTTGTAAATAATTTCAAGGACTTATTACTATACAAATCATTGATAATCTAATTATTTATTTTACTAATAACAAATTTTTGAAATAATTAATTAATTCTAATTCATTTTCCCATTTTTCCCTACTTAAAATATTTAACTGTAGTCAAAACACATTGTCATTCACAAAAATCCTTTCACCTTCACTTGTCACACCTGTATAATGAAACCCTTAATTACTGGGACCCTACTTCTCTAATACACAAATATACAATACAATATCCTGTACCTGACACGGAATATCCGACGGTTCGGCTGTAAAATATTAAAAGGTGTGGCTTCCCCCATGGTTGATGACACGGAGATAGACCATATAAACAGAATTATCCAAAAGTGTGATCATTCCAACTATTCCAATCACAAAGACTGCAAGAGAAATATGTAAGTACTATATTATATTATTTCTATGTTGATATTTAAACATTATGTTACACTCGATTCATATGTTGGTTGGTTTTACTATTGAGATTGGTTTTCTATGAACATATTTATCTGAACCTTCTAAGATTTGTAGGTACCTTGTATTCCTATTTTTGGTAACTTGAGAAGACAATACGAAGATAAATTCTTTCTAAATTTTGATTTATTTTTTTTTTAATTTGGGGCGAGCGTACACAATATAACATCAAACGTATTTAGCATCGCGCTATTTTTTTAAAATTGCAATGCGATCTGAAGACAACAAATTGAAATGTACTGATCGTTAAATTTTTATCGTATTTTTTTCGTCCTGGGGCCTGTTTATCGAAACTGTCCTAAGTTCCGTCCTAAGAATTTCTTAGGACAGAATTTAGGATAAAGTTAGGACCGACTTACGACACGTCTCAGCATGCACATCGAAGCTATCTTAGGAATATCTTCCTAACCGATGTCCTAAGTTTTGGCGGAAAAGAAAATACAAATTAAACATGAAAAAAAAAAATATGATATCAAATTTTATCAATAATTTTTGTTTTTTTAAATATGATTAATTAGAAACTAGTTTTAGATTAAACGTAATAAATAATTGTACATTTAATCTGTGTAAAACAAAACAGAAGAAAAAAAAATAACTACAAATTATCAAACTAATTGTAAACAAGATATAATTATAATCGGTAAAAATCATTACATGTTTTTGAGTGAGTTGAATTCGAGG